>JAQFVV010012910.1:45000-141319 GCA_028023455.1 Epiperipatus broadwayi
TCCATTGATTACAAAGGCTTGCACTTGGTAGCACTAATGTATGAAAAGTTTGGTGCCTCCTATGCCATTCACACATCTGCATGTAATACATGTCTTCCTATTTCTCTTTATACTTTTTCTAAATAATATAACACCTCTTTACTAACACATAAGGCATCTTTGCCATATATTAACCCTGCTACTGCCACTCCCTTCCATACAATTCTAGCTATATCATATTTATTATGTAAAAGCACTACTAATTTCTTTATTTTTTTTGTTTCTTTGCTTCATTATTTTTTTCTTCTCCCATTCATCCAAACAATTTCTCTGATTACTTAAGACGATTCACAAATAGTTATATCTATTCACCATACAACTTTATATCCCCCAATTAATATTCTTTTTCTTCATTTTCTCCAGTATTAATCATCATTACTTTTATTTTTTCTTCACTAAATTCAATTATCATCTCTTTACTCACTCTTGTGAATGTCCTCAGCATAACTTCCACATCTTCCCTTCTTTATGTGCGCAAGAAGACATCATTCTAAAATAAAAGACTGATAATATCTCTGTCCCTCTTCCTAATCTTTCTATTGCTCTCTCCATTTCTCTCAACTACAACAAAAACAAAATAGGTGAGATAGGGTATCCTTAGCTTAGTTCCACCCCATTTTTAATTTTAACTAATTCTATGTTTTTAATTGATACATATGGTAATTATTTTCATATAGATTTCTTAATAATATCCACTAAATCTCCATGCATTCCTAAATTTATTAAACTTACCAGTAATCTATTTCTATTTACTCTGTCATATATCTACTTCACTAAATATATAAAAACCATATATAACTGTCTACCTCCATTTCTACTCATATCTATAAGTTGTATAACTACAAATAAACTATCTCCTATATGCTTATTGACTGCACATACTTATATTATTTTTTAAGAGATTTCAACAATTAACAATGATCTTCAGAAAGAAACTTCATCTGCTAGATTGGAGTTTAAACATTACATAAACTGTAATTTTATCTGCATCAAAATTGATATTTTAAAAAATTTCATGAATGCAATTTATAATAAAAAGTACATGAATATTAGATTTACCCTATATTTTAAATAAAGTATATTCATTCACCAAATGACAAAAGATATACAATTGAATATGTTACCTCGCAATCTCAATTTTTCTTGGACAATGGCCTTTAGGAGCCTCAAAAGGAATATTAACTTTTGGTTCATATGCAGCATCTGGAAAATCCTATAAAAAGTTAAAAGTAGATGTCAATCTTGTTAATATTAATATCAGCTATGTTTTTTATTACTTTCTACAATGCTTTTTAACAAACCACTATTGACAGTTTTGACTGCCCCATAAATTTTCTTCAGAACTTCTACTTTCAAATCTTAACCCAAAACTGTCAATAGTGGTTTGTAAAAAAGCATTGTAGAAAGTAATAAAAGACATAAATGATATTAATATTACATGGATTTGGCAATGCAATAAGAAAGATAAAAAAACAATCTTATTAATACACACACACACACATATATATATATATATATTGTAACCTCTCACCACAGATCACCAACAACCACAAATACATGGGGGCACCTATTCTATGGATCATAAAATAAAATATTAATCTAACTTTACCCTAAAATTATAAATGAGGCTCTTAAATAAAGTTTCACCTTAGCCTAGCTCAGTTAAAAGATACAGAGGTCTATGAGGTGCAAAATGTGCATTAGATGTGGGAGAAAATATTATAATTAATAGGAATAAAACATCTATTAAATTCTAAAATACATAAGAATTAAATTGGTAAAATTCTACCATCTCAATTTAACAAGTTATAATTTATACTTCACCTCCTTCCATCATCCACATGCATTGAACAACCTCTACCATATTAGAAAATTAAACTAATAAATAAAATGTAACATTTAGAAATTATAATGTATAACAAGTTGGATCTGAACTTAAACTAAACCTATCATTACTAAATTTTAATTATACACTAATCTAATCTAGTTAACTGAATTTAATATTTAATCTAAATTAATAATTGAATATCTCAGGGAATCTATTTATGGCATGGCTTAATCTAAAATCTCTATCTCTCAACAACTATTATTTAATATTATGACAGTAATGGAATAAATTAAGCAATACCCTAACAAAATAATAATAGTTAGATAATGAAAGAAATTGGGCACATTTTCACTTCAATCCATCATCTAAACAATCATTAAATGATAAAACCCTTTTAGAAAATCAGTAAATAATTGACATCTCATACAGTGTTTGGATCAAGGAAATCAATATCATCATGTCTGAATATGTTCATCATTAAATTAAATGAAAATACAATTATATCATATTAAATAAAATAAATGTGTGAGCATGTGTGGAAATATGAAACACGAATGCATGTTAAAGAAGAATCCTGAATACAATTTTGAATAATAAAACATTTATTACAAAAAATATATAGTTAAGTAAACATTTAATTTTTTTACAATTTGTACAGATATAAGTTCTGGATGTATTAACATCAGTGGTTGAAAACCTACATAATAGCAGAAATTACAAGATAATTTTCTAACTTCTTATCTGATACATTTTGTCTATCAAGTCACTTTGATTGACTTATGGCATCACATTATATCTTTAACCCTAAAGAATAAACTAAAATAAAATCTTTATATTTTATTGCAAAAATGGTTTTCAGTTATCAGTCACTTCTGATAAACATATGGAACTGAAATAATATAACCTTACATTTCTGGCAATCAACTACAGAATTTATTTTATATTCGACATCTTGTCTTTTATATCACTCTTAAATTATTAATTAATCCAATAAGTCTATAACAAACAACATAGGTTAAATATTTCAATTACATTATGAAATAAAACTAAAATCTTGGCATTTTTACTTTAAAATGCACATTAACCAAAATAAAGGGTTTGAACCTAAGAATAAACACAAAATAAGATTAAATTATCTTTGCAAAATGGAAATAATTCTATCAATTAGCTATGTTTTATCTTTGCAAAATAGAAATGAATAATGCCACTAATTAATTATGATTTGTCTTCTTTGCTTGCTTATACCAGTTATGATTAAATATTATGGAAGCTGATGATATGAAATTTAAATGATAAATGCAAAATGATTGAAGTTATGCATTAATGATGGATTTTTTTATAACTGTTAAATTAGTACTTTATATCTGTGTCTGCATTATGCTGTGTGTCATACAATAAATAATTAATACTAATCAATCCAATCGGTTTACTTATGAATGTGTAAATAAATCATAATATGGACAATGACAATGGACCAAACAAGCTTCAGCACTAATTCTAACACAGCTGTTTTGTGAGAAAATCAATTCTACTTTTATTCTTCTTCTTAACAATAAATTAGCTGGCTCATGGCTATGAGTAAGATGAAAGTATTCTATAAGCATATGGGATAAAAGATTTTTACAATTCTAATTTTATAACTAACAAGACAATAACTCCCAAGTCTACTTCTGAGACTACATAAACTGGTGGGAATAAATCTCATCACCAAAACAACAGGGAGATAAAATACTTGGATTCATACACTCTAATTCACAATATCAAATATCAAAACTGAAGGATTCAATCCACTCCTATCAAATACTTCAATAGCAAAGGGATTTTATTTTATCGCAAAAGATATACTAGGCAATCTACCATATAAAATATTCAAATAACAACAAAAAAGAGAGATTATTCGATCCCACAAGACACAATAAAACATCATTAACTTTTACTACAAATAGCCACTAAACACTTTTCTTATCAAACATAATAAAGAACAATAAATTCATGCTTAAACAAATTCTAATCTTTCAAATTTGAATAGTCCATTCCCATCCTCCGAAACCGATATACTTTATATCATTTTACTTGCAATCTACACATTATTATAGTTGAGTTTTATAATATACACACATATACAAGCATAATAATAATACAGACAATTCAAATCCCAGTAAGTAAGGAACTAATATAAAAATATTAATTACTAACTGTAAACGCAATAACGAGTAAACATTTCATATCTGATATAATATTTATAACTTAAAAACATATTAATTATGGTTTAGAAACAAGGCAATAATTTCTATTGGCAAGGTAAGACAAAATAATCTTTTTATAGTGCATTTATATTAGCACCAATCCAAAGCAAAAGTTGGGCTTAGATAAATAACAAAGCTTTATGTTCTAGGTTAAATAATTATTGAAAATAATGATTTTCTAATCTATTAAAAAAAACGCAAATATATACTATCAGATTTTATGTAATGAAACTCTTTTAAAATAATTGTTCACCCCTTTTAACCTTAAATGGACGTCTCCATTTACCAAGCACGTATGTTTATATACTGCACACGATAAAGTTTAAACTAAAATAATAATAATAAATACCTTGTATAATATTCCCCTAATATTATATGTTTAGGAGACATTCTTGGAGACATAATAACTATAATAATAAAAATTATAAAATCATAAAACAACCTTTAAACTATCTACATACTAAATACGATTAAAAAAATAAATAAATAAAGGTATTGTTTTTCTCTTCTGGGTTGAAAACAAAAAGTTTGTTGCAGTTTATACATGACATCCCTTGGTCATGTCTTAAATAATAATAATAATAATAATAATAATAATAATAATAATAATAATAATAATAATAATAATAATAATAATAATAATAATAATAATAATAATAATAATAATAATAATAATAATAATAATAATAATAAGCACACAGAGATAAATATTGACAAAAACAACACATTCCTGCAGGAAAACAAATAACAATATTATTTTGACTCCAGTATAGCACATTCAATGTTCTTAGCGAAGCTAATGAAGTTGCTGTTAATGTTATAGAAAAGAAGTAATAATTCACATTTCATTCATAAAATATATTAGGCATTTATTTCATGTTTCTTTTTCAGAGCCATTCATAAAATGTATATAATTATTTGAACTGATAACATTCTTATTTAACTTTCCGATGAGCTGGTTGGCAATATTCTATATAAGAAATTCCATCACAAATAAGAGGACAATTAATAAAACAAGTTATATTCAGTTTCATCGATTTTCTAAATCGATTTCTCATAGTAGTTGGGAAAAATAATTAGATAATTAGTTGAATCATACATTTAGTCTTATTTTCTAATAGGCAAAAAAAGAAATATAAATAATCAGGCAAGTATTTCAATAAAATGATAATAAAATAAATGATTCCTATGCACTTTCTTAACCTTCTTTATAACTAACACAAAATTTATCATAAAGAGTTCTTGGGAGACTTAATAATAGTTTGCATACTTTTCCAACTGACATAAAGGTAGGTACACACTGCAGTTGTTCCCTTAATACTATAATTAAAATTTAAGAATAATAATTTTGAAAAATAAACAAACATTATTCTGTCTTCTTCACAAGTAAGAATAAAATTTAAATAAAATGATTTTGAAATAAAATTACGTACTTCCATTTCA
This sequence comes from Epiperipatus broadwayi, assembly GCA_028023455.1. Lineage (NCBI taxonomy): Eukaryota > Metazoa > Onychophora > Udeonychophora > Euonychophora > Peripatidae > Epiperipatus > Epiperipatus broadwayi. The sequence goes on from JAQFVV010012910.1 coordinate 50,557, forward strand.
TTCTTCATATTACTAATTAATTTTAAATATGTTATAATGTAGATACACTCATGCATTTAAAATAATGATTGAGAATTCTGAAACTGTCAATTAAGAATAAAATTAATGTACCTTTAGGTTGTTCATGTGATTATCATCCTGAAACTTTTTAGTACTTTAAAATTTCAACTTGGCTTTTTCTTGGAAGAATAGGCTTTTTTATAAAATTGTATTATTAAGCTTTATTTAGCTAATACTTTGAAGTTCTATCAGTAGAGAATCTGAGTTAGTAGTCTTCTTTATTTTGTAGTTCTCTTTAATACTTTTCTTTGGTAGTTCTCTTTGGTAATAGTCCCTTGTAAAATTGTATTTAACCCTTTTATAGCCCTCAAAAAAAAATTACCCAGCATTTATTCTTCCAATCCAAAGTCATTTGAAAGTTCAAAGGTCATCAGACAGAGACTAAGACTTAATTTATGCAAGAAACTTTCTTGTAGAAAAAAAATAGAAACAAAAAAAACTATTTTGTCTTTTAAATAAATAAAAAAAAAATTAAATATTAAATTGAACTAAGAATTAAACATTCTGTATTCTTAAAGTAACAGAATAAAATTAATAATTATTTTAACAAATAAAATATTTTACAGCATATTTGTTGCTTAATAATTCACCAGTCCAGTGATCCATCAATTCATTTAAAAAGTAATTAAGCTGGTTTTTAAACTAGTAATGGTAAAATTAAATATTTGGATATGAGATATGATATTTGATGGTTTCATGAAGCATATGAATGAAAAATGAAGTTGGATAATGATACAGACATAAATGAATATTTACAAATAATGTACTATAGGTATTAAACTGATGTGACTGAAATGACAATTTTAATGATGATGAGTTAAACATACTTCACTGTTTATACTATAAATTAAAATATGAAAAGCAAATGAACTAGAGAATCAGTCAAACAAATCTTAATACTGTTCTGTAAACAAATAAAACCAATTAGAATCAACTTAAACTGAACTGACTACTTTTGTGACAAGCCACCCCCCTCATCCTATCATTGATTATACATTAAAGTAAAATATAAAATATCTAATAATCCTCAAATTGCACCTATAAGTACTTTTAAACCTAGTTTTAAGTCTTTACTAAAAAAAAATTAAAAAATTTCACATTATTTCATTTTTTTTTAATAAGATGATATCAGATATTACTGATACAATATTACACAATTACAAATAATATTTCTGGTGCCAAACCAGAAGGTCACAATATATATATATATATATATATATATATATATATATATATATATATATATATATATATATATATATATATATATATATATATATATATATATATATATATATATGGACACTTAAAGATTGCAACTTGACTACAGAGTATGAAATATTGTTGCAATCTTTAAGTGTCCATATATATTCAATGGACCATTAGTAAGAATGGATTTCCATTCTTGCTATAAAAAGGTGTGAAGGTTGCCTTGACAGCAGTTAGAAATATTGGTTGCTATATTTACTGTGAATGTTTAGGTGGTTACTGGTTGGAAACTAATTATATATATATAATTATAATTGAAATAATATTTTTAACGGTTTACAAACAATTACAAATAATCTTTAAATCCGCAGAAGTACTTTCGGTTACTTTCTAACCTGCCTCAACTGCCATTAAATTCAAAAACTAAAAGCGGAAGCAAACGTCATCAATTCAAATTCCACGAATCTCGTATTTTAATGTTAGAAGCTTGTCGATTTATTAAATGCATTTTATTCCTGTTTATAAAAATTGCCTCTTTAATTTTTCTTTTACTATGGTTTTTCTCTTTGTGAAGAATTTTAACATTTTCAAAATTAAATTTAAATTTATATTTACATGTTTTTTCATGATCGAAGAAAACTGAAGAAGATATTAAATCACCATTATTTTTATTTTTTACACATTTATATAACAATTCGTATTCCTTCAATCTTTTCTCAATGCTGCACCTAGATTCACCTATATATGCTGACTGTATGTTGGTGAGCAGCCCAGTCATGTTTGTATACTATATGAATAATCACATAATAATAACAGCTGCAATGACAAGAATGTATGGAATGGACATTAGGAATTTGCTCTGTTTAGTTCCTTTAAAGCCTCCAAGAGGAATCAAAGAGTCTTCTTTCACTTAATAAGAAACTCATTTCTGCAGCCATATATATATATATATATATATATATATATTAATTCTAATATTTTCATGGATAAAAGATGTCATATTATTATTACTATTTGCGGGATATTCCGTGTAGTGAAAAAGCTAAATGCTGACGTTTCAGTACAATATCAAGTACCTTCCTCAGAGCATCTTCTTTCTCAAATCATAAGAATGCAAATGAGATTTAAAACCGTTTTTATCGTTTTCTTTTTCCTCATAATTAAATTCTATTGGTTGAGAAGTTTTAAAAATTATTTTCTCTTCCAATAGCTTCTTCCAAAGGTTGTTAATCTTCTTTAATTCACACCTTTTATTTATGCTCTTGGGCAAATAGTAATAATAATATGATATATATATATGATAAACAAAAATGCAAGTTAAAAAACTTGCTAACGCTTGTATTTATGTCCACAGATGGCGTCCTACCAAGACTGCCAATCAAGCGTATGTTTTGTTTACATAAACGTCAGAGTAGTTAGTATTCACTATCTCTAACTATAATTCCACTTTCAGATCATGATTTCAAGCTATTTGCTATCGTCAGTGAAAGACAGGAATAAAGAAACTAGATCTGAATACAAACTCTGAGCGTTTATGAAACAATTTCTATTCAGCTTGCAAGCGTGAATTTTTTAGACACGTAATGTCTTCAAACTCAGCATAGCAAACCAGATAGCTACATGGGTCTGATCTCAGTTCAGCATCACCACATAGTAGAAGCCTCTGCAATCTATATCATTGCAAGAAAGACCTCAAAGGTACATTTATGATAAACAAAAATGCAAGTTAAAAAACTTGCTAACGCTTGTATTTATGTCCACAGATGGCGTCCTACCAAGACTGCCAATCAAGCGTATGTTTTGTTTACATAAATGTCAGAGTAGTTAGTATTCACTATCTCTAACTATAATTCCACTTTCAGATCATGATTTCAAGCTATTTGCTATCGTCAGTGAAAGACAGGAATAAAGAAACTAGATCTGAATACAAACTCTGAGCGTTTATGAAACAATTTCTATTCAGCTTGCAAGCGTGAATTTTTTAGACACGTAATGTCTTCAAACTCAGCATAGCAAACCAGATAGCTACATGGGTCTGATCTCAGTTCAGCATCACCACATAGTAGAAGCCTCTGCAATCTATATCATTGCAAGAAAGACCTCAAAGGTACATTTATGATAAACAAAAATGCAAGTTAAAAAACTTGCTAACGCTTGTATTTATGTCCACAGATGGCGTCCTACCAAGACTGCCAATCAAGCGTATGTTTTGTTTACATAAACGTCAGAGTAGTTAGTATTCACTATCTCTAACTATAATTCCACTTTCAGATCATGATTTCAAGCTATTTGCTATCGTCAGTGAAAGACAGGAATAAAGAAACTAGATCTGAATACAAACTCTGAGCGTTTATGAAACAATTTCTATTCAGCTTGCAAGTGTGAATTTTTTAGACACGTAATGTCTTCAAACTCAGCATAGCAAACCAGATAGCTACATGGGTCTGATCTCAGTTCAGCATCACCACATAGTAGAAGCCTCTGCAATCTATATCATTGCAAGAAAGACCTCAAAGGTACATTTATGATAAACAAAAATGCAAGTTAAAAAACTTGCTAACGCTTGTATTTATGTCCACAGATGGCATCCTACCAAGACTGCCAATCAAGCGTATGTTTTGTTTACATAAACGTCAGAGTAGTTAGTATTCACTATCTCTAACTATAATTCCACTTTCAGATCATGATTTCAAGCTATTTGCTATCGTCAGTGAAAGACAGGAATAAAGAAACTAGATCTGAATACAAACTCTGAGCGTTTATGAAACAATTTCTATTCAGCTTGCAAGCGTGAATTATTTAGACACGTAATGTCTTCAAACTCAGCATAGCAAACCAGATAGCTACATGGGTCTGATCTCAGTTCAGCATCACCACATAGTAGAAGCCTCTGCAATCTATATCATTGCACGAAAGACCTCAAAGGTACATTTATGATAAACAAAAATGCAAGTTAAAAAACTTGCTAACGCTTGTATTTATGTCCACAGATGGCGTCCTACCAAGACTGCCAATCAATGTAAACAAAACATACGCTTGATTGGCAGTCTTGGTAGGACGCCATCTGTGGACATAAATACAAGCGTTAGCAAGTTTTTTAACTTGCATTTTTGTTTATCATAAATGTACCTTTGAGGTCTTTCTTGCAATGATATAGATTGCAGAGGCTTCTACTATGTGGTGATGCTGAACTGAGATCAGACCCATGTAGCTATCTGGTTTGCTATACTGAGTTTGAAGACATTACGTGTCTAAAAAATTCACGCTTGCAAGCTGAATAGAAATTGTTTTATAAATGCTCAGAGTTTGTATTCAGATCTAGTTTCTTTATTCCTGTCTTTCACTGACGATAGCAAATAGCTTGAAATCATGATCTGAAAGTGGAATTATAGTTAGAGATAGTGAATACTAACTACTCTGACGTTTATGTAAACAAAACTTACGCTTGATTGGCAGTCTTGGTAGGACGCCATCTGTGGACATAAATACAAGCGTTAGCAAGTTTTTTAACTTGCATTTTTGTTTATCATAAATGTACCTTTGAGGTCTTTCTTGCAATGATATAGATTGCAGAGGCTTCTACTATGTGGTGATGCTGAACTGAGATCAGACCTATGTAGCTATCTGGTTTGCTATGCTGAAGTTTGAAGACATTGCGTGTCTAAAAAATTCACACTTGCAAGCTGAATAGAAATTGTTTCATAAACGGCTCAGAGTTTGTATTCAGATCTAGTTTCTTTATTCCTGTCTTTCACTGACGATAGCAAATAGCTTGAAATCATGATCTGAAAGTGGAATTATAGTTAGAGATAGTGAATACTAACTACTCTGACGTTTATGTAAACAAAACATACGCTTGATTGGCAGTCTTGGTAGGACGCCATCTGTGGACATAAATACAAGCGTTAGCAAGTTTTTTAACTTGCATTTTTGTTTATCATAAATGTACCTTTGAGGTCTTTCTTGCAATGATATAGATTGCAGAGGCTTCTACTATGTGGTGATGCTGAACTGAGATCAGACCCATGTAGCTATCTGGTTTGCTATGCTGAGTTTGAAGACATTGCGTGTCTAAAAAATTCACGCTTGCAAGCTGAATAGAAATTGTTTCATAAACGCTCAGAGTTTGTATTCAGATCTAGTTTCTTTATTCCTGTCTTTCACTGACGATAGCAAATAGCTTGAAATCATGATCTGAAAGTGGAATTATAGTTAGAGATAGCGAATACTAACTACTCTGACGTTTATGTAAACAAAACATACGCTTGATTGGCAGTCTTGGTAGGACGCCATCTGTGGAGATAAATACAAGCGTTAGCAAGTTTTTTAACTTGCATTTTTGTTTATCATAAATGTACCTTTGAGGTCTTTCTTGCAATGATATAGATTGCAGAGGCTTCTACTATGTGGTGATGCTGAACTGAGATCAGACCCATGTAGCTATCTGGTTTGCTATGCTGAGTTTGAAGACATTACATGTCTAAAAAATTCACACTTGCAAGCTGAATAGAAATTGTTTCATAAACGCTCAGAGTTTGTATTCAGATCTAGTTTCTTTATTCCTGTCTTTCACTGACGATAGCAAATAGCTTGAAATCATGATCTGAAATTGGAATTATAGTTAGAGATAGTGAATACTAACTACTCTGACGTTTATGTAAACAAAACATACGCTTGATTGGCAGTCTTGGTAGGACGCCATCTGTGGACATAAATACAAGCGTTAGCAAGTTTTTTAACTTGCATTTTGTTTATCATAAATGTACCTTTGAGGTCTTTCTTGCAATGATATAGATTGCAGAGGCTTCTACTATGTGGTGATGCTGAACTGAGATCAGACCCATGTAGCTATCTGGTTTGCTATGCTGAGTTTGAAGACATTACGTGTCTAAAAAATTCACGCTTGCAAGCTGAATAGAAATTGTTTCATAAACGCTCAGAGTTTGTATTCAGATCTAGTTTCTTTATTCCTGTCTTTCACTGACGATAGCAAATAGCTTGAAATCATGATCTGAAAGTGGAATTATAGTTAGAGATAGTGAATACTAACTACTCTGACGTTTATGTAAACAAAACATACGCTTGATTGGCAGTCTTGGTAGGACGCCATCTGTGGACATAAATACAAGCGTTAGCAAGTTTTTTAACTTGCATTTTTGTTTATCATAAATGTACCTTTGAGGTCTTTCTTGCAATGATATAGATTGCAGAGGCTTCTACTATGTGGTGATGCTGAACTGAGATCAGACCCATGCTGAGTTTGAAGACATTACGTGTCTAAAAAATTCACGCTTGCAAGCTGAATAGAAATTGTTTCATAAACGCTCAGAGTTTGTATTTAGATCTAGTTTCTTTATTCCTGTCTTTCACTGACGATAGCAAATAGCTTGAAATCATGATCTGAAAGTGGAATTATAGTTAGAGATAGTGAATACTAACTACTCTGACGTTTATGTAAACAAAACATACGCTTGATTGGCAGTCTTGGTAGGACGCCATCTGTGGACATAAATACAAGCGTTAGCAAGTTTTTTAACTTGCATTTTTGTTTATCATAAATGTACCTTTGAGGTCTTTCTTGCAATGATATAGATTGCAGAGGCTTCTACTATGTGGTGATGCTGAACTGAGATCAGACCCATGTAGCTATCTGGTTTGCTATGCTGAGTTTGAAGACATTACGTGTCTAAAAAATTCACGCTTGCAAGCTGAATAGAAATTGTTTCATAAACGCTCAGAGTTTGTATTCAGATCTAGTTTCTTTATTCCTGTCTTTCACTGACGATAGCAAATAGCTTGAAATCATGATCTGAAAGTGGAATTATAGTTAGAGATAGTGAATACTAACTACTCTGACGTTTGTGTAAACAAAACATACGCTTGATTGGCAGTCTTGGTAGGACGCCATCTGTGGACATATATATATATGCCACTAATTTCAATTGTTATCAATCTGCCATTTAAGGAAAGTTTCTCCATGTTTAATACAACTTTTTAATTCACCGTTTCACTATTATATACTTCACACCAACATAGTTCATTATTTTATATCTCAATTAATCTCTCATCTTTTATGTGTTCTGCTACTAGATATTTTACAATTTTTCATATATGTGATGGAAATATCTCATTGCACACAATATAATAGTATGTATGCATATATGTATGTTTGAAAAGAAAAGAAAAAATGAACATAAACAATATTTATTATAGATATTTATTTAAAATATATGCACTGAAATAGTGCAATAATGGTTAAATAACAATTTTGATATTTAAGAGTATTATAAATTATTTAAATGAAACATTAAAAAAAGTCTCTATCTAATAGATTTTTAGTAATCTATTTCTTATTTTGATAAAATTTTGAAACAGGTTGATTTGCTGTTCATTTTCTAATGGCTATTAGTCATTTAATTAATATCTATTTTTATTTAGATTAAGTCATAATTTTTTTTTCATAATGAAAACAAATTAATAACTCAGGAAAAACAGTAATTATCTCGTTTTCTTTATTTTTTAATTAAGATGAAAAAATACTATATTACTTTGTTTTCTGATAATTTTTTTTAGAAAATAGTGTGTTTAGATAGATTGATGATCATTGTATTACTGATTTTATAAAAGGAATGCAGATATAGATAGGATGAAGCCAGTTACTGCTAGTTGGTCAAATTTGAATTCATGAACAGCGTTTCTGTACTTCATATCTCCTATGCACTTAACAGACTCATTGCCTGTCAGAAGTCCATCAAACTATAAAAATTAATATAGCTTTTCATCCACTAAAGTTTACACAATATAGGCTTATCCTAGATTATGAATAGGTCCTAATATATTGATCTATCAGTGACATAATAATAATATACTGGCTTACTGAAACATTTCAATACCACCCACCTTACAGAGAGACTATCATGTTAAGTTTTATACATATACTGTTTTATTCATATTCAAAGAAGCACAAACAAAAGCTTACTGCCAGTTATATGTAGATTGTACATAATGATACTTATTTTATGAACAAAGGTATTAAACACTGATAAATTAAAATAGCTGGTTGAGCATTATTACACTTATTATTTAAGCAATACTTTGAATGCAATTTGAAAATTTTAATTGCAGTTTGTAATGTTATATTTGACTATGTATTACTTTTTACTCAGGCCACATTTACATGTTTGAGAAGGTTTACTTAAACTTCATTGTTTTATTAATTTCAGCCTCTATGGTCAAGTTGCAATCTTTAGTGTCTATATAAGTATAATGTACAATAAATAAAAGTGGGATTCCACTTTTATTGTTAAAAAAGATTTTCTTGGTAACAAATCCCCGGTCCAGTATTGTATAGCTATAATTAACTGTATGGATCCTATTATTTGAATGGGACAATTAATAGCCATCTCTTGAGACATCACCTAGTACCCAACTTTATAAAATCAGCTTTCAAATCTTAGAGTCACTTTACATATTGATGGAAAGTCAAACACTAAGTTAACTCAGAAATAAACAAAGCAAATCATTCCTACAGATATTCTGTGCATATTTGCACTCATATATAAATAATTTATGGTATTAATGTCACTCCTAACTCCTATTCTCCTTCCTAAGCACAAAAGAGAACTATATCCAAATACATATTTGGCCATTAGGACTGTTATATGTTGCTACAAAGATTTTCATGGGTTGCATATATAAAAGATATATTTTGCAGGTTCATCCGTGTTAAAAAATTTAAATATTGATATACCGACATTTTGACTTGATCAGACGAGTCATCTACTGGGTGATAAGAGGTAGAAAGACAGTTGCAAAGATGCTACAATCACTGATTTGAAAAAAAAAATTGTTAAAGTTCCACCAATAACAAAAATGCTAAATTAAGAATGTTTTTTAAAAAAATCTTTACAAATAGGAGGAAGTTTGCATGTATCATCTTGCTTATTGATACAACCTGGCCTTTTAAGTATCTCAACAGTTTCTCTAATTTTACACTGGTAGAAATTATCACATCTGGATATGATCCTGGTACTAGAAAAATCAATTTTATGATCTGAATCTATAGTATGGAGTGAGAGTGCTGCTGCTGATGAGTGTTGTTTAACTGCATTAGCATGCTCATCTCTCCTAACACTGATGTAACAATTACTCATACCTATGTAAGAAGCTTTACAATTTTCACATGAGATTTGTACTATAATATTTAAGAAGGATTGAATCCTTAGGCTTGGTTATTATATTGCTGATCTTTTGATGTGTAGAAAATGCTGTATTTATATTATAGCATTTTAATATACATCCAATACTGTCTGTAGTTCATTTTACATATGGAACACAAATTTTAATATTAAGCTGATTTATCATCCTTTTGTTTCCTATTTTGTCCATTTTGGACTTGAAATAAAACTTTTTTATAAATTTATAATTATAACTATTTACTAATAAAACATTATTAATATGATTTTTTTTCTTTTTTCAGATGTGACTTATCTGAAAGGTTAATTGCTCTATTTAATAGAGTTTTGGCTACAGAAACTATCTGAGGTGGGTGATGATGAGAATGGAAATGTAAATAGCTGTGTGTGTGTATTATTTCTGTAAATCGAAAAAGATAAACTATTTGGTGTTCTGGTGACTAGAACATCAAGAAAAGAGAGTTTTCCATCAGATTCTGTCTCCATTGAAAATTTAATATGAGAGTGCATATTATTTAAATGTAAGAAAAAATCATCCAATTTATTTTTTCCATGTTGCTCCATGACAAAAGTGTCATCTATATATCTAAGCCAAATGAGAGGTTTTAAATATGATGATTCTAAAGCACGGGTTTCTATATTTTCCACGAATAAATCAGCTATTACTCCTGAGATAGATGAGCCCATAGGAGTACCAAAAACTTGTCTGTAATGCTGTCCATTGTGTACAAAATATGCATTCAACAGACAATGTTTAATCAAAGCAATAATGTAGTGTGGTAAATTGCAGCATTGTGAAATTGCATTTAAAGCTTCATCAATTGGAATGTTTGTAAGCAAAGACATGACATCAAAACTGACCAGAATGTCATTAGCATTAATTTTTAAATTTTTTAAAACAGAAATAAAATGAAAAGAGTTTTTAATATATGATTTAATAGATGGGATTGTAGGTTTAATGAAATCTGATAAATATCTAGCTAAAATATGAATTGGAGATCCTATTGCACTTACTATTGGACATAGGGGGTATCTAGTTTATGAATTTTTTGAAGTCCATAAAATTTTGGACAGACACATGATTTTTCACAGGGATTATTTTATGTTTTTATCTCTGTTTCAATAGGCGATTTATTAATAATGGCTTTTGTTGTTTTTTTTTTCAAATATGTAGTATGATCTCTTTTTGATAGTTTATACATTTTATTATTAAGTAAATCTAAAATTTTATCATGGTAAATGTCACGATCCATAACAACAGTAGGATTACCTTTGTCAGCTGGAAGTAGAACAATTGATTTGTCCGATTTTATATTATTTAATACTTGTCTTTCTTTCTTGAACATATTATTTTTAGGAAGCTTAGCTTTTTAAAAATATTCAGTTTATTCCCATGTTACTAAATTATAGTTACAGCATAAAATAATAAAGATAGAATCACTCATAAAATTTAATGTAATGACAGTAAGAAATAAAAATAAATACTAAATATATCTAATTATGGTATTTAGATGCCATTTCAGCTATTGTAAATAATTTGGTCATTAACTAGTACTTACATAATATCTCCAGATTAGTTCTCTAGCTAGTGGCTTTCATCAGTGAAGAGCCTTGGATCTGAGAGTACTGCGCCCAGATCTGAGAATCTAATGCAACCCTCCAGAAACCACTTTTTGTTTTTTAGCTAAATGTAAGCTTTGAGTCAAAATGAAAACACAATAATGTTTTCAAGCTTAGCTCATTAACTTGTATAGTTGTGTGTGTGTGTGTATATATATATATATATATATATATATATAATCTGAACTCAGTTCAACATCCATACTTTTTGGTGCCTTTGATTCTTTAATAATTATAGCACCATAAAACTATTGGACAGGATTGATATTAAGCCATCAAACATCACATGATCACTATTTTTATGCTTACACAAGCTGTTTTTATGCTTGTGTAGACATGAAGAATGGTGATTGTGTGATGTTTGATGGTTTATATCAAAATTCTTATTACATTAATTTCTACAATAATGAAAGAATTTATTTCATATATATCCAAAAGAATTCCTCAATATGCATATTTGTACAGTAGTGCAAAATACAAGACTCAATACAGATCGATCTTTTATGATCACGGTTTACACAGGTCACTTATTTTCTCCATCCATTATTATAACAATTTGTTTTGAAAGGAATAATAGGAAAAGAGACTACAAAAAGACTTGAACAATTGCAAAGGATCCACATTCCATCAATAAAAAGGATTTATGTGTTTCCATTGACCAAAATATGGAATATCTAATTGCCTTATTTGCATAGACATCATTTGCATATTACTTCATATCAATTATATAAGCCCATCTCTATATCGCATTACTTTACTCAGCACTACGATTCTGGTGGTGTTTTTCAAAAACTGGCTCAGTAGATTTAATTTGTTTATTATTTATATCTTTTCATCTGAACTTGAAGTCAGGGACTGCTTAAGAATTACCTCATTTTATAAAAAGAGTTAATACTTTGAGAATTATATATTAAAATGAATTCATTTTTTAAAAATAAAATAGCATTTAAATTGCATAAGTATATTACCATTAAACAGAAATGAATTAAGTTTCTTAAAGCATATTTACATTGGAAGATTTTTTCAATTGTTGTATCATGTGGATAAACACACAGATGTATATAATTGGAAGAAAATAATTATAAATTTTAAAAATGGTTTTGCTCTGGAACATTATTTGGGACTGCTCTAGGTATCTTAAACAATGATAAAAACATATGGAGATAAATTATGTAACCTGTCTGATATTGTGAATAAATGCAGAATTGTGGTATTAAAGATAAAAGAAAAGCATGATAATTTTTTTTTCAGAAAAACAAGGGATTGTACTCGAACAAAGATGGCTGACCATTGAGTAAATTTAACAGCAATCATGGCCCCTAGGCTAATTAGCAATGTGTTGAAGCTTGACTTGAGATTCATTAGTGGTATCAGGAATTGAGTCCCAGAAATTATTACCAATGCAGAAGCAAATTTTGAAAATTTAGAAAATAATAGAGTGAGTAGCAAGGTTACTTTACATGACTGATTTTGCTTACAACAACATTGAATGGTCATGGCAGATTAATGAAAGTAAACTATTCCTCAAAACAAGAATATAGCATAGAAGCCAAAAGCAATAGGGTGGTATTGTTAGACTTTAACAATTACATTCAAAAAATAAATGGGCTTGCAATTTAAAAAGATAAACATGTATAATACAAAACATATTATAACAGACAAAACTCTCCACTGATTAGGCACTAGATAGGAATTTTATGCACAAGCCTTCTGGCATTCATTTATTACTCTTGTTGGCACTGAGTGGCACTACTGTATGGAGAGTTTGCCTGTTTTAATAACAGTAATGTGATCACATAAGAAATAGTGATAATGTGATGTTTAGTGGTTTAAAAATATATTATAGAAAAATTTGGGTTAATGATAATGAGGCCACTTTGTAATAAAGAATATACATATTTACAGTAATGAGTAATGGACCTGTCAGTGGGTTAACCACTGCACATATTGATAATATCAAGCTAATTATAAAAGGCCAGCGACTTAGACTATTAACAGATTTCAGTGGGACATATTAAAATGCAAAGCAGCAAACAAATAGCTGATTGGTTGATGGAAAACATTAAATTTGATGCATATACAATAATATCATTTTTTGAATATATAGATAACATTTTTAAAAAAAAAAAATTAGTAAGAATTACAAACTTCTTTAGATATAAAAGATTTACATAGTTCTGCATCTTGTGATCTATCCATTAATATCATTTAATTTAAGACATCTAGTCAGCAAATTAACTACAATCCACATAAAAAAATTATAATAGAAGTTTTAAAATGGATTGATAGGGAAATTATGGCAGTAGTCAAGATGAATTTTGCAAAATGGAGAGCAGATGCCCAATGTGGTTACCACTAAGTAATATTGTTTGTAGCATTGTTCTGTCTAAATTTGAAAATAATAACTTGCCTAAATGTTTAATCCCTTCTTCTAATGACATCTATGTGAGATACATAGAAGATGTGTTTATATGTGTGTCAGGGATCAGATCAAACAATATACGACTGGAGTTTACAAATATATCACCTCTTAAATAGACTATTGAAGTAGAAGTCAACAATCATGGGATAAAATTTTCTGGACCTATATATCCAGAAAAATAAAAATGAACTCAACTTGTCAAAATACCTAGTAGAAAACAAACTGAAGCAGACAGAAAGAACAACATTGATGCCCACATTAATGTTCTAATAGGGATTGGTTACAATTGTAAACATGCTTATTAAAACAGTTGGAAATTTTATACCAACCAATGTGAATAAAGTTAAAAACATTAATAATATTCCTAAGCATGGATAAGCCTGCCTTATTTTCTCATATTGCAAATAATCTTAAGGACATTTGTGCTAACATGTACACAGTAAGCTTTATATCTCTGTCTTCTCTTAATAATTTGTTGAACAATAATAAAGACAAGTTATCATTGGAAAATGTACATCAGGTGGTCTAAAAATTTCAAGTAGTAACATGTTATGCATATCTGTGTTATACACAGAGCTGCATAACATGTTAATGCTTGAAATAAATATTATGTAAATACACCCATGCCAAATTAGTCAACATGCATATTTGTACAGTAGAGCAAAACAAAAAACTGAATATAGATCAATCTTTTTTGATTCCTAAACATGCCACAGGGAACAAGTTTAGCTTTTTGTTTTCATATGTCAAATGCATTGACCAAGAAGTGAACTTTTTGTTTTCATATGTCAAATGCATTGACCAAAAAGTGAACCCAGACCATCTGCTTAGAAATCAGCTATGCTAACTACTAAGCCATCAACACTTCAATGTTAGAACAATTTACTCTGAAAGTGATGGTAAAAAAAGAAACTACAAAGAGGCTTGGGCAATTGCAAAGGATCCACATTCTATCAACAAAAAGGTTTCATGTGTGTACAAAAATAGAATTTCTAATTGCCTTATTTGCATATTGTGCTTCGTGTACCCATTACAAAATTATGATTACAGAAGCATGCCTGTACTGCATAACTTTACCCAGCACTATGATTCTACCAGTGTTTTGCCAAAATCTGGCTCAGTGCATTTAATTAGTTTATGTTTATCATATCTTTTTATCAGATCTTGGAAATCAATGAGTGCTTAAGAATTATATAGTTTTATGAAAAGAGTTAATACTATGAGAATTACATATTAAAATGAATTCTCCTTATTAAATGGGTTGACATAAATCTATTGCAGTTAAACTGCAAATAATTTCCTTAAAGCATGTTTACATTAAAAAGTATTTTTAAACTGCTGAAACATCTGGATAAGTACAGGAGAAAACAATTAGAAGGTTAAAAAAAGTTTTGCTATGCGAGATTATTTAGGACTGCTGTAAGAATCCTAAAGAAAAAATACAATGGCACAAATGTATGAAGAAAAATTATGTAATCTCATCTGATATTGTGATCAAATGCAGAATTGTGGCATTAAAGGTAAATCCAACAAATTGAATTTTCTAGTGGAAAACAAAAAACTGTGCTTGAAAAAAAATATTTCTGATCATTGGGTAAATTTAAGAGCCACTCCCTGAACCAATCAGAAATGTGTTAAAGCATGGCTCAAGATTCATTAATGGAATCTGGAAACAACCTCAAATGAAAATTATTGCTGTCTCACAAGAAATAATTGAAAATTTAATGAATACATAAAGTTAAAGAGAGAGCATCAGAATTGCTTCATATGATTGATTTGGTTAAAGACAACATAGAATGATCTTGGAAGATTAATAAATCTAAGCTATTTCTAAAAAACAACAACATAGAATATGTTAAAGAAAATATGGTAATAGGTTGGTGTAGTTAGCCTACAATGATTATATTAAAAATGAATTTGCAAATTACATAGCTGCTATTTATTTTAAAAAAATATTTATTGACATAATAAAATTGTACAGATGAATAATAAATGCACTTTGTTAATGTTGGCTCATCCATTGCTGGCAATGGTCTGGAAGATGTATACCAGATCCATTCTCTGCACTAGCAGGTTGATAAATGAGTACATACATTCCATTTTGTTGATATTGACCACCCCTTTTGAGGTTGGCCCAATAATGCTAACTTATCAGCTGGGATACATGTAGTGTGAAATCAATGTCTCTCTAGTAGAATCTGGCATGTTGCATCATAGACTACTTCATTTATGATACACTACAATGTGGACATATCAGGTCCAAAATTCATCTAGAGTCTGTGGGCCATACTAGTAGGCTCCATGTATTAATAAATAAAAATCTAGAGGATAATATCTTATCGTTGTTTTGAAGAACTTTGAGCTTATCACAAAATGTAGCACTGGGGTCCAGTGTTGGTTGTGTGAACTTTGTCCTGCATCTTGTGTACCAAATAGTGTATGTCAGGAAGATAGATAACCTGATAACTGTAATGATAAACATATATAATACAAAATATTTTTTAATGATAAATTTGTTCAAAAATATTGAGGAAACTTTATGATAAAATGTATGCATGTTCAGAGAACTTAGAAATGTACCATCAGCAAGTTTACCATCACACATTTTTGTTAATATGAAATGGCATAAAGAAGGCCAGACATTCAGATTCATGATAGAATTTGTGTGGGGCAAAGCAGCAAACAAATAGCTGATTGGTTGGTGGAAGACATTAGATTTCACACATATAGAATTAAATCATCTTTTGAGTGTGTAGATCAAATTTACAAAAAAATAAAAATGAATAAAAAACAGAAGCTAGCCTCATTATCTATAAAAAGAACTGTGTGGTCCAGTGCCTCATAATATAGCCATTAATATCACTCAAGACATTTCGCAGCAAATTAACTACAATCCATATTAAAAGAGTTATATTGAAGAAGTCTTCAAATGGATTGATAGGAATATTGTAGCAGTAGCCAATGATAAATTTTAAAATTGAGAGTGTATGGCCAATTGATTTAATACTAGTGGTATTGTTTGTTCCATTGTTCTGTTTAAATTTGAGAATAATGTCTTGCCCAAATATTTAGCCCTTTTTTCTAATGACATCTATATGAGATATGTAGATGATGTGTTTATATGTATGCCAGAGGGTGAGATCACAATATACAACCGGAGTTTGAAAATATATCACCTCTTGAATGGACTATTAAGGTAGAAAACAAATAATGTGATCAATTTTTGGATATATATATAAAACAAAATAAATGTCGGCTAATATCAATAATACAATAACAAAACTTAAATATATTCCAAATAACGGTAAACAATTTATAATACAATATAAATAAAAACTCAATAAAAACTCATAAAGAAATATTTTCGATTATATTCATAATCATTTTCAACTCAACTTTCAAAATGGAATCCTTTGTTTGGAATATATATATATACAGAAAAATAAAAATGAATTTAAAATAAAGTTAAAACCTATAAAAATAAGAGGAGCATTCATCCTTTGTCAAAAGTCCCAATATAACACAAACTGTCTGGCTTTAAATATTACTTATATAAAACAATAATCTTTGCAAGTATGAAGTAGGTAGAAAGAGCAACATCTGTGGATATGTTAATGATTAATATATAATACAAGAAGTGTGCTAATAGTTCAAAACAAGCTTTTGATAAATGCCACAAGAGCTTGTTTAGAACTATTATCACATGTTTTATATTACATTTGTAAATACAAGCTAATTAAGTGTATATGAAAACAGGCAAAACTCTCCATGCAGTAGTGCCACTCAGTACCAGACAGAATAATCAATGGATTCCAGAAGGCTTGTGCATAAAATCCCTATCTAGTGCCTACACATCTAATATCCGCATACTAGTTTCTGGCTTCATCAGCGAAGAGCCTTGGATCTGAGAGCACTGCACCTAGATCTTAGAATCTAATGTAACCCTCCAGCAACCACCATTTATCTCTACTTAACTACAAAACTATGAGAATAAAACTTACAACACAATAATATTTTCAATCTAAGCTCATTAGCTTATATAGTCAGATAGCTCTGAACTCAGTTTAGTACCTATACATTTTGGTGTCTTTGGTTCTTTAATAACCATAGTCACCACTATCCTACTAGACATGATTGATATTAAACACCAAACATCACATGATCACCATTTCTTATGCTTGCTCATAACTGTCAGTGAGGAGCTTTGTATCTTAGAGCACTGCACCTGGATCTTAGGATCTAATTCATCTCTACTTAACTACAAAACTATGAAACACAATAATATTTTCAATCTAAGCTCATTAGTATACATAGTCATATAGGTCTGAACTCAGCTCAGCACCTATACATTTTGGTGTCTTTCATTCTTTAATAACCATAGCCACCACTATCCTAATAGGCAAGATTGATATTAAACCACCAAACACCACATGATCACCATTTTTAAAAAGGCTACAAGCCAGAAATTAGTCTGTGGATATTGAATGAGTCGGCACTAGATAGGGATTTTATGCACAAGCCTTCTAGCATCCATTGATTTCTCTGGCTTGCACTGAGTGGCACTACTGTATGGTGAGTTTTGCCTGTTTTAATAACAGTTATAAACAAGCATAAGAAATGGTGATCTTGTGATGTAAGTCTATATGACTTGGTTTTCTTACTATTAATTATCTAATACATATTAGTTATAATTGTAATGTGCTTATTAAAACAGTTGGAAAATTTTACCCAATGTAAATAAAGTTAAAAGAATTAGTAACATACATAAAGCATGGATAAGACTATCTTCTGTTCTCAAACTGCAAATTACCTTAAAATATTTGTGCTAACACTACAGGGAAGACAGTCTTATGTTCTCAAACTGCAAATTACCTTAAAAGTATTTGTGCTAACATTACAGGGTAATTTTAGATTCCTGCCAACCTGCAGATCTATGTATTATGGTAAATCTTAGGTACATAGAACCAAGAGTATCACCCAACATACATATGTGTGCAGTAGAGGAAAACAAAAAAATATATACAGATTGGTATTTCCTTATCATGAATGTATCACAGGTCTCACATTTTCTTTATCTTATGTTAGAACAATTTACTCTGAACGGGACAAACGGAAAAGAAAATACAAAGAGGCTTGGACAACTGCAACAGATTCCTATTTAATCAGCAAGAACAATTCATGCATTCCATTGTGCAAAATATGGAATATCTAATTGCCTAGTGTTTTCCTGAAAGTTTGTGATGATGGTGTTCTAGTTGTATTTTTATATTGGACTATTTCCATCATCTAATATGTGTGTTGAATGTCTTTAGAAAAATTGAATTATATTTAATTATTCCAAATACATTCAACTGTTAATAATATCACAGCAAACAGGTTAGTATATGCACCAACTGTTAGTAATATCATAGCAAGTAAGTTAGTATATGCACCAACTGTTAGTAAAATCGCAGCAAACAGGTTAGTATATGCACTAACTATTAGTAATATAAACAGGCTAGTATATGAACAATATTTCAAGAGGTATTATTCTCCCCTCTTGTTCAGGTGTTGCTGGTCTGACCAGAGGACAGTACTAGCATGGGAATCAAACTTGGGTCCTTAGATTCTTGATTATTGAATTTTAAGGTAATGCTCTAACCAACTGAGCCATCCTGCTAAAAACAACTGCATCTATGAAATACCATCTGAATGTGGAAGAACATATATTGGTGATACCATCCATCCAATTGAAAAGCACTTGCAAGAACATAAACTGATGATTAGAAGAGAGAAAACAGATTGTCTAAGGTAGCAGACCATATATGTACCAATGAACATATTTAATTGGGAAAATACAAAAATATTGGATAGCAAAGAAAAGGTATAAAGAAAAAAATTTAAAGAAGCTGCTCACATGACAATGACAAAAAATCCCATAAGCCAACCTACTGTGACTATACATAATGTATGGAAACCACTAATCAACTTTGTTCTTAGGAAAAAGTGGAAAAATCAGGAGAAACCTCATAGATAAGTATATGAAATTTCTACTGACTGTTGTCTTTGGCAGGATGGCTCACATGACAATGGCAAAAAATCCCATAAGCCAACCTAGTGTGACTATACATAATGTATGGAAACCACTAATCAACTTTGTTCTTAGGAAAAAGTGAAAAAATCAGGAGGAACCTCATAGATAAGTATATGAAATTTCTACTGACTGTTGACTTTGGCAGGATGGCTCATTTGGTTAGAGCATTACCTTAAAATCCAATAATCAAGAATCTAAAAACCCAGGTTCGAATCCCATGCTAATACTGTCACTGTCAGGCTAGCAATACCTGAAGAAGAGGGGAGAATAATCCCTCTTAAAATGTTGTGCATATACTAACCTGTTTATATTACTAATAGTCATTGCCTATACTAACCTGTTTGCTGTGATATTACTAACACTTGGAGCATATACTAACATGGTTGCTGTGATATTACTAACAGATGAATGTATTTGGAATATTTAAATAAAACTGAATTTTTCTAAAGACATTCAACACATATACTAGATGATGGAAATAGTGCAATATAAAAATACAATTGAATTGCCTCATTTGCATATTGTACCTCCTTTACATATTACATCATGTCAATTATATAAGAATACATGTACTGCATAACTCTACTCAGAACTATGATGCTGGCAGTGTTTTGTCAAAAGCTGGCTCAGTGCATTTAATTAGCTTATGTTATACCTCTTCATCAGAATTCAAAGTCAATGAGTGATTAAGAATCACATTTTTTAATAGACTTAGATATTTTTCTTGCTAGGATGCAAAATTACATTAATGATAAACATGGTGATCTATTTCTAGCAGAATAAAGAGAAACTTCATTTTGGAATATAAATTCAATTGCAATGTTTCATCTTTCATTTTAGTGGTTATATATATATATATGTTTTTAATGTTTATATAGATATTTAATTCCCAAACCAATGAGTAATGATAAAATTGTTTTATTCTCTGTCATAAAGACTATCTCATAATTTTATATCGTTTTTAAGTTATTTTTTTTAGGCTTAAATTAACTTTATTAAGTTTACTATATCATTGGAGATTATTTACAAATCTTATTGAAACAAAAGAGATTTCATGAAGAAAAGCAATAAGATAGATGTGCATGTAATTAAATTATATATATATATATATTGAAACAGTAAGGTCTGCTTTGCAGATCTTCATTTCACCTTTTCTCACCTACTTCCTACCCTCATACTTTAGTTTGAACCCCAATCTATCGTAGTGTGTCTGTAATACACTTATATACCGAAAATCCCGCCTAATTTTAAACCACGAGCACAATGCTCGTATTATATATATAACTTATTCCCAAATAAAATAAAATATTATGAATTATGTATTTGTTCACATAATTTACATTTATTAAAAAGTAAGTTATATAAGTCGTAATTGCGCACACACTATGATATCCATTTTAAAACATATCAAAATTATAAATTGTTAGTTATTTTGTTTGGATCTATTTACAAATATATTACCGTCGTAATTTATTTTTATTTAAAATAAAATTCCTTTAGTAAATATTTGTTTAGTAGATAGATTCAAATATTACAATTTAAAATAAAATAATTTTCGTTTTATTTGATAAAAATCATCCCAAATATTTCTGTTAACATAAATGAGGGACAATAGTTTAATTATATAAGTTTATCTAAAAACAGCAGCTGTCCACTTAAGTTTTCTTTAATTAGTAGCAGCAATTTTAATTAAATCTAGTTTGTAATTCGAATGCCGACGGGAAGTTAACAAAAGAAATTAATTAATGTTAAATTCCTTTAGACATTCGGATAGATTTAATTACAGCAGATAAGTCCAATAATTTTGTACGCCCCAGGACAAATCTATTGTTAAATTTTACTATAAAAAGGATGTTTTTCTTTTGTTCTCCATTCTAAGCTATTTCTAAGCTATTCTAAGCTCTGAAAGGTCTAAGCTTTTAAAGAATTCTGAGTTGTCTAAAAGTTTCTGAGTTGTTCTAAAATTCTAATAATTTGCTAACCTTGACATGTCCGAGTAGAGGCGTTTAAGATGGCTATGTCCCATCGGAATAGCCAGCCGCTGCTCCATACCATCAAAAATTTATCACACGGATCCCGAAACTGCTGCTGCCGCTGCCAAATATGAACATTCCAGATTTTGCTGCTGAATTATAAAACCTGCCGAACATCTACCTGCAAATGCTTCTCCAGAGGTAACCTAAATTAACCCAAGAGCTCTTGTGATCACTAACTAACATGCTATAGCTATTTAACATTGTTTCCTTATATTTCACAACTTCATTATGTATTTCTTTCATGTATTTAAATATACTCAACATTTTGCTCTATCCTTGGGTTAATATTTTTTATTTATAAAGCTTTCTTTTATTTTATTATGATAATGTGTCAGAATCGTCTTTGACCGAGTGAACTATTCCCTCTATTGAAAATAAGACGCCGCTATTAAGGCATATTTTAAATTTATAATTTCCCAATTTTATTGTCTTGCAAATCACTCGTTCGAGGGCGATTCTTTTCTTTAATGTAACATAATCACATAGTTTAAAATCTACATGTTATTGATTTTAATCTAATATAAGAGTATGTGTGAAGTCAATGATTAAATGTGTCCCCAAATGCATGATTGCGTATATAAATCTATACTTACTTTTCAAACCCGCAAGCATGCATTTTCTTATTTTAATTACCGTGTTCTATTTTAATTATAAAGTTCATCATTGATGTCGAGAATGTGCGGACCCTTTTAAATGAATTTCAGGGAATTTGATTGGGCATTTCTCTTAATACAAGTAAAACCCATTTAGTATGTTTTTATATACACTAGTCTCGTATTGCTGGTACATGAATTGGTTGTTGAGACCGCTTTGTTTTTATTTTCCAAGGATTCTTTACACGGCAAAGTCCGTTCTTTCGCTCATTGCAAGTTTTCCAGGCAGAGGGTGTTCACAAATGGCACCCCTGGGAATTAAACGCAATCGTTACACAGTCGCTAAGTTTCGGCTGTTTCGTCAAAATACTTTCCTACGGGTTAGCGGCGAGATGCCCTCCGTAATTATTCCGGATCTTCATATTGTTTCATTTTATATTTATTTTACAAAGCATCCGAGTCACACCCTCCAACTTTATAAATTCACTATCAGCAATACTGACCTCCCAATACAAATCTATTATTATTCTCAAATAAATGCTTTGATCCCATTCCCACGTTTGCTTAGTAAGCTTTAGTCCGTTACTATTCTCGAAATCAATAAATATTTTAGAACATTTCATTTCAAATATTGTCTTAAACTTGTCTATTTACTCAAAGCACCTCGCACATGTTCCTATCTTGTCAAGCACATTATCGTAATGCTATTAGCCCGAGGAATAGAATCTATCACTTTGTTTTAAAACCCTTTTGTCATTACTGAAATATAAATGCCAACAATTACTTAATATGCGTCCCTGTCTCATATAAGCAGACAGTGGTGTTTGATCTATATATTGATATAAATAAATTGTGTGCAATTATTTAAAACTAAATTTTATCTCTTATTTTATTTGATTCCTATCACTGTCTCGGTCTAGATATATATATTTTCTGCATTTCTTTTGTAAATCCATAGACGTTAATTAGCCACCCAAACTTATCTTAGTATAGAGTCTTTTGTTTCTCCCTGACCACCAGGCACCGGTAAAAGGTTATGCTAGTGTAGCATCAGATGCGTTATCACGTAGGTGGCGCTGTGAAATTTGGACTTTAGATTCGAACTTAGTATATCTAGAAGGCAACCCCTCCTAGAATGTTCAGTTTTGGGTCTGGGGTTTGAATTATGCAGTGTGTTAGCGAGATAGACGATTCTGACCGTTACAATATATATATATTAGTGTATTTACTAGCCAGTTACTAGAGTGATGTTAATGAGGTCAGATACAATGTAGCTGCAAAAATATCAGCTGGTGCATGGGCTTGATCTCTGGTCTTAATGTTATTTAATTATTTTAGAAAGAGTGATTTAGTATTGTGAGATGTGGGATTAGCTTATGACTATGTTGTAAAAAGAATGCATGTAGTAATTCTTATATTGGGAAAAGGACCACTTCGTTTTTTTGTGAGGTTGTTGATTGTTAGTGAATTTGAATGAGCCACCTTAGTGTTAAGAGTATGACAAGGAAGAAGTTAGGGACAATCCATAAGAAAGTTTTCTAATATTTTTTTCATTTCTATGACAGAAGGCACATAATTGATCTATATTGTGAAGTGTTAATTGCAGACAAAAATAATAATTAGTAGTTTTGACATTGATTTTATTTAAGAAGTCCAGATATTTTCCAATATCTGAATTTTTTATAATGTATTTGTTACTACATAATAAGAATTATTGACAATTATTTAACATACTATTATTATATTCAGTTTCATATGTTTTCCAATATTAATTTTATTTAGAAATATATTACTTGAGGAAGTAATGAGTTTACTTATGAGAATTATTAAGGTTTTAATAAAATTAATGTTAATGGGTGATAGAGTGTCAGTAGGATTAACAGTAATTACACTACTAATACTTTTACTTAGTCATTTCATTAGTGACTTTCTGAAGATAAAATGTAGAAATGCCATGTAATATGTTTTTGCATATTTCTTATGCTTAGAGTGACTGTTTTGTTTATTCCATATTAGTCTGGTGATAGAGAGGTAAATATTTTTGAATGAAGAAATAAACTTAATAATAGATAAGAAATAATTAATTTTAAAAAGCATTAAAATGTTGATTAGTAATGCCTTAGCATATATTGAAAGGTATGCTTTGAATAATGCATTAATGGTGTATTCTACTGAAACAATAAGCTGATTTTCAATAGCAGTTTTCACTGCATTATAAGAGAGATGCATTGGAAAATCTAAATATTTATGAGTAGAGGAAAAAATGAAAGGAATGGTCTTACCTGTAAGAATATTCAATGCAGAAGATTTGTTTTATTAAAGTGACTTGAAACGTTGTTGGTATATTTAATTATTAAGTTCAGTGCCAAGTAAGGAAAATAATTTTTTTTGATGGGAGAAAAATAACTAAGTCATCCATATAGGAGATGGCATTAACCATTTGGTTAATTATTGAAATAAGTATAGCCTGGAATTTTGTTTTCTCCTTGATATAAGTTTAAAAAGAAGCGAGCTAAGAGGAGAACCTTAAGGAATAGAATTACATGGATTAAATCCAGGAAGTATTTTTCCAATAAGAGTTATACAAACTTCTCTATTAATAGATTTGCCAGTATGTAGAGGTATGGTATTGGTATATTATATTCCTAAAATAGTTGGAGTTTTTTTTTTCCACGTTTTTTTTAATGTATTTATAAAACTTTTTATTAGTAGTATTTTTATCCCCATAAATTTTCACGTCAGTATTATTTATGCATTTCAAAATATTAAGAATCTGCTTTCAAACTTTTGAGATGTGATAATTTTTTTTATTATATTTCCAGTGTAATGTAAGTCATTTATCGTTATTTTTTTTTTTATACTTGTGGTTCTAACTATTGTCTTTAATTGTTATAAAAGTGAGATAAAATGAAAAATGTAAAAAAAAAAAAAAATTCAACAAGGTGAAACTAATTATTATGAAATTTGTTCTAACATATTCATAAAACATATTCATAAAGTGGTATTTCTAGAAGAAATCGACATAACTGAAATTTTTTAAAGTTTCAAATCAAAAATTCTACAGATTATCTTTAAAATTTCAAAGAAAGAGAAGTTTGAATACATATATAGTGGTACTTATAGTGAAAGTCTCCAAAAATTTTACTATTGTCTTGAATATGAGATAATACAGTAAATATTTAAAATGTATAACGATAACACATGGTCGTGATATTCTAAATAAGGTCAAATACGCATTTTATTTACTTATAAAAAGATAAGTTGTAAACAAAGACTATTATTTAAAAGTTAAATTAATTTAAAATGCAAAATATACACATACACGTATCAAATAACTACCAATAATGCTGATAAATATAACAATACATTGATATCAATCGGAATATTAAAATAATGAAATGAATATTACTTATGTTAATTATCAGTATCACATTTTTATGATATAGTGAAGCGATATATATATATATGCTCTTCACATTTACAATTTAAAAAAAAAATCGTTAGGAATTTAATATATATATATTTAACATTTTGCTAGACAGAAAATATATATATTAATATGTACACGGATAAAATGTGTACGACCTCATAAATCGATTTAAATAATTTAAAACAAAATATTTTATTAATTAACAATTATAAAGGTATTTTAAAGTAATTAAATTCTAGATAAACAGAATGACTAATTAGAAAATAAATATTGTCTGTTGTCTGATCAAAACATTGTCTTTTTATTTTGTTATAATCCCTCATCAAAGCTAATTTTGTAAAGTCTATAATTAGTTAATGCGTCACAGACCACAGCGAAATTAGGATTAATCTGCAACTAGTGGATGAATCTTGAAATTGAACCACAATGAAACAGATAAAGCAGCTCAATGAACTATAAATAGGAGTCTCTCAGAAGATCAATTTGTTTGCTTATGCTTTGGTTCTATGTTCATTCACCCTTTCTTGACCATCAGAAGCAAAACAATATGCTAGAATAGAGAAGCTTACCATTTGCTCCATTCTAGTCAAGCCAGCAGAGTGTGAGCTTAGTTCCATCATGAAGCAGAGAAGTTGCCATCATGTATTGAACCACCACTCTATTGATCATTGTATCCAGATTATAAGCAAGTTTTATGCTGCATAATTTCAAAAGTGTCTATCGCTTGAAAGTAGAGCAGCCATCAGTAAATGAGAGAAACACACTCCTTAGATACTGCCCATTAAATAAAATAGAAATGTGTACTAATGAAGACTGTTGCAGTCATCAAGAGCAATTTCATAGAAGCTTCACCAAAGGCCAGGCATAGCTAAGTTATATCAAATGTGCTGCAATAAATCTACAGGTATCTGAATTATGAACATGAACTGTTAAAAATGAAAAGAGTAATTTGTTTGAACTTTAATTCTATAATATTATAACTTTTATCTCATTAACATTAGATACTTAATCTCCTATATCTGTATATCTCATTCTCACAGAAAATTTTGAACAGATTATAACTTATTTTACATTTATTTTAGTAGTATTATTTTAGTTATTTATTTTAAAATAGAAGTTACTAATGATCATTTCCACTAGCCTACAATGTATTAAGAATTAGAATAATGATTTCACCATTAATGTAAATAATGTGGATTAATGGCCTCTGAATAAAATAAAGGGTTGCACAGATTTTTATGTCAAGCATTGTTAGCCGAGAGGTCAGCGCAGCCGCCTTGCAAGCAAGCAGTTGTTTGCAGATGGTTGTTGCATGTTCACCTCCTGTCTGATGCTATAACATATAAAAAAAGATTGTTTTTATAGTTATGAATGTTTCCAGTTTTAATCAAAATACCTTCATAAGTTTGGGATAGATAGGTATGGAATAGGATATTTGTGTATATTAAAAGTTCTTGAGTGAATGTACTATTATTTCAGGTTGCTTTATTTATATTTTTTACTGTCCAGAAACAAGGGTAAAGCATATGCTTTTTCCTGCCTCTTAAACTTGTCTGCATAGCATTAGTATTATTCAGTAGATGCAGATTCCTACCATAATCATATGTTATACATTAATTCTTTAATTGTTCATAGACAAGTGTAAAGCAGATGATTTTTCTTGGTACTTATATTTATTGTAATAGTATTGTTATTTACCAGGGAAATGTCAATTCCTACCAATTTGGTTTTTAAGTTTCAGTCACTAATGCTGGGTAGATGTGTGATTCCTACCTGTGTATTTGGTGATTTTATTTTTATGTTATTAAAACAGACATTAAAGAGCACCTGGTTCATGTAGTGATCTCTTTCCTTTATTCAATTCACTTGGTATTAGTTTTCTCAGCACTACAGCGTGAAAGTATACCCAGTTCTTTTGATAGTACAGTTTATTAAATAATTTTTAGCATATCCTAAATATTTAAGATGAAAGTCTTAAAACTGGATTAGTTACAATTAAGTCTGTGCAGTGATTCTATCTATCTGGAGAGGAAAGGGGGTTTAAGCTGGTCTCACTGTTTTACATTATAATTAAAAATACCTAAATACCTTTTTTTTTCTTTGATAAAGAAAAAATCCTTAGCCTGATTTGGATTTGAAGTATGATAGGATTGAAGCCTATTTTGTGGCAGTGGCATGTGGATATGTAAGCATTACACCTTGAATAATATTTATTTATCAGTGGATAATAGAATGTTAAATTTGAAAATAACAGTAATAATATCAGAGACTTATTTTTATATTTTACATGCCTGTATGTGTATAATTTTTAATAATTTTTGTTGTTTTTCTGTAAGTAATTTTGTTGTATTGCTCATTTTGCTGTACAATATGGGATGGTTTTTATAAACAAACTTTTTTTAATATGTTATCCCTTTTTATTATTGATAGTACATTATTTATAAATATCAACATATGTACAAAGAAAATTTTAACTTACGCGGACAACAGTTCATAAGGCTAAATGCATAACTAATATATAATCACTTTAAGAATGAGTTCTTATGAGAAATGTTGATGACAATTATTATTGACTTTATGAGACTGCGTAACTAAGGCAAATTATAAATTGCCAATTTTTATTCCTGATGACTCTGTTTAAAATTATGAGTTGAATGATTCCTGGTTACTTCTTTTGAGGACATTATATTTTCTTATTATCAAATATCATGGAGAAGCAGGAAATCCATATGGTTATTAATATATGAGCCTTCCTTGTAGAGCTGAAAATATTTTATATGTTTTAAGTAATTGCTTGAAACTGATTATTTATTTGTGAAACACAAAACGATTTGAAGGGTATGGGCAGGTTTAAAAAGGTATATCATTTTTTCTGGATAATTATTGGACAAGAATCTTTTTAGTTTGAGATTTAACTTGAAGCAATTCATCGAAAAATATTTTGGTTGAAATTTTACCTGAATTCAATTTTAACTATACCTGAGAAACTCAAAGTTTTGAAACATGGCTAGAGTCTTACTAAGGGATGAACTTGTTCATAGATATTGGATGGATAGATTATATTTTTTTTAAATCTCTAAATGATATTCCAGCAAGAGATTTGATATTATACTAGTTTAATAGATTAGCAACTTCAAAAGAATGATGATCAATGATTTGAAAAACCTGACATATGAAAGTACATCAAGCAAAGGTATTGAAGGAGGGTAATATGACATTGAGAATTTGATTAATAAAAACTGTGATATACCTTTTGTCTTTAATAAGAAATGAGGCACATTAAATTGAAGCTTCCTTTACAGATGTTAAAGCATGTGTTCTGATTGATGACAGCAGAAATTGAGCCTCAAATGCCTACTTTTATTATAAACCCTGTTAAGTAGTTTCTTCAAGTGCTATAGGCAAGTTTCTTCCAAAAATTCACATTCATTATGCAAATTCTCACAATGGGATAGAGAATTTTTAGATGGAATACTTTCATTGGTATACTACATTTTTTCATGATGAAACAGATTAATTGGGATGCCAAAAAATGGAGAGGTACTTGTGAAGAATGATTGTAATTTATAGTCTGAGGTCAGCTGCCCTATGGATGATTTGCAAACTTGTATTGTGGAACTAATCAACACTTGAAATTAGTTTAAAATATGCAGAATGATGGAAATATTTTTAGGATCTCTGAAAATCATTAAAGAAAAGTACTGAATTTTATGATTGTTTTAAGATAGATGCAATAAAATGTTCAATGCATAGTTCAATTTTCTTAATCAGGGGTTTTACATAATTTGCAAATTGCAACAATACATGTATGTAGACAGGTGCATATTATTATTTAGGGTGATTGATATATTGCTAAATTAGATCTGGATGGTGATTATCAGATAAAGATATTTAGGCAGATATTTGTGTATTGCCATGAATAGACATTTTCAACTGATTAGATTAAAATTAGTCATAAAGATGTGTTGGCATTACATAATCTGTAATTTATTCTATTTGAAAAACAATATGATTTTTGTACTAAAAGATGATCTTCAAAAACATGCATACTGTGAAGTAGATAATTTTGTCAGAATAAAATGTTATCTTTTACTACTTGGAAACTTTTTATTTCTTTTAAATCAAAATATTATGCTAATTATGGTGGCTGAAATTTTGGAAGTGATAATATTTCTTGTCCAGGAATGATTATAGTACTTATGTAGGATGGAAACAATGATGTAGTTATCTATGTATAGACAATAGCTGGAGTAAAATCTATAAGTTAAAAAGTTGTGTTTCAATGTGCATAATCTCTTCGAATGTGTGTTGCTTTGTAATATAATTTTGAGAAGGTTGTATATTATCCAACAAAATATTGCATGTTGACTTTGATGATAGAACAGACAATATCATCGTTTGATATAATGAGAATCTCAAAGAAATGAGATGGAACAGATTTTGCATATTTTACAGTGGTTCTTACCAGATTTGCGATATTTGGTATGATTTTTTAGCCTAAGCATTATAGGATTCTGGTTATACAATCTGATCAAGTGTTTTGCTTCATTTTCAGGTGTGAAGTTTATATCATTCTTTTGTAAGAATCCCTGAAGAGCTGTATCAATGTCAATAAATTATTTTATGCGGATATTTCAACAATAGCTTGTATAAATACTTATCTGTATGGGTAATAAATACTGGGTATATGTTTATTTACATGTTTCGTAATGATATATATTGTACCGGAAACCCGACGATTGAAAGGCTTAAACTTCCCTTTTATATAGATATAATGGGGAATTCTTATAATTCAAGATCGCCCACTTTCCGCTACCGCAAGCAGAGAGAAAATACGGACATAAACGAGTCTATATCCGTACTTGACTGAACCTGTATGCTATATGGGTATAGTCCCAGGTTATATTTCCCAGTCAGCCTTCTCCCAACTGCTGTAAGATTTAACAGAGTTACAGTGCTTGGATAATTATAAATTTAATGGGATCAAATACTCCCAACCCTAAGATTATATTATTTTTTGGAAGTGGCGAAGAAAGAGACAAAATAGATTTTACATAAATAAAAGATATTTAATACACTAAATTATAATAAAAGAAACACTCTAAATTATAAACACTCAATATAAAAAAACAGATTATGCTATAACACTACAAAAAAAATAACTAAAAATACAATAGATGATTCTATAAATGATTGCAATCTGTGGAAATAAATTATCCCTTTATAATCATTTCAAATATTAAACGAGTCTAATTAATGTCTATCTCATTATATGTGGGATTGGCAATTGCATTAAATTCAAAGG
Organism: Epiperipatus broadwayi; assembly: GCA_028023455.1. Taxonomy (NCBI): domain Eukaryota; kingdom Metazoa; phylum Onychophora; class Udeonychophora; order Euonychophora; family Peripatidae; genus Epiperipatus; species Epiperipatus broadwayi. Next base: position 81,500 of record JAQFVV010012910.1, read on the forward strand.
TATGTGCACATAAGTTATATAAAAGGTATTATTCATAATTACCTAGGTCATTAAGTCTTTGAATAAACTTGGTGTCTTGCTAACCGTCCCGTGGAATTTTTCCACTTCTTTAGTAGGGAACGGTCACTCTTCGGTTAGATTTGATTGTTGGAACTCCTCCGTATTGTGGGCATCAAGGCAAGGCAAAAACGAACTCTTCGGCAGGCACTACGTCGGCAGTTGTTACATCGAGACGTGAATCATTATAGCACGGAAGTCTGGATCGACCGGCAATCGCGACTGGCCCTTAGCCACACATCCTTGACGCTACCCTTATGTTATAGTTTGTTTTCATGTTCATACCATTCAGTATGTTTTCTATTATATTTCTCTGCTTCTTATCAGAGCAGTATCCTCACTGAAGTCTCGACCAATACTGTTTTTCAATTAATTAATTAATGTTCTTTATTTTTCAAATTCCTTCCTTATCTTGATCTCTTGCTGGGGTTTTTTATTTCACACCTTTTTACTTTAAAAATGCTTTCAACAACTTATACAAAATTTCTTATAATTTGATATAATTTTATAATATAATATTTTACATTTATTTCTCAATCATTTTCTTTAAATAAATTATTTCATTTTGACATGAAATAAACTTTACTCTATTCATACATTCACATATGCATTTCATTTTCGTCAAAATGTGTAATTTTAAGACCAGATCTTTATCTTTTCGTTGCATTCTAAATTTTACTTATATTTTATTTTAAACTCCCCAACTATCGCTTTTTTTTATATCATTAAGTTTCTATTTTATTTATATTTCCTTTCTCATTTTTTTAAATCTTACACTGAACACATAATATCGATATTTCTAACCTTAATATTTCTATTCTTTTTTTACAATCTGAACTTTGAAGGGTAAAAGATAAGAATCGTTTCGATTCTAATTCCCTCTCTTTTTTAATTAAACATTTCTTTGTTTTGTAATTTTTTTAAACTCACTTTTTTATAACCCAAGCACAATATTTAACATTCTTTAAATGTTAAATATCTATATGTGTGACCGCAGTATGTGCGATCATCACAATATATATATATTAAGATATTCAATTGATTTATTTATGTAACATTATAATGTCACTGAAAGTTCCATAATTAAAGAAAAGAATGAATTCTCGTCTTAGTTTTTTTTCTATAAAATAATTGGAAACGACTAAAAAAATCACTATTTCTTCTAAACCTAATATTTCTATTGATACCGTAACTGATTACATAATTAAAATTGATATTAAATTTTTTGCAAGTTACTTGATCGTCTGATTAATTAAACATGAAACTGTTATGCTTCTATATATTGCATTGATATAATGTTAAATTAAACACAACTGAATTTTTCATTTATACTAATTTGCACAATATTTTGGAGAATTTATGATTAATTTAAAGACCTATGTAGAGCAGTAAAAAAGTGATAACCTTTAGAATTAAAAGTTCTCGGATTAAAACTCAACCTATTACTTCCTATCCTAAATATCGTGTGATCTCCATGGAAACTAACTAGCAGACGATTTTTATTTATTTATAATTTAAAGCATTTACATTATTTATAAACTTTATTTTGAATACTTGAATTTTTTTTTTTTTTTTATAAATAAAACTTGCATTATTTTTAGATTCTATTTCATGTCAGCAGTTTTTAATATAATATTTTTGACTTTCTTTTTTCAAATATAAATAATTATTTTAAAAAATTCTTGCAGTCAAAATGATTTTTTTATGTATTATAACTGTTTCTAATTTTAAGAGATATTCAGTTTTCAATATTTAGATTTTAAATAACTAGAAATAAATTATTTTTATTTTTAATAAAGTTCTTAAAACGGGTCAAGTATCTTTCAAATGCTACAAAAAATATGAAAATGCAATTTATGTTGCTATACTAGCTCATGTTTGTTGACAAACCTTGATATGAATAGAATATATATTGCTTATTTTATTGAAAATTTATGAAACTGTTCAGCTTGTATATATTCATAATAAATATGTTTTTATACGTATGGCAAGGAAACCTGGGCAATAACAAGTAATCGTTTTTCGATCAATAGAAAAGATACAAGTATCATCTATCAAAGAAGTGGACCATTTCAATCAATTTTAATATTTTGAATAACTAATTAGTCACTATTTATACATTAATACCAAAGACTCTTGAATCATATGACTATAAGCCATGAGTATGATACGTGCATGTTATATCAAAAAGATGTTAGGCAGCAGTAAAGATGAATATTTAAATAAACAGCTATATTTTCTGTTTACGTTTTCATTAGCAGTTGTTTACTACACACCACATGATCACCATTTCTTATGCTTGCACATAACTGTTATTTGTTATATCGTTAACTCAGAAAATAAGAAAGTTATTTACAGTTGAATTAAAATCATCATATAATTAAAATGTTTAAAAATAATAATATAATTAGTAATAATAAGTTATGAGAATGCATTTACATATATGTTTAATTCATTGAAAAAAATAAGAATAAGAAAAAAAATGTACTGTACTGTACTTTAAATTTTCAAATCAATAAAGTAAATAATGAAATTAATAACTTTTATTAGTCATTTATTATCAGTTAAACTATCGTAATTACATTGATATAAAGATATGTGTGTATAAGATTGTGACCTGCGCCAGCTGAGAGATGCTGATTCACTATGAAATATGCATCTTGGAGATCATACATATTTTTAGATGACTTTGGTCACATGACTATAATTATATCCCTCCACAAGGTGTTAGAAACAGATAGAAACCAGTCCATACTTTGAATAAAGTAGTGTAGTGAATATTAGTACACTACAGAAATATTATTCATAAAATAATGAAATGTCTGACTTTCATCACAATAAATATACTAAGAGATATTTTTTTCAACAACTTAGTTTGTCTTATAGAAAATAATAGACTAACCATGCTAGCAAAAAACTATGATCTCTCTAATTGTTTTAATGTTTTTAAGTCAGTATTAATTTTAAGTATATGTCAAATTTTTGTAAAACTGTTAACTTTATCTTAGAAAATATATTATTGCATGAAGTACTGCATATAAAATTTGTAAAGGATAACAAAAGAAAAATAAAATGTATGTACTTTCAACAAAAACTAACAAAATTTTATTAATAAATGGAACTGCATATGAGGGCGCTTTGAGATGAGAGAAAAATTGATGACATAATTTCCAATTTATTTACAAATTTTAATTTTTTTAAAAATTGTGATCACTTATGACACTCAGACATAAAAAATGGCAGTTTAATAATTGTAAAAATATATTAAATTTGTGAAATTTCATGTTTTTTTGTTTATTTATTTACATTTTCCTCACTTATTTACATTGTTTTTAGATGTCATATGACTGAAGATATGTGTATTGATAAAATGTAGTTCACAGCTTTACTGCATTGAACTCTATTTGCCTTTTTTTAATGTTTTTTTCTTGATGAAATATGTACACAAAAACATTATTTTTTCCAACACATATTTTATAAATATCCCTCACTTTTTATACCAAAAGTGTTTATCCAATTTTATTTTCTTTATTAAAAATCTGTTGTCTGAAACAAATTTCTTCATCATCTGTGATATTGGCAAATATTTTGCTTTAATCTTATTAATATCATAATTTAGACATGTCATCATTTGGTGGCATTATTTCTCTCCAAAAGCACAGAAATATGCCATTGAGGTGGCTGCCTCTGGCTATTTTGTTGCCAGGACAGTCATTTAAGGTGGCATTATTTCTCTGCAAAAGCACACAAATATGCAGTTATACACTTGATTTCCATGTGAATATCAGCATACAATAACAGCATCTACGTATGTATGCTGTTATGCAGTTTATCCATATGCTAACTATTACAACTTTAATACAATATGACTTGAGGATTGTTATACTTTAAGTTACTGTGACTGTTTAAATATTGTCTTTCAAATAATTATCTTACAAGTAAATTGATGTAGTATTGTGTCCTAAAAATTGTTATCCTGTCCAAATTCATAAAGTGTATTTGAGAATAAAGTTGACATGCAATAATGTGTTGATGCATGTTTTATGTGAGAATCTCTGTTATACTAAAAAAAATGTCTGCATTCAAATCTTTAGCAATTGCAAGTGTCAGAAAGTGAGGAAGTAGCACACAATATACCTTTGGTTTGTTGTCTTTATTATATTTGTAATATAAAAATAAAATGATTTTGTTTTACACAATTTTACAAAATACTTATTTAGAAATAAAATGATATTATTTTACCAAATAATGTTCATTGGTAAATTTTTTATAATTACTTTGCATAAAATAATTGCATTTTACCAAAATTTTGAAAAATAATTTAATTTACAAATAAAATGATTCCATTTGAACAAATAATGTTCAAACAGGAAGTTATTGATCATAAATAGTTTCAAAATTTAGAGAAATTATTTAATTTACAAATAAAATGATTCCACTTTAAAAAAAAAAGTTCAACCATAAGTTGTCGATTGTAAATAGTTTAAAATGTTGGCCTGGAATAGTAATAATAATGTGTTTTTAACAGATAAGAATGCCCCTTAGCATCTGGCCTGTCTAAACAATAAGTACCATATTTACTTTTGTTTGCTTATAATAAATCACTGAGCCACCTGGATTAAGAAAGGCCATACAATATCCAACATAAATTTCAATTTTATTCTGTGTATTATGAAGAATTCTTACTATCTATTAACTCATGATATATTATCTATACTCTGTTTGGTTTTCCATCTTAATTTACATTAAATATATTTAATTTGTTGAAATAAAATATGTATATCATACTCTAATTCCATTAAGTATTCTACATAGTTTCCATTATTTTGTTTCTATCTAGAATTATACTTATGTAAATAATTATAATTACTCCATCACTGCCATTTAGCAAATTAAAACCAATACTAATAATGAATACTCAGAGTGTTAATAAAACTAAATGCAATCTTATGACACTGTCATTATCTTCTTATCAAAGACAATTGTTATATTTGAAATAATAACAACTGGAATTCCCAAATTATATGGTTAATTGTACATATTTCAAAATGCATTCCCAAATGCTATTAAATTTTTTGTTTATTACTGAATCTATTTTATGAATTTTCCCTCTCTTTTTAATTTTAAATTTACTTTATATATATTCTGCACAAAGGGTCTATATTTTTTAAGAATTTAAAACCATAACCGAAGATTATTTTATGTTTTTAAAAAAAAGCTGATGATTAATTAATAATATTAAAAATGAGTTTGATCATAGGTAATATTTAAACATTATCTATGTCATCAAATGTCATAAATGAAACTGTTCTTACATCTACTATGATATACATTCATGTGCCCACATATTTATTTTACAAAATGCAACTTTTGAATAACAATAATTTCAACACACAAAATAATTGTTGTATATAATAATAAAAAAATAATAAAATAAATAAATGAAAAAAAAATAACAATAACACCATCAACAATTACAAAATTAAAATAAAACTCAAAAAGTACCTATTATTTAATAAAAATATTGTGGTTTGACTTTATAATCAAGTTTCTGACTGTTAAAATGAAATATGTTTATTGTATAGCTAATGAAGGATATGGGGTATTTTTGTTATTTAAAGTACAGTGTTTTCAATTTTGATTTTTATCAATCATTAGACGTAGAAATCATTTAATAAGCATAAAAATATATAATCAGTAATAACTTTAAACCACAAACAAAAAATACTAAATTTTTGAAAGATAGAAACAGATACTAAAAAAAATGGTAGATAATGTTTCAGATCTATGAATTCTTCATCTTACTGACTGAAGATTAGGGAAGCATCAAAAATTGATATCCTTTTATAAAGACCACAAGAATGTAGTTCATGTATCAATTGATATTGTCTCTTTCTTAAAGAGAAACCAATTGACAATTCCCTAAGTTAATAAAGGATTATCATATAATACTAAATCATCCATGCACTTTACTACTGTTACACAATGCTTTATTTACTGCCCTCTTTCACAGTTTACAGTTTTTATTGCCCCAGCAATTTTCTTCAGAATTTTTGTATCTCCTAACTTCAACTGTTAAATTCAAATTTTAAAAATTTCAAAATTATAGTGAAGAAATCAATCATAAAACTGCTTTTGATAGAAGTGATAAAAATAACTTCCTTAACACAATTGTATCAATTATTTTATTTTAAAAAATTATCTACATTGCAGTTACCATCTGGAAGGCCAATTCTTAAATATTCATAAGCACAATAATTAAGCTTTAGTTATTCAAATTCACACTTTCATCATTCATAAGATTCAATTCTTCTGTCAAAAATAGATATTATTTACAAAATGCCACCATCTTTAAAGTAAAAAATTTCTAATGTTTTTATTTATATAATAATAAAAAGGAGTCCACATTTTTTTGGTCATGGTATACCCTTGCAAACTATACTGATAGTAAAATTAATAAAGTTGCTTCACATTACAATTGTATACTTCTTTCTATCAATCATTTTTTAATTCCATATTATTCTTAAAAAAATAATGTAAAGATGATTAATTTAATATCCATGAATTTTTCAATCCTAGTATGATCTAAACAGTCAAATTATGTTTTCTACTTAAATAAAGTATCTTATATGATATTATCCTGGACATTTCTGCTCACATATGAGATTTATTCAGATCTAAAGTGGAATTAAAGCAAGTAATGTTATCAGCAACAAAATCTATGATTTTGCAATCCCCCATAATAACACCCAAAATCAAATATATTTATAAATGCTTTCTCTTTTAGTTTTTTTTGTTAATGATTAATGATTATTGAATTCATTTCTTTGATAAGACATGAAAACTTTCAATAACAAACATAAGCAATAAGATTATTTGTTTTATTTTTAAAAAATATGATGTATCAAAACCAGAATGACATTTTAATACCATTCTTGAGCCTCATAAGTAATAGAAAAAGAAGAAATATTCTTACAATAGTAATTATATGTTCAACTACTTTCAAAATTTAAAAGTATTGAATGGTTTTAGAAAATTTGAATATTATTTAAGGTTTTCAAAACATTCTACAATTAATAACATCATACAAATTGGTATATGATACAATATTTCTAGTGATGTTATTTTTCTCTACTCTTCAAGTGTTTCTCACATGAGTAGAGACATGATTAACATGGGAATAGTATGTGGTATTTTTAGATTCACAAATTATAGGTGTCACTCTCACATCTTTGATGGAATAACTTAGTTAATTAGTGTATTAACTTAAATACAATATTCATAAATGTAAAGGTCCCAGGCTTGTTTTTATGCTATGCTTAGATTAGCAAGACCTTACAAACCAATCAAAACCTTTTATTATCTACTAACCCATATGCTATTACTAATCATTGAAAGTATTTGAAAATTTTAAATGTTTGAATTTTTCTAGAGACACTTAACAATCAATCCTAAATGATGGAAATAGTCTAACATAATTATAAACAAACTGCCATTACTAAAAACTTCCAAATAAACACAATATTTTCATAATGGTTTATTTCATACAAGAAACTAACTGTTAACAAAACAAATATGTTATACAAATAAACAAAATTCTATAATAGTTGTTCAAATATCAGCCTTTTAAGCTAATTGTGCATACGCTTTGCGAGTGTTAATAATAAATGACTACTTTCTCACCAATACAAGATATAGTATTTATGCAGGAATAAAAGAAATCCTCTTATTCTTATGACTCAAATGCTTATATATGAGCAAATCTGAATTACTGGCAAGTAAAGCGTGAGGATGGAACCGTCACTTTAAATTACTATATACGATGTCTGAATGAATGATGTGGGTGAAATTGTCTAGAATTTACTAAACATCATTCCAACTGAAACTTAATCATATGTAAATAAGCATTTATTTTATATAGCGCATGTTTACAATTGTATACATTCAAATATCAGCCTTTTAAGCTAATTGTGCATATGCTTTGCAAGTGTTAATAATAAATGAATACTTTTTCACCAATACAAGATATAGTATTTATGCAGGAATAAAAGGAATCCTCTTATTCCTATGACTCAAATGCTTATATATGAGCAAATCTGAAGTACTGACAAGTAAAGCATGAGGCTGGAACCATCACTTTAAATTACTATATACAATGTCTGAATGAATGACGTGGGCAAAATTGTCTAGAATTTACTAAACGTCATTCCAACTGAAACTTAATCATATGTAAATAAGCATTTATTTTATATAGCATATGTTTACATTGTATATATTCAAATATCAGCCTTTTAAGCTAATTGTGCATACGCTTTGCGAGTGTTAATAATAAATGAATACTTTCTCACCAATACAAGATATAGTATTTATGCAGGAATAAAAGGAATCCTCTTATTCCTACGACTCAAATGCTTATATATGAGCAAATCTGAAGTACTGGCAAGCATGAGGATGGAACTGTCACTTTAAATTACTACATACAATGTCTGAATGAAATGACATGGGCAAAATTGTCTAGAATTTATTAAACATCATTCCAACTGAAACTTCATTCAGACATCGTATATAATAATTTAAAGTGACAGTTCCATCCTCATGCTTTACTTGCCAGTACTTCAGATTTACTCATATATAAGCATTTGAGTCGTAGGAATAAGAGGATTCCTTTTATTCCTGCATAAATACTATATCTTGTATTGATGAGAAAGTATTCATTTATTATTAACACTCGCAAAGCGTATGCACAATTAGCTTAAAAGGCTGATATTTGAATGTATACAATTGTAAACATATGCTATATAAAATAAATGCTCATTTACATATGATTAAGTTTCAGTTGGAATGATGTTTAGTAAATTCTAGACAATTTCGCCCACGTCATTCATTCAGACATCATATATAGCAATTTAAAGTGATGGTTCCATCCTCATTCTTTACTTTCCAGTACTTCAGATTTACTCATATATAAGCATTTGAGTCATAGAAATAAGAGGATTTCTTTTATTTTTGCATAAATACTATATCTTGTATTGGTGAGAAAGTATTCATTTATTATTAACACTCACAAAGCGTATGCACAATTAGCTTAAAAGGCTGATATTTGAATATATACAATTGTAAACATACGCTATATAAAATAAATGCTTATAATAGTTGTTGTAAATTTTGACAGAGATACAAAAAAAATCATTGATAGTTTATCTTACAAAGTTAAAAAATACTCCACAAGTATACTTAAGTAACAAGAGCCACTATACACCAAATAAAGTTTTATAGAAAAGGAATTCATCTTCATGATCAATTACACTTTCAAATTAATTATTAATTAATAAGATGGATACAAGACAGCAAAGCAAAAATAAGGAAGAAGTGAGATTAACAAAAGAAAGAAATGAATGACAGTAGGGAAGAAAGAAAAGTATAGTAACATCAGAACTGCATCAGGGATTCATCTGCAGTTTATAATATTATCCATAATACTTCATCATGGCTTAATAATTATTATTGCAATATCAGATAATAGGTTTAATTATTTTTATAGACTCAATTATGTAGCATTATGTATGTTAAAGCTAAAGTGTTTGTCTGAAAGACTGGTATGATCATTATTCAGTTGTAATTATATGTTGTAATTATATGTTGGTTCTAGTAATATTATTCCCATCCCTTCTTTAGTTGCTGCTCACTTAAGCAGTGACAGTACTAATAAGGGAATCAAACCTGAGATTATTAGATTCACGAATACTAAATTTATAACAACACTCTAACTAACTTTGTCTAAATGATTATAGTGCTAATCTAAAATCAAATTCATGAATTTATAGGTTCCAGGTTTGATTCCTTTGCTAGTGTTGTCAATGAGTTGCCAATAACCCTATAAGAAGAGAATAATACAACTTACAATGGTGCACTATATACTAAAATATATATTATTATTGTCAGCTGAATGTATTTAACATGTTGACATAAAATATAATTTTTTCTAAACTATTTCACAATTGATATTGGATGATGGAAATAGTCCAACATATAGTTACAACTAAGGTAGAAGTGTTTTATATCTTATTTTATATTATTTTAAATATAATTAGGTAATCAAAATTTTACAAATAAAAAAAAAACCATACCGATTGCACAATCACTTTTGTAGTTGGTCCAAAAACTTCCAAATTTGTTGCTTCTTGCCACTCTTTATACGAATCGACTTCACTTTCAAGTTGGGGTGCTACAATAGATTTTTTTTTCTATATTATTGTTTCTAGTGAAAGTTAAAAAATTGTTCTTATATAAAAACAAACTAAACATCATTCTAATGATCATAGACATTTTAAAAAATTCCAAATATTATGATTATATATGTGTGTGAAGATTTTCGTGGGTTGTACATATAAAAGACATTTTGTGGGTTCATCCTTGTTAAGATATTTTTTTATATTAATATACCGAAGTTTCAACTTGATCATTTATTATTATATATATATAAAACCAAAACTGTCTAATACTATACTAGCAAAAATAAAATGCAAAACCATAAAACAATACAATACTAGATTAAATTCAAAATTTTACCAAAATCCTTACACAACCATGGTTCATCTACTACAAATAGACCTTCTCAAGTAAAAATCAACGTAAAAGAAAACATATATATATATACAAACAAACAAACCTTCCCATAATTCATTTCAAACTCCACCTTCCCTTAATATCAAAAGAAGTCTTCATAAGATTGATAGCCTCAGAATCAAGGAGTTTTATCATCAAATAAATAAAGGAGACTTTGATGATAAAACTCCTTGATTCTGAGGCTATCAATCTTATGAAGACTTCTTTTGATATTAAGGGAAGGTGGAGTTTGAAATGAATTATGGGAAGGTTTGTTTGTTTGTATATATATATATATATATATATATGTTTTCTTTTAGGTTGATTTTCACTTGAGAAGGTCTATTTGTAGTAGATGAAACCATGGTTGTGTAAGGATTTCGGTAAAATTTTGAATTTAATCTAGTATTGTATTGTTTTATGGTTTTGCATATATATATATATATATATATATATATATATATATATATATATTACGTAATCTCTTTCTCTCCACACATGCACATACATATAAATAAAATGTTCATGTAATAAATACTGTAATAAAAAATCCATTGACGTTTTTATAATAACATCGAGAAATAATTAGGACAGGTATTCTGCAGAAATACGATTTTAACAAGGTATAAATGCATTAATAATGAGCTAGCTTTATCCAGGTAGAAAGATTTGCTACACAGTTAAAACCTGATCTCTGCAGACAATATTTCTTAATTATTTATTATACTTGCAGACGTTCTAACATATAATAGTGTAACATAAAAGATAAGACGTTTTCTATTTTTCACATAGTTTGAAAATGCTACAATGATTAATATATATACTATTATGAAGTGATTTTTTTAGTAACTTTCCACAAAAACACTGAAGACAAAAAAGCATTGCTTATCAGGATTGGCAATTTTAAAGTAACAAGGATTTAAATGATTTTTCAATTTTTCTTTTTACATCCTAACTAAAAACATCTAGTTAGATATTCATTTCTAAAACAATATTGAAGATTATATACGTTGATTGATTATCTTATTAAAAAATTCTAAACGTAATTAAAATCAGAGAACACATTCAATTTTTACATGCCCTCTATTTGACTTAATAGGAAAGTAAGGCCAGGTTATGATCTATATTTATTTTATTAATAAAATATTTTAGGTAAGAAGGAAAGCAGTTAGATAAGGATTTGATTATGATAGGTGTAAGGATGTATGAGATATGAAATATAGTTAGGAGGATGACAAAAAGACATGTGTTGGATATGCATATTAAATTAAAATCTGATGTCATTGCTTCAAAAATGATTACTGCAAACATTTATAAAAATTCTTATGTATATACAGCTATTTTAGTTATATAATCTTCAGAAGGCTTCTTTAAAACATATTCTAATTATCTGAATATTTTTATGATAAACCATTAAGCATCACATGATCACCATCTCTTATAGTAGCACATAATTGATTATAAACAAGGCAAAACTCTCCATACAGAAGTGCCACCCTGTGCCAAACAGAGTAATCAATGGATGCCAGAAGGCTTGTGCATAAAACCCCTATCTAATGCCTACTCATCCAATATCCCCAGACTAGTTTCTGGCTTGTGGTCTTCATCAGTGAGGAGCTTTGGATCTGAGAGCACTGCACCTAGATCTTAGAATCTAATGTAACCCTCCAGCAACCATCTTTTATCTCTACTTAACTATAAAACTATGAGAATGAAATTGAAAACACAATATTTTCAATGTAAGCTCAATGGCTTATATAGTCATATGGGTCTGAACTCAGTTCAGCACCCATACATTTTGGTGTCTTTGGCTCATTAACAATCATAGCCACCACCATCCTATTAGGCAGGATTGGTGTTAAACCATTAAGCATCACATGATTGCCATCTCTTATATTAGCACATAATTGTTTATAAACAAGGCAAAACTCTCCATACAATAGTGCCACCCTGTGCCAACTAGAGTTATATAACTGTATAAGCTATTGAGCTTAGATTGAAAATATTATTAAGTTTTCAATTTCATTCTCATAGTTTTATAGTTAAGTAGAGATAAAAGGTGTTTACTGGAGGGTTGCATTAAATTCTAAAATCTATGTGCAGTGCTCTCAGATCCAAAGCTCCTCACTGACAAAGGCCACAAGCCAGAAACTAGTCTGGGGACATTGGCTGAGTAGGCATTAGATAGGGATTTTATGCACAAGCCTTCTGGAATCCATTGATTTCTCTGGTTGGCACAAGGTGACACTACTGTATGGAGAGATTTGCCTTGTTTATTTTTATGATAGTGTCATTATTATTTTTCTGATCTAGACCAACTGATGAGTGCTGGTTCTGCACAAAATATGTATATTGGAGATCATTTATCTTTTTCACATGTATGTGGTCATTTGTATTGTTTACACAGATAGAGTGGATAATAGTAGGAAGCTTGAAAGCCCAAGTTCAAATCCCTTTTAATTACATTTAGTATAAACTATATGCATGTATTTAAATGTTATTTTCATTTTAAATAGTCATTACTGATTCTAATACATTCTTTAGAATCTTGCCAACATAAAACAACACATCAGATTTTTCATAATAACATAGTATGTGTACTTTTTATGATGGTTTTTGAAGAAGATGGTTAACCAATCAAAACAAAACATTTTATACTTTGCAATGCAAAAATCGAATATTTTGCTCCATAATAAAATACAGTTCAATGAAAAAAAAGTATGGTCTAAATAGTAAGAATTCAGTGTTATTAAATTTAATTTCCATTTTATACCAACAATAATAAAAAAGATTAAATATGTACATTTGAAAAATAGAATTTAAAATTTCTGTTTATAGTTACTAAACAGTGAGAAAACACAATTAATTATGATGCATTATACAATTTTGTAGCAAGTATAAAATGACCTACACAATGCAAAACTATTTAACTACCATCGTAAAACTACATTTGAGAAAAAGAAATGTATGAACAAAATAAATATAAGTATCCTCACAAAATATTGTGAATATTTTTAAAAAATAAATTTTTCTTCATCCAATTGAATATACAAAGTTAATAATTACAAAGTCAATCACTGAAAATACTTCCTAAAAATTACTTCATTCAATTTTGAACATTTGTAAAACAAAATAAATTATATAATATATGATTTCATATTATTATTATTTTCAGGATATTTCATGTGGTAAAATGGCTAATAACTAATGTTTCAGTACAATAACAACTATCTTCCTCAAAGTGTTTTTTTTCTCAAATCATAGGAATGCATGTGAGATTTCAAGTCATTTTTTATCTTTTTTTTTCTCCGCATACTTAAATTCTATTGGTTGACTAGTTTTAAAATTTATTTTGTCTTCCAATATCTTCTTCCAAATGTTGTTAATCTTCTTTAATTCACACCTTTAGTTTATGCTCTTGGGCCTTTTAAAAATCTCTATAGCTTCTCTTAGCAATCTCTGGTCATATTGTTCAATTTTTGCTAGAATATTTGTTTTATTAAAATTGATATCATGATTTGTTAATTTTATATGAGAATATATAGGCTGATGAATTGGATTTTTCTCTGACTGCCAGAATCTGTTCTTCCTTTCTAATATTTATTCTACAATTAGTCTGTCCAATATATGTATGTGAACAGACCCTACCTGGAATTTCATATATGCCATGATACTCCAAAGAAAATTTGTCTTTAGGAAGTGGAAATATTTCATTACTTTTTTAAAAAGTAGTGTAAACTGTGTGAATATTATTATTCTTCAAAATGTTACCAATTTTATCAGTTACTCCTTTTATATATGGCAAAATTGTCTTAATTTCTGATGTATCAAAATCGTTTTTTTCTTTTTATATGTATAAACCCTATTAATAATGCTGTAATTAAAATCATTATCAAGCAGCATTTTTTTTAGTAGCAGAAATATCCTGGAAAAGATGGCTATCGTCAGAAAGTTTCTTATTTCTATCCAACAATGTCTGTGCCACTGAAAATAGTTGTGTAGGATGGTGATGATAAGAAAAATATAGATACCTCCCAGTGTGTGATGGTTTTTTATATATACCATGAGATAAAGAACCATCTTTCTTTCTTTCAATTAAAACATCTAAAAAGGTAATTGGTTATTATTTTATATTTCCATAGTAAATCTGATATTGTTGTGTAAACAGTTTAAAAAATTAAAAAAGGCATCAAGAGCATGCTTACCATGAGGCCAAATAACAAAGGTATCATCAACATACCTCAGCCATATAGATGGCTTTTTAATTTCTGAAGTCAAAATTTTATTTTTAAAATCCTCCATAAAAATAGAAGCTAATGCTGGAGAAATTAGTGAACCCATAGCTAGATTTGATGTTTGTTTACACATCTGCCAATCAAAAACAAAAAAAGATATTCAATAAGCAGTGTTCAATCAAAACCACAACAAAATTAGATAATTGAATATTTTTTTAAAACTTGAACAGCTTCATTTACCGATACAATAGTAAAAAGTGAAACAATATTCTGTTGTAATGCTGAAGATGCACATTATATTTTTTTGTGTTCTCACTGTATTTTATATTTTATGAGAATTGTGATATATTTGTCATTTCCCTATATTCACCCCTGGAATACAGGCCATTACTATATATATAATACAAAGAATCGATGTCTGTATTTCTTCAAAATAATATTATTTTATATTTTATATTTATTTTATATTTTATGAGTACTGTGATATATTTGTCATTTCCCTATATTCACCCCTGGAATACAGGCCATTACTATATATATATATATATATATAATACAAAGAATCGATGTCTGTATTTCTTCAAAATAATATATGTAAATTTATAAATAAATATTAGATAATACAGTAATAAAATTTGTTAAAAAGAACAAAAAATATAAACGTCACTTAGGAATGCTTTCAACTATTCTTGCTTTGTCAACTAATACTTTGAAAGGTCAACTTTTCCATAATTCCGTGAACTTAACATTTGCTGCATGCCCATTGATTAAGTCTAATATTTATTTATAAGTTTACACACATATATATAAACAAATTAGAGTGCGAGACAATTTTTATGCAAATGTTTAGCAATGATGTTATTAGAAAAACTATCAATGGGCACTAATGGTTCATGTGGTTAAACCATTTTTTTTAATAATCATTGATATCTTGTGATCGTAGGTTTAATTAGAAATAAAATTAGATCTCTTTTCCTTCTAACCAAAATTATAATATATATATATATGATAAACAAAAATGCAAGTTAAAAAACTTGCTAACGCTTGTATTTATGTCCACAGATGGCGTTCTACCAAAAACACCGATCAAGCGTATATTCTGTTTACATAAACGTCAGAGTAGCATTCACTATCTCTAACTATAATTCCACTTTCAGATCATGATTTCAAGCTATTTGCTATCATCAGTGAAAGACAGGAATAAAGAAACTAGATCTAAATACAAACTCTGAGCGTTTATGAAACAATTTCTATTCAGCTTGCAAGCGTGAATTTTTTAGACACGTAATGTCTTCAAACTCAGCATAGCAAACCAGATAGCTATATGGGACTGATCTCAGTTCAGCATCACCACATAGTAGAAGCCTCTGCAATCTATATCATTGCAAGAAAGACCTCAAAGGTACATTTATGATAAACAAAAATGCAAGTTAAACAACTTGCTAACACTTGTATTTATGTCCACAGATGGCGTTCTACCAAAAACACCGATCAAGCGTATGTTCTGTTTACATAAACATCAGAGTAGCATTCACTATCTCTAACTATAATTCCACTTTCAGATCATGATTTCAAGCTATTTGCTATCATCAGTGAAAGACAGGAATAAAGAAACTAGATCTAAATACAAACTCTGAGCGTTTATGAAACAATTTCTATTCAGCTTGCAAGCGTGAATTTTTTAGACACGTAATGTCTTCAAACTCAGCATAGCAAACCAGATAGCTATATGGGTCTGATCTCAGTTCAGCATCACCACATAGTAGAAGCCTCTGCAATCTATATCATTGCAAGAAAGACCTCAAAGGTATATTTATGATAAACAAAAATGCAAGTTAAAAAACTTGCTAACGCTTGTATTTATGTCCACAGATGGCGTTCTACCAAAAACACCGATCAAGCGTATGTTCTGTTTACATAAACGTCAGAGTAGCATTCACTATCTCTAACTATAATTCCACTTTCAGATCATGATTTCAAAAGTGGAATTATAGTTAGAGATAGTGAATGCTACTCTGCCGTTTATGTAAACAGAACATACGCTTGATCGGTGTTTTTGGTAGAACGCCATCTGTGGACATAAATACAAGTGTTAGCAAGTTTTTTAACTTGCATTTTTGTTTATCATAAATGTACCTTTGAGGTCTTTCTTGCAATGATATAGATTGCAGAGGCTTCTACTATGTGGTGATGCTGAACTGAGATCAGACCCATATAGCTATCTGGTTTGCTATGCTGAGTTTGAAGACATTACGTGTCTAAAAAATTCACGCTTGCAAGCTGAATAGAAATTGTTTCATAAACGCTCAGAGTTTGTATTTAAATCTAGTTTCTTTATTCCTGTCTTTCACTGATGATAGCAAATAGCTTGAAATCATGATCTGAAAGTGGAATTATAGTTAGAGATAGTGAATGCTACTCTGACGTTTATGTAAACAAAACATACGCTTGATCGGTGTTTGGTAGAACGCCATCTGTGGACATAAATACAAGCGTTAGCAAGTTTTTTAACTTGCATTTTTGTTTATCATAAATGTACCTTTGAGGTCTTTCTTGCAATGATATAGATTGCAGAGGCTTCTACTATGTGGTGATGCTGAACTGAGATCAGACCCATATAGCTATCTGGTTTGCTATGCTGAGTTTGAAGACATTACGTGTCTAAAAAATTCATGCTTGCAAGCTGAATAGAAATTGTTTCATAAACGCTCAGAGTTTGTATTTAGATCTAGTTTCTTTATTCCTGTCTTTCACTGATGATAGCAAATAGCTTGAAATCATGATCTGAAAGTAGAATTATAGTTAGAGATAGTGAATGCTACTCTGACGTTTATGTAAACAGAACATACGCTTGATCGGTGTTTTTGGTAGAACGCCATCTGTGGACATATATATATAAACCCAGAAAACATTTGTATAAGCATCATGATTCAGAAGATTACAACTTCTGTAAGGGTTCTAAAAATAATATTTAACCTTCTCCGGAGAATTGTATATGTTAGAATTTAATTTTTCACCAATTTGTAATGTAAACAAATTAATGTTAGTAATCATTTTTATATAAATTATCTTCAAATGTGGTTTTTTTTTTTCAGTTTACCTACAATAAAAAGCTGTTAGTGAAAGAAAAAGTGATTTAATCTTGGAAACTATCAGTAGTAATTGATAATTTTCCTAGAAATGTCACTGCTAAAATACATTTGAAGCTAATTTATATGAAAATGTTCCCCTCAATTTATTTCTCTTATATCTAACACACACACACGCATATATATATATATCCTACTTTAAGATTTATTAACGTACTGTGTGTTATGTATTGTACTATATATATATATTGCATTTTATTTTGTGTTGGAAATAAATACCTTTTTAATGTATGACTGACGATTTTTATATTTTTATTGCAAAGTAAAAAGTCATGTCTTTTCTAAAATTAGTATCAAAAATTGCTAACAATAATTCATATATAATAAACAACTTCTTTTTACTTCACTTAGTATAAAATGTTTTCATGTTTTCATTCTTATACTTTCTTCAAAATAAATAATCCATTTCTTATTCCTGAATTTGTATCTCCCCATTTTTATAGGGAGAGGAAATATAAACACAACTTTTTCACAAAGAGTTTCGCAAATTACTATTAATAATTTATATTTCCTATTCAGAAAAATATAGTTTTCTTATTATAATGTATTTGAAATAAGAAACTTTCTTTAAAGCTGGTGTCCTTTTTTTAAAATAATATTTATACTGAAATAAAATGTAAAGATAAATCCAATTCTGCATACAGGAGAGATTCAGAAATTACCATAAATTAATAATGTATGTTATTTTGATATTTAGAAAAATAAATTGTTATATTGAAATTCATTGAAAAATCATTATTTTCAAACTTTATTAATCGATTTCAATTATGAGTTTATTCCAATTCAGTCTCTTCCCACCATCAGTACAACAAATTTGTTTACTTCATAATTTCACTTACAATTTGGTTTATTTTTAGAAAATGCTTTTAACTCTGGCAAGGTTCTCAGTGATACTTCATATTTTCTCGTTCATGTTTATTTTATTTTCATTTACCTTACTGTTAATATCAATTATGAATGTCTCCAATATGTCAATGTGCGATGGGTAATCTTTTTAATGCTTTTCTATTAAATTGCAAATATACACTGCATAGTCGAAACTGTAATAATAAAAGTTTTTTTTTTTGCTGAAAAGTAAAAAGTGTGAGATTTTTTAAATTCAATATTATAATGTTAAATGTTTTATTTATATGTAAAAGACTTCCTCAAAGCTTAAGTTTATGATCAATTTCATTCATATTAATTTTATTTGCAGCAATAATCTAACCAACGTATTTATATAGTAAATTTCTTCCAATTAATTATTATCACGCTGTTTTTTCTACTCTTGTAAAAAGCCATCAAATGTTATTTTAGTCATTTTATCTTTTATCCTTGGTTTACTTTCTTACTTTCATCTGAAAATTCTTGTAACTTTTACTGAAACTTTCAGACATTACTTTCAAAAACATTTCTTTTATTTATACAATCTAAATGACCTATTTACTCTGCATTAACTTTTATTCCTTTAGTTGTCCATTCTATCATAAAATACTTCCCATAGAAATGTACATAATAAGTTTTGTACAAATAGCATTATCATACATTTCACTTTTATCATTATTAATAGTTTTATGCGTCTAATAATTGAGGGTGCATTTTGAAAACAATTAATAGATTTTAATATTTTGTGCCATATTTTTTTATTTTTTCGAAGATTTAATCATCACTAAAGTGCTTATAAAGAAAAATATATTTTCCTAATGTATACATTCAAAACAAAACGGCAATTTATATTTATTTATCCTTAACTTATCTTGTCCTTTTTAGTTTGTTTGAAACAAAAGATTCTGTAGGAAAGTTATACCAGTCTTACTGAAGATCTTGTATAGAATAAATAATATGTAACCACTAATAGTTTTTTTTTAAATATCACTACTCCATTTTTAACAATCATTTGCTATATCTTTGTCATTAATACATATTTTACCAACAATTTCTTTATTTGTTTATTCCCTTCTTCTAAAATAGTAATAGTGATTTTATTACTTTCTAATTCTTTTCATCCTTCATCTATTTAATTGCATTTTCTATCTCTGCATTTAAATTCTTCAACACATCAAAAGCGTAATTATAGAAACTACATTTTTTTTCTTCTTATTGCAATATAGTTTAGTATATATTTTTTTCAAACACTTTGTAAGATCATCTTTTTTTATTAATAGTGATATATATATATATATATTTATTATTGTTGAAACATTTTTTTTCTTTCAATATTTTATATTTTTCAAGTTTTAGTTCATATATATATATACATTTCTTGTTATTTTACAGTTATATTATTTATTCTACTTCATAACATTTTTCAGAATTCCAGAAATATATATTTTTAATCAGGTCATTGTAAAATATGTTCATACTTTTTTATTACTACATGGGTGTCTACCTCATTAAAAATTTACACATGGATTGATTTTTTTTTTTTGCCTTTCTATGTAGAAATTTATTCAAGAATATCACTTATCTTCTTAATGATCTAGTAAAAATCTTAACCCATTTTTATGTCTGTTTATGTTTTAAGACTTTTTTTAAAATTTTAGCTTACATTATATGGACTACTTCTAAATGTTCATGATTCCAATTATTGATTTTACCTTTCTTAATAGTTTTGAGATTTTTACTATTGTACAATGATGGCTCTTTTATGTCATTATTTGACAATCACTTCCTTTGTTGAACTTATCAAGAAAATTACAGTTTTGAAATTCACCTTTTATTATGCCAATGTAATCCAAACATGTTGTACATATGTTTGTAAACTTCCAGGTATATTTTTCTTTTGAACTTTTTTCCAACAAAAACATATATTCATAACATTAATTTTTTTTACTACCACATTTTTACTGAGGCTATAACCTCGATAATATGCGTATAAAATGTGATAGTAGGGACCTCTACAGGTGTTTTAACCACAAGCTATAAAATGCGATTGTGGTTAAAACACCTGTAGAGGTCCCTACTATCGCATTTTATACGCATATTATCGAGGTTATAGCCTCAGTAAATATTACTTACGTAATCAATGTACATTTAATAAATTTATAATTACCACATTTTATAAATTTACTCCCTCATTTTGGTTCCCATAACTATTTTTACTGTAAACACTTTCATCTTTTAATATCCTTTCTAATTCTGGCACTCCACATGGTGAAAAGAAAAATAATCACCAATATATGTATTTCGTGCTAAACTAGCACTTATCAGTTGGTCTAGATTACCATCTCCATCCATATATACAGTCAGTTCTCAGCTTTATATTAAAATAGACAGACAATCTTCATACTTTAATGGACAGGCTTCAAACTACTCCAAGCCACAACTCTTCAGCTTTTCATTTCATTGAAAATCTGATGATGGAATGTTCAAAGTCCACGTTAGTTCCAAGGTTGTCATCCTACCCATGTTGACATTTAGTCATTCTGACCTCTCATGTACAGGACATAGTCCATTTACATACATTTTCTTTCAAGGACTGCTCTTATATAAGCAATAATTTAAGTTCTGAATTGTTTTTTTATTTTATTTTATGAAGTAGTTTATGAATAATAATGTGTTAAAATTTATGTAAAAAAAAATATTTTAATAACATTAATGTCTGAATAGAATTTGTCATTAGAAAGCTTGGTAATTCTATGGGATGTCACAGAAAATAAGAACTACATTATATATTGATGAGAAGAATGTAGGGAATTCCAAGCCTGGGTTTTTTTTTTTTTGTAATCACAATATATATAAAATAAATACACATTATGAAATGTTTATATTTTTTCATCATTATCCATGTCAATGGATAATAATGAACAAAACTGCTATACTTAATCCAAAAGTTTTCTGAACCCTACCTAATCTAGATTTATACTTTTGTTATCTTGAAGACGTTTTAAATTCTACATTATTAATAAATCTACAATCATATAATAGAAAAAGACTAATAATTTAGAAATTAAGATTGCTCTACTTTACATAAAAGAGATTATTGTCAGAATTTGTAGCATCTGTATTTCTATATCATTTACATAACTTTTAAAAAAGCAGTGAACTATTTTCATGTCGAAAGAATAAAATTCGATTTGAATTTTGTGATATGTATGAAATCGCATGCTAACTATCTTCCCATTCATGCATGTTGAATCAATGTTTTGCTGCTTGGAAGAAATATAATGCATCATGTGACTATTAACATATTAAATAAATAAAATGTGATAATAAATTTAGTGATATACATATTTTATCAAAAGTTGATCAACATGACAAAAATTTGCTAAGAGAGATTACTGACATTTTAAAAGTTCTGATAACAAGAACAGAAAGTGTTAAATTATTAAATTACATGTTGTCTGAAAATGTTACTGGAAAAAAATTATCCTTTCGCATCTTCAATCAACAGATTTTGAAAATGGGAAAAGACAAATTAAAACATTAATAATGTAAAAATATTCATATAATTTATGAAAATTAATTCAATAAAAAGTGCACTGCTATCACAATGAAATGACAACTGTATATATAGATACTATGATTTTCCTGGGTTACAGAGATAAATGATTAATTTTGCAGGTTCATCTATGTGTGAGTTTGATTATGAATATGCTGACGTTTTGGCTTGATCATATAAGCAATCAACTAAGTGATGATGAATAAAATGCTATAAATACAACTGGTTTAAAACAATGTTAAAGTTCCATCAATAGAAAAAAGAGGTATTTAAATTGAAGTAAATAAGTCAGAAAATCTTTAGAGTAATATGTTCTTTAAAAAATTCTTCTAAATAAGAGAAAATTTGCATGTATCATCATGGTTATTGATAGAATTCAGTCTCTTTAATATCTCAATGGCTGTTCTGATCTTACATTGGTAGAGAGGGACACATCTAAATACAATCCAGGTATTAATAAAATCAATATTGTGACCTGAATCCATAACATAGAATGATATGGTGAGGATTGTTTAATTACGTTAGCATGTTCACTCCTTCTAGTGATGATTATTCATACCTATACAAGCAGCTTTACAAATTCCACATGAAATTTCATAAACTCCATGAGTTTTAGGCTAGTTTATGATGCTACTATTTTTTTCATAAGTACTGTATGCTATTTTTATGTGGTAGCATTTTAATATATATCCAATATTTTCTATAATTGCTTTTATATAAGAAAAACAACTCGTAATAGTTGTTTCTTGTTTTTGTTTCTTATTTTGATTATTTGGGGCTTGAATTAAGTCTTGGTCAATAATTTTATTATTATAACCATTACTTAATAAAACACCTTACATGTTATTTATTTATTTTTTCAGATGTGATTTATCTGAAAGGTTAATTGGTCTAATAAAAAGTTTTGCCTACAAAAAAATATGCTTTATGTATTTTTGGGAGTCCATAAAATTTTGACCAGACACAAAAACATATTCATAATTATGATCATACACAAATGAACTCAAAAATATATCATTTATATATATATGTGTGTGTGCACGCGCACATTTAAATAGGTCTTTTACATGATTGTAACATGTCCTGAGATATACCGTTTCTGATTAAAAGAACGACAAAATTTCAAGCACATTTACAGACATTTAGATATGCTAGATTTATAATGAATCATTTTATTAAATTTGCATTACAATTTTGCTTTTCATTTATCAATGCTCATTTATTTAGTCTAACAAAAGAAGAATTCTAGTATTGGAAATGTATAAAAATGATTCATCATAAGTTTAATTACAAATAATTCTTAATAACACATTAGAACATGAATAGTCTATGATATGATTATAATCCTAAACATTACATATTTGAGCAGAAATAAAAGTTATTTACATGCTGTTGAAATTATTATTAGTAAACTGCAAATGTTTCTTTTTTGCATTCAAAAGAGTAGCTCTTTTAAATAGAATCTCTTAGTGTTACATAGAATCAAAAGTGCAGGATGGCTCAGTTGGTTAGAGCATTACCTTAAAATTTAAAACTCAAAAATCTAAGGACCCAGATTCGAATCCCATGCTAGTAATGTCACTGGTCATGCCAGCAACACCGAAGAAGAGAGGAAACTAATACCTCTCAAAACGTTGTGCATATACTAACCTGTTTGATGTGCTATTACTAACAGTTGAATGCATTTGGAATATTTAAATAAAGTTAATTTTTTCTAAAGACATTCAATACATATATTAAATGATGGAAGTAGTCCAATATAAAAATACAATTAGAACACCATCATCACAACCCTTCAGGAAAACTCTATATAAATATAAATGCATGTCTATATTTTTGTGTGCTAAAATAATGTTATTTTATAATATTATAAAGCTAGGAATGCTATTGTTAAATCAAAATTACTTAAATATTTAAATTATTATGTCAACTTCATCACTCAATTTCAGAAAATACTTCACAAAACTTTTTTCTTGTGCCAATTATAATTTTACGGATTTAAATAAATTTATATGTATGACAAAAACACACTTCCAATTAAAAAAAAATCAAATTTTAAAATAAAAATTGTTATTTATGAAAATCATTTATTTTTTCTTTAATATCCTACCTAATATTTTTTATATTTATATATTAAATTTATATCACATTAAATATAAAACACAATATAAATATTGTTTTTAAAATGTGTTATATACATGACTGCGATGTTAAAATGTTAAGATGATCTAAAATAATAATGTTAAATGGATAGCAATTAGTGCATTTAATTTGTATTTTTTTTTTATAAATTTGAAACTTTTTTATCACTGTATGCATATTAATGTATATTCACAAAAAATGTGTTAATGTAAAAAAAAAAATATTTGTACAACACCTCCTGAAAAAGGACTCCATTTAAGTATTGAAATCTGGTAGAAGCAAAAATTTTAAATTAGTTTTATAGCAATTATAAATTAAATTTCTATTTAATTTTGATTTTATATTTTACCAATCCATACAATAAAGTGCAGCAGTATTTTTAATTGTTATATATGGCTGCCAGTTTTAGCCAATGAAACTAAATGCTGTTGAAAAACATTTTATCACCTCCAGTTTATTATGAACCAAACACTGTTGAAAATCATTTAAAAATTGCTAATCAAGAGCTATTGAAAATATTTCAGGGTACAGTTGGGCTTGGTTATCTACATTCCATTTTATATTGAGTGATTTTTTAAATACTGCAAGTCAACATCAAGAAAGTATACTGTGATAACTAATTAATAAAATTAAGATTCTTTTTCCTTAGAAAATGGATTTCTCATAAGTGTAATAGTGAGTTACAAATTCATTTATTATAAATTCAATGTGTAATTTAAAATTCTTATATTAATTGTAATTAACAGCTTTGTTTTCAATTTTTTAATATGTGTCTTTTCAATCTTTTATTTGGTTTTGAGAGAAGAAAAAAAGGAGATATAATTAATTGTAAGTTTTCTTTTGAAAATTAATATCTTAAAAAAAAAAAAACTAAAAAAAATAATAAAACAAATATAAATGAACAACTCATGTTTTGAGTTTTAATTTTTTTTCTTAAATAAATGCATTAACATATATAAATAAAGAACATGATTTTTTTTTGTAACACCATAAAATTGTTTCATTTTCATCTTTCCTGTTATATTTTTTTAACTATTTACTTACCTTATTGTACATATGTGAAGTAAAGTGAATTTTAAATTTATCAATTACCTATCTCAGTATTGTTTCAAGATGTCAACTATTAGTGTTTTAAAGAATCAATTAAATGAAAAATGGAATGTAGATACCCATGTCTATCAGTACCCATTCCATCAATCTCACATTGTTATATTGCTAACTAAATGCCATCTTACATTACTAGATTGCTAACCAAATGTCATCTCACTTTACTAGATTGCTAACTAAATACTGTTGAAAATCATTTCAGTATCCCCACTTTATTAGATTAGTAACCAAACATTGTTGAGAAACATTCCATGTTATGGATTGACTCTGGTATCTACATTCCATTTCATGTTTACTGATTCATTATACACTGCAAGTTGACATCATGAATTATACTGAAATAACTAATTGATAAATTTAAGATTTTTTTTTCCATTGGAGAAGGAATTTCTCATAAAGCCATTGCAAAACACCAAATTACAAATTAATTAATAAATTCAATATATAGTTTTCTTGTTATTCACTGGTTTGTTTTCAATCTTTTAGTATTATTTGTCTTTCAGTTTTTTTATATTTTGTTTTGAGAAAGAAAAAAGGGAGGGAGTAAAAAAAACATATAGTCAATTATAAGTTTTCTTTAAAAATTGATTTCTTACAATATTTTTTTAAAAAACTAAAAGTAAAGTAATAAAACAATATAAATGAAAAATCCTATCAATAAAAATATTTTAATAATATAAATGGTGAACATAAAGTTTATTTTTATATATTACTTTGCAAAAACTAATGCAACAGCAAGAAAATATTTCATTTTTACCTCTTCAGTTGTATTTTCTTAAACTATTTACATACCTATATTTTATATATGTGAAGTGGACTGAATCTTAAATGTATTGATTACTGGTTAACAATTTTTTTTCATTTTCTGTTGCATGAGGTTTCAAAACTTTTTCTATATATTTCTGCATCACTGATACCAAATCTGAAATCCGTTTTTTTGGTGCATGCTATAGTTTTTATGCAACTTTAATTTCTTTTTGTTAAAGCTAATGGCATGCATTGTTTTTTAAATTGGAGTTAAAGGGCAATGATTCATGGATTGAACATAACCACAAGGCAATTAATGTTTTACAAACATCACTTTTACATAATTGTAGTTGTTTTTAAATCTAAAAAAATATTATCTGATAAAAACACCCTCTTATCTTGTTTTTAGATTGAATCATGAATTCTTCAAATAGGCATAAATGTAAGAGTAGTCCTGACATCTTCTGTTATATATGTGGGTGTTACACACTTCAATGTCAAAGATGTAATATTTCTTTATTTGTGACACATGCATATATTGCCTATTTTCAAGTTCCCTTTGGCAATCAAGACAAGAATTGGACTTCTCATATTGTGTGTCATAATTGTGAGAAAATGCTTTATAACTGGACAAGAGGAAAATGCAAAGGAATGCCTTTTGGTATTCCCATGGTTTGCAATGAATGTAAGGGCCACAGCGGTGACTGTTATTTCTCTCTGAATCCATACAAAGGGCATCGGCAAGAAAAATGACAGATGATCGCATATCCTAATATTCCTTCAGCAATAAGACCTATCCCACACTCTGAAACATCCCAGTTGCAGTTTTCAATGGTTTTATTTTTTCTAAGGACAAAGAAAGTGAACATGGTGATCAAGTGTATTTTGATAAGATGCATGAGGAAATGGTTGGAGAATCTGGAGTGTCTTCTTCTGATGCCAAACAGTCATTAACTCCTTAGCAATTTAGCCAACCTGAATTGAATGACTTAGTAAGAGATTTGGAACTACCAATTAAAGCAGCTGAGTTATTACTCTCAAGGCTTCAAGAAAATAATGTACTTCACCGGTGAGCTAAAGTATCCCATTTCAGAAAGCATGAACACATTTTTGTGGACTATTTTCCTGAAGACAAACACTTTGTTTACTGCCATAATATCAATAATATTCTCAGTCAGTTAGATGTTATCACTTATCATCCAACAGAGTGGAGCTATTTCTTGACAACTGTAAATTGAGACTGAAATGTGTTCTTCTACATAATGGTAATGTTTATGCAGCAGTTTCAATTGATCATTCAACTCAACTGTGAGAAGATTATAATGTCATAATAATTGTCCTCAACTTACTGAAGAATGAAGAGCATAACTGGATCATTTGTGTGGATCTCAAAATGGTAAATTTCCTGCTAAGACAACAGAGAGGTTTCACAAAGTATTCTTGCTTTCTGTGTTTGTGGGACAGCCATGCTTGGGAAAAACACTGGACACAGTGAAGCAAAATATCATGAATGAACCTGTAGTTAATCAATATAAGATCATTTCTCCACCCACTTCACATCAAACTTGGCTAAATGAAGCAGTTTGTTCAGGCTTTGAATAGAGAAACTGAATGCTTTCAACATATAATTTTTGCTTTTCCAGACTTGACTTTTGAGAAGATAAAAGCAGAGGTATTTGATGGACCTCAAATTAGAACCCTTATATGTGATGAAAAATTTTCCATGATATTGGATGTAAGATGTGAATTAAGATTCACTTCCTGAACACACCTTGGGAAGTTTCCCAAAAATCTTGGAGCTATTAGTGATGAGCAGGGAGAATGCTTTTATCAAGATCTGAAGATGATGGAAGAGTGTTATCAGGTGTGATGGGACAAAAATATGATGGCAGACTATTGTTGGAGCATGAAATGAGTTTGTCCTCAACACACACACACACACACACACACACACATATATATATATATATATATATGTATATATGTATTGTAATGGCACATATATATATATATATATATATATATATATATTGTGCCATTACAATTTAGTCATTAGCTAAATTTGTAGTAATGTGCATGTAAGAAAATGTGGAACAAAAATCATCATCACATTTTTATATAGCAAAGGAAGCTGTAGGTCACCCAAGTTTAAACCCTACAAGATCCAGTTCTAAAAGCTTAAGATAGAAAGAAAGTGGGGCAACAGTTATATTCTTTATTTGTTTGTGTGTTGATAAAAACTCAAAAAGAGTAGAAAAATAAAGTTATAATGCATATGTATAGGCAGTGTGGGTTATAAAAGCTATTTAGTTAGTCACTTTTAAATTACACATATTAACTTTCTTTAAAACTAATCTACACTTGCTAAATTTTAATATCTTATTCTATACTTCTATTTTTGCTTTTCTATAATTGTAATTTGGATTTAAAAGCTAAGGATTTAATTTTAAATATTAGGTTATAATTACTAAGCTAGCAATTAGATTATTTTAATGTCAGTTTATAAATGATTTGAATGGTAGAGTGTGTGTATATTACATAAATAGATCTACATTTATTAAATATTGAAGGAAAAAGAAGAAAATCTGTTATATTGTTTTTTTTTTCTTAGTCAACAATTTTGTATTGTAAGGGTTGTTTTTCTGTTAAAAAACTTAGAGACGATGTGAGAAGTCTAATTTTAAAAACATCTCATCCTAAGATCAAACAGAAAGAAGCTCAAAATTTGAGATGTTACATAGGTGTAAAAAGGGATTAAGACTATTTTTTCTTTCAAAACAGGATTAGTCTGAAAAATCAAGATAGTGTGATTTTTAAAAATGTTTCCAGAGAAAGTCACGCTATCACTCTAATTGGGTGAGTTGACTCAAAAATCGGATATAAAAGTAGTCTGGAAAATCAGTTAATACATTATTATAGAGATTATACAGACTTTTAAAAATATTGAAACTAAGGAGACAAGCATTTTTAATTCAGCAGATATCAATTCTAAAAATCATTTTTAATATAAAGTTTTTTTTTGTGAAGATGAAAAACAGCATGGCCAGTTAAAATAAAGATATATTTCATCTGGGGAAATTTCCTGAGTCATCATCAACTAGCACATCATATATGAAAGAAAAGATGTCTTGCCTGAAAAATAATATTCTACAACTTTCAACTGATCGAGAGAAATAAAATGATTTTAAATAGAAAGAAAACATTCAACTGCATTTAAAAGCTGAAGAAAATGAATAATCTACAGATAAATGTTAAATCATCAAGTTCAATTAAATCCAGTAACTGAGTTTAAACCCAAGAAAAATTATAAATGTGAAAACAATTGCTGTACTTCATCCACTAAAAGAATCATGCTCAACAGGAAGAGAAGAAGAGTTAATATAATGGTTTCCAAATTGTCCACTAAAGCAAATAACATCAATGGAATCATCATCATCAAATAATTATACACCTCACTTGAAGAGACGGTTCCAAAGAAACACAGAAATTGTTTCTGCCAAAGATAGACATTGAACAAGATAAATTTGAATCATTGGAAGTCACAGCCAAAGAATGGAACTGGTAATATGAATTTTTTTATGCTTTCTTTATGATATCAGAGACTTAGTAAAACTTTAGCAATAAAGTTGTATGTTTTCATTTGTTTAAAGAACTTTTAAAACAACCAAGATCAATTGAAACCAAGAATTTCTTAATAATGATAAACATAAGCTTCATTAATGATTTTATATGTACTAAAATTATGATTGTCTATTAACCTAAAGTTATTAATATGTAACTTTTTTTATATTATTATGATTTTGTTTTAGATATTTTTATTATTATGGTGATAAAACATGCACATACATAATATAATAATACTTGTTGCATATATGTAATTGTATGTGGATGTAAAATAATAGTTAGAGATATTAGATTTTTGTTTTAAGTTAAAGTATAGCATTTCAGAGGGTAGAAGGGAGGGGGAGAAAAATAATTTAAAACTTGTTCTGTAAATCTTGCTTTTTCACTTCTAACATTTTTTTTATCATTCTGCTTTACATGTTAGATTATAAAAGTATGTGTGCAAAAGAGTATTTTTTTATTATGAAATATTTTTCTTGTGGATGGAAAATTTTAACAAATCAGTTAACCAATTTAATACAATATACATTTGACAGGAAAGGGGGAAGAACTTGAAATTAATCTGAAGATTGCAATATAATCAATGATTATTGTTATTATTATGCATATAAATTTTCATGTTTATCTATAAATTTTCATGTAGATATTAGTAATGCATTAATAAATGTTAATTTGTTTTATTAAATGAGGTGTATATATTTCATTGAGAGTGTTTTTTTTATTGGTTGTCATCATTCATCATCAATGGTTAAATATTAGTTATTTAAGATATGACTAAATGTGCTAAGATTAACAATAGTTATGAACTTCTTTAAGAATTGGGTTTTATGTTTAGGCTTAGTCCTAAAGCTGTGGTTGAAACCATTATTGTTATCATTATCATCATCATCATCATCATCATCACATTTTAATTAATGGGATAGATAAATGTTTAAAGGCCATAAATAAATATTGATTTCATAGTATTTAGTGATGTCTTAGTATTATCATAACCACCATCCCATCATCTATTTCACGTAAGGATGAGTGAATTGCCATCCTAAATTAATAATATAATCTGAGCTAGTAAAACTTATAAAAAATATTGTAACACATTTATTATGTTAAGATCTAAGAAATGATTTCTGTCTAATGAATTTTATATATTCCACTTTAGTTTAAAAGATGTTTTATGTTACTTAAGTGTTATTGCATAACAGTGATATGGGTCTAAAAGCAAAATCTTCTATTTTTATTAGAAATAAAGTACCAAAAGGGATTCAAACCCGGTACATGTGAAAAGGTTATAAGATATAACTGTGTCTAGGTTCAGATAATCTAGTGGCACCCTGCTAGACCATATTCACTTGTTATTTACTTAAATATGCACTTGACATCAAACCAAGAGATGAAAGTGAATAAAATCTACCAGCTGTATACCTGATAAGATATTTTATTGAGTTACCAGTGTACTCACCTACTTAATGTTATTTCCTGAGTTATAGTAGTTTGTTCTTAATAATTTGTTTATAGTTTCTACTTGTTTGTTGATGATATAATGTCTGCCTAACCAAGGTTTGAAATAGGCCAGACACCTTAAATGATTAGTCTCCAGGCATTAATGTTTCTAGGTATTGATATTGTGAGATCTTGAGAAATCTAAGTATAGAAATATGTTTCATTTATTCCTATTCATCATTTTAATATTTATTTACTATTATAGCTACTATCCAGGAATATGTTTCATCTAATCCAAAGATATTTTAAATATTATGATCTTATATATTATAGATCACTCAGGTATGGTACTATTTATATTTGAATCTTAACTCTTTTGATAACCATTTTATTATTTATATTTGAACTGTTTAATTAACCCTTTAACTGTCCAATTGTTCATTCGCTGCAGGTGGTATCACTCAAAGCTTTTAATTGGCCGATGCACAAAATAATGTATCAATTTTTCAAAAGTTATTGACCGTTTTTTTAAATATATTCACTTTAGTTTCGTTTTTAAAAAGTATATTAGTAATTTCTAACATTATAAAAATAAACGAAAGTTTGTTCAAAAATAAATTTTGATTTTTAATT
This sequence comes from Epiperipatus broadwayi, assembly GCA_028023455.1. Taxonomy (NCBI): domain Eukaryota; kingdom Metazoa; phylum Onychophora; class Udeonychophora; order Euonychophora; family Peripatidae; genus Epiperipatus; species Epiperipatus broadwayi. The sequence continues at coordinate 113,656 of JAQFVV010012910.1, forward strand.
TTAAAAATATTTGTTACGGTTGACATGAAAAGAAACGGCAATCGTAATTTCACGTTATGATTTTTTTTTCCCGACTTTGCAATAAATAAATAATTCTTGCTAAAATCGTAACTATTTTTGTAAAATAATATTTATTTTTGACATATTATATGAAAATAATTTGTATTTTATTTGTATTTCATCAAAAAATATTTTTAAAATGCTCTAAAACATTCGTTTATCATTTTCAAAATAAAACAAAAGCGTTCGTAAATTTTTAATTTTTGGCAGCCATATAAAAATTTTAACAGCCAATAAGATTCAAGAAAAGATGATGAGAAGGCGGAGCTTTTCCATTTTCTTTTGTTTACAAAATTTCAACAGCCAATAAGATTCAAGAAAAGATGTGAAAAGGCAGTGCTTAGTTTTTGTTTGACATAAATCATCAATTAATTGATTTTTTACTTGTAAAATAATTCAATAGATGGCAGTATATTATAAAACTTTTTGCGTTCTAAAAAATGACGTTTAAACCGTAAACGTAGTCCAAAAACTAAGCAATTTACAGCGATGTCAAATTTACTCGATTAAAACGAATATGTATCAAAAAGTGCCTCGATTAAGAACGAGTCAAACAGTCAAAAGGTTAAGTTACAAAATCTTAACTCTTTTTCTACATTTAATATATATATATTATAATGGTACAGAATAATGGAGACTTAATGTATCTGCACTACATGGTGCCACTAAGTAGGCAGATATGTAAGTTAACCCTTTGAAAACCAGGCGGCCATCTTTAATTTTTAAAAAAATTTACCCTAACTCTAATAACTTAGATATTTTCTGTTTGAATGTAATAAATATATAAAAATAATGTTGTAAAAGCAAGTACATATATGAAAGAATATAATGAAGCTGTTAAAATAATCATTTCATAAAGAAAAAGTTAAAAAAAATAATATTTATAACAGATTTAAGAATGTTTGTTTTTACACTGATTCACAAATCCTAAATTTTGAAATTCAAATGATAAAATGACACTTTCATAAACAGCTTCTTCACATTCCTCACAAATTTACAAAAAAAATGATGTATTGGAAGTCTTACCTGAGGTAATTTTTCCCTGAGAAAATTACTAAAACAGCTGACTTGCTGTGATCCATTTTCATTCCACAGCCAGATATGTTCAGTTTTGTAAATTATCTGTAAAAATATGAATGGTTTTTAGTGGAGAAAAAAGTAATAGAACAGTGTAATTCAAAAATAAATAAATAAACTCATAAAAATAAAATGAATAAAAATAAATCAATAAAGATAATTTTTTATTACTATTAACAATGATTACATGTGTGGAAGAAAGGCTAAGTTCAAATACATGGCACTATAACACAGAGTGGATGGATTGATGAAGTCAGAAACCGTGTATAAAATATCCTATATTACATGAAATTCCAGTTGTGTAGCATAAACTTGTATATAAATATATTTATTATTTTGCATAAAAGATATGAAGAAAGGCTGAGTTCAAATACATGGCACTATAATACAGAATGGATTGATGAAACCAGAAAGTGTGTATAAATATCCTATATTACATGAAATTCCAGTTGTGTAGCATGAACTTGTATATAAATATATTTATTATTTTGCATAAAAAATATGAAGAAAGGCTGAGTTCAAATACATGGCACTATAACAATAACTGGATAGATTGAAGAAGCCAGAAAATTTATACAATATCCTATATTACTTGCCTAAAATTGACACAAATCAATTGAGGGTCATAACTTTAGCACTCATGCAATAATTCGTCCATAAATTCAAACTTGGTCATGCATGATACACTATTCATATTTATAATCATGCCAAAAATGCATTAGCTCACGCAGTGACAGATACCCCAGTCCCCAACTTTTTTCCATTCTACAGCATATTTATTTGAAAATATTATAATTTATTATTCTATAGCATATTTATTTATTTCAGTACATCGAAAATATTATAATTTATTATTATATAACATATTTATTTGTTTCAGTAAAAGAAAATATTATAATTTATAAAAAATATATATATATATAAAGTAATTACATACTGTGAATGTTATCAAAAAACATTTATTTGTTTCATTACATCGAAAATATTATAATTTATTATTATATAACATATTTATTTGTTTTAGTAAATATAAAATATTATAATTTATAAAAAAATATATAAAAAAAAGTAATTACATACCCTTGAACGTTATCCAAAAACGTAATTTGAGAAGAGAGCCCAGAATCACGGACAACTTCAACGGAAAATACAATAAAATCTTCAGTAATTGATCCAACAATTGTGGAATAACTTTTTACGATAAATAAAATGAGAAAAATCAAAAAAAAAAAATTTTAGGTACACTTTGCTAAAAATATTCATAAAAAATCTAAAAATTGTCGTACAGAAAAAATTCTTAGAGTTTCAGGTAGATATTGAAATGGCGCAAAGAATGACGTATTGCGCGTATGTGTGACGTTTACCGTTTACGCGTAAACTCAGCTCAAAATAGAAATTTCTAGACAAGTCGTACAAAAGTCGTTCTGGTTGTCAAAGGGTTAAAAAAAATTTTTATTTTATTTTATATATTTTGAATTTGACCATTATCCCATTGTCACTAGCTCATGGAGTAGAGCAGAGATTTATATTTTATAAATTCTTATCTAAGAATATTTTTTAAAAAAGAATAAAATAAGCCACTGCCAGTAATTAACACACAAACATTTATTTACACATATAACAGATTTAAAATTATTTTAGTATCAGTTTTACATTTTTAAAATTTATCTTACAATTTTAACTTTGACTTTAGATTTTAATTTACATTTTAATTTTTATAAGTTCGCACAGATGGGTTTATAAGAGTTTGTTTTATAATGTTGAGTATAGATCGGTTGCATAAATTATACGGTTAAAAACATTTCAACATAAACATAAACAATCAAAATATAAAGTCATTGATGGAATTACAAAGGGAAATTTATAAGAAACCCAATGGCATTCATCATAAGATGCCACATTGACACCAATCACTTAAAAGACATCCGAATAAATACATCTTAGATACTCACCATAAGGTATCAGTATTTACTGAATGTCCATATATTTTGATCAAATATGAAAACCAAAAACATAATTAACTGATACCGAATCCATGCAAGCATCTATACCCAACTTAAATTCATTTAGAGTGTAGAGTATGAATAGACTACATAGATTTGCATTTGAAAAGAAAATATTTTATCCTTTATTTAACCCATAAACTGCCTCTTATGAGGCTTCTTGTTGACATCTGACGTCACTCTAACTCTGCTAGTTCTTATGCTAAAATATTCGTTTGACAGGTATTGATTAGGTTTTTAAAAGTTCTGTAAGATGGTGCCCTCTTCTGAATTATTTTACAAGTAAAAAATCAAAAAAACTGCATTTTAAACTAAACAAAGAAAGAACCTTGTCAGTGATTCGCTGTCAGCCGACTCTCAGCTGAAAAAGACATTCTGATTGGCTGGAAAGAACAAAGAAACTGCCTGATCAAAGAAAATAAAGAAAAGCGCTGAGATTTTCATTTCGAATGCAATTTAAGTATTAAAAAAATAAATTTGAGAAATAACTAGTTTTTTAAAAAATATACCAAAAAAACAAAATTATTTTCGAAAAATATTGAAGATTTTAGTAAAAATATTTAAGATTTAGCAAAAAGAAATCTTTACTTTTCCAGAATGTAAAATTGAAAAAAAGCATTTGCATCAGCACTTTTTTGTTTAGACATTCACTTTATATTTGCCAAAATTGAATTTATTTTATAATAAATAAATAGCAATTTATTTTTGAAAGAACTTTCGTTCTCTTTCATAACCTGAAAAATTAGTAATATACTTTTTATAAACGTATCTGAGTTGAATTTAATATTATAGGCGAATATGTTTTAACAATAGGCTTTGTCTTTAGTTTGTGAGTTGGCCAATTAAAAGATTTGATTTTTACCTCATACAACCAATAATATAATTAGCACTTTAAGGGTTAACCTTAGGCCAAAATCTCACAGTTAAACCAACATCAATCCATCTGATATATAGATGTATTCAATGTAATATGAATACGACAACACAAAATACCATACTATCAGGAATGTACATCTGAGCAGCAGGGTTAAGAGAAGAAATTGACTCTTGTCCAGATAGGAATACTACATCTATCTTCCAAGAAGAGCAATAAAAAAAAACTCCATAGGAAAGGACTGTGGTCATTTTTGCTGACTTACGATCGCATTCCATAGGCAAAAGGGGTTGTGTGGTGTATAATTCGATATGCTGCACATAGAAAACCTCGTACTACATCTACTAATTACACCAATATATCTAATCCATTGACCTAATTCAACTATGAAACGAATAACCTAAGATTACCTTTCCCTAATAAAACTTTACAAATCTATATAGCCATTCACGCCTGACTTAAGTTTAACATTTATATGAATTAGTTTAACGAAAATCAGAAATCATAATTAAAACTTAAAGAACAAAAAAATAAAAAAATAAATGGAAATGATTTTAAAAAAGAAATACATCACATAAAATTACTTATTAATAAATTAAGTTGGTCAGATAGGATTCTATTTTTATAAATTAAATACTGGGAAAGTTTATATTTTACAATTCTTAGTGTTTTCAAATTAATTAAAGTTCATTAGATTTCATAAAGTTCTTACGGTTTTAACAAGTTCGTAGTTTCTAATTTCTTGCAGTTGCTTGCCATTTGGATGCCAGCGTTAATTCGCCAGACGTCCTGTGGTCCTCAATATAGGAAAAAACAATGTCATTTCTTTCCTATTAACAAAACTGAAGGGATTGAAGAGTGCATCTTTTCAATCCCTTTTTCTTCAACTCTGCACTAACACATATAGTCACATCTTTTCTCTCAGCTCTTTCTTCCCTCACTTTTTATAGTAGCTTTCAGATCTAGTGGACATTACGTCATGATGATGGTGATAGTCCTTTTGCTGAGGTCCGATTTGAGGGATTTCTTTCATTTGCCATTAGTTTTTATTGTTTTCCTATCTGACCATTGCTTATACATTTTAAATGCCCAAGGGCTAGTTTACATTTAACTAATTAAAACAATCATTTCCATTTTATGATTAATTAATGTGTTTTCCAAAATTAAAGATATATTTTTATCTCTAAATCTTTTTAAGTTTTTGCTTTTAAAATACTTTTTCTATTTTTAATAAAGTTTTATTTTAATAATTTTTTTCATCTGTGCGATTTTATATATATATATATTTGAGTTTAGATTATATTTAATTTCAATTTTTAATTCTTAAAAAAAAAGAAGTTTTTACATGAGAACTTTTCTTTTTTCGTGTTTAATAAAAAAAATAATGTAACGGCGTATGTGCCCGTTATATATATATATATACACAAAAACAATAGAATGCAAGATTATGGTCCTAAAAATAGTTTAACATTATAATAGTAATGTAGCATTTAAATATATATAAAATTAATAATAGATAATTATTTACTTAAAAACTAGCAATGATATTAAGTTTTAAGCAATATATATATAAGCTTGAATCAATTTGAATACCTTCAGGAGTATAATCATCAGTTGGTATTTTCCATAATGTGTCTGGAACAACTTCAGCTCCAATATTAAGATTCTATAATTATAATAATAAAAAAGTGAATAAAATACAATGTAAACTTTCTGTATATTAAACTTAGTAGTTAATCTAATTTTCCAAATATAAATTGGAATATTTATGTATAATAAATTCATAATAAAATATTTTTCTCATCTTATTTTTTTTTCTTCTGAGTATTCTAAACTAATGTTTAGATATTAAAATTTTTCTGATAATCATAATAATCTTTATACTTGATTTATGAAATAATAGAAATAATTTTAACATTCATATTTTCTTCATCATAAGTAGTGTGCATTTATATTTAGGATAAATAACACAAGAACAATTCATTTTATATGAACTCTTACAAATATGGATTGTTAGACAGATCACAAAAAAATGGTATTCGTTCATTAGAAATATGTACTGCATTAAAATATTCATGCTTCAAAAATTATAACACAATCCCATTACAATCCATTAATGATACCCTTTTTTATAATAACAATTATATTTTGCACAGGTGGTAGAAATATTCTAATAATCTCTTGAATAATGATACAAGAATTGAAATAATTTTTAATGATATTCAATTACTTATTCACTTATATTTGGGCAAAGATATCAATCTTTGTAAAGTCAAAATACCTTTTTGTGAAGTTTTGAAATATAGTAGGGATATGTTACTTTTATTACCATTGGAATGTTTTAAAAACATATGAATTTCTGCACTTATCTCTGTTTCTATTGTTCCTTTTTGAAAAATAAAGAAAATAGAAAAAAATGTTATTTCCATAGAGCAAACAAACTGTCAGATGATTTGTTGACAAAGTTGTTTTCAGATTTTAATGATTGGTTAACTGAGACTAATTATGATTTTAGAATCAAGAAGTAATATATATATATATTATAATAAAAATAATAAATTTAATGGTAACAAACAAGCTGCTAACATTAGAATAAGAGACTCGTGGGATTTGAATTGATGACGTTTGCTTCCGCTTTGTTTTTGTTTTTTTAAATTTAATGGCAGTTGAGACAGGTTTTAAGAAATTAACTGAAAGTACTTCTGCAGATTTAAAGATTGCTTTTAATAGTTTGTTACCGTTAAATTTACTATTTTTATTATAATTACAATTTTAATTTAATTAATGGACATTTTATTTACATTATATATATGAGTTTTGTTGCTAAGCAAATATAGTAAAGATGTTGAGCAAAAAATGATTTATACATATATTGCTTTCATTGATTTGGCCATGGCATATAACTAAACTGATTAATTAATTCCACACTGTCTTGGTCTCCAAAATTTATTCAAATTATATGATAGAATGAAAGTATTTTTTATAGCTGGATAATCAGAGGCAATTGAAATGAAAACTAATCTCAAAAGATGAGGTGTGCTCCATTTTTTATTTTTAAAATGTGATCTTTGAAACTGTTTATAGATAATTTAATAAATCAGTGATCAAAATGAATACAAGTTTGGATGGTAAAATTTTTAATTTCAATCAATTACAAGTAAAGACAAGATTTTCATTTGGGATTTGGGATTTATAATATGCAGAAAATCATGCTATCTTAAGCATCATATAAAAATTTTGGTTTAGTAATTACTATTTAAAAACTCAATTCTTTTATTATCCAGTAATGGAAAAAATCTCATATTTTTAGCTTGATTTGTTCTTGAGAATGCTAGTAATTTAAATATTTTAAAAGCTTTTTAAATACACAGATAGATCTGATGCTAGGTTTTTGTACAGTCTCTAATGTGCTGTTCTTTTTATTTTAAAAAGTAGAGTGTTTTGAAAAAACTTCTACAATTGAATTATCTGCTTATAAAACTGTTATTTTAAATACTTTGTTGTGTGGAAGTGAAATCTTGATCCTCTATCAATATAATTTACTCAAAATTTGAACAGTACTATGTACAATCATAAGATCTATAAATATATCATTTAACTTGTTTGCTGTGATAGTCATCTTCATCATCATCAACCATTATCAATCCACTTCAAGATGAAGGTCTCTTCAAGTTCAATCCATCTTCTCTGAACTTTAGCTTCTTGTCTCCACATTACCCTTGCACCCTTTCTTATTTCATCCATCCATCTCCCATGTGGTCTCTTTATGGGTATTTTACAATCTCTTAGAATCCAGTTTAAGATTTTAATTGTCCATCTATTATCATCTCTTCCAGCAATATGTCCAGCCCAACCCCATTTGTCTTGTAATTTTTTCAATGAGGTCAGTAGCACCTGTTTGTTCTCTTACCCATATATTGTACTGGTCAAATGATATATTCTCCAATCTAACATGAACAGAACCCATGAAACTGGACTTCAAACCCAGTCAAACCAAAGAATTATATCAAAGACCAAACTGAATTCGAACGCAAGTCATGAGCTCAGATCAAAACTTAATGGATAATACATATTGATGGCACATGACACTATGTGCCATGAACTAGCTCAACAGATGTGATGATTACTGAGACTACTTATCTGACTCTAACTAATATATGATAAAACGACTACAGATATTTCTGAATAAATTCATATATGTATATTTGGGTTGCCAATACAAACAGTGAGCATGAATATTTAAAACTAATTAATAAATAATAAACAATCAAACCAAGTATGTATATAAAATATTTAGTAATAAGCAAATATTTGTTCAAATATTTATAATGAGTATTATAAATTATCTCTAGTCTATGGAGCATGAATTACAATGAACAGTAAATAATGTCAATTGTACTCATATGCCAATAATTAATACATAGTATTTAAGAAATATATTTATCTATACCCTAACAAAGTAAACAAATGTAAATAACGATACCTATGGCATTTGTGCCGAACGAATTACATACATTACTCATTATTTCATATTTTATTTAGAAAAGAAAATATGATTCTAATTTTATGTAAGAAGGAGGTGAGAGTTATTTTCCACACATCCGTAAATCAATTCATGAACAGCATGATAAATAGGTAGAGTATAACTTCAATATTTAATAAAGAAAATTATTTAAATTATCGATAAATATAAAATTGTTTGATTTAAATGAAATCAATTCATTACGATTTATAAAACAAAAGAGCAGGAATTTATTTGAACTAAGAAATAAAACAGTACTAATGCATTACGAGCAGCAAAACGAATATGAAATAAAATGGTTTGTCGATGATTCACGAAGTAGAAGGATGGCTTGTATTCAACACGTCCTTTATGCCCTACAAATGATCCATGGAACAAGAGGAAAGCCAGGTCGGAATACAGCTGTGAACCTTTGGGGTTCCAATACAATGACGAACAAGGGAGAAAGTGATTTCTTCCTATATATTTAAAATATCAATACTATCACTGAAATGCCAAACCCGAGAAGCATAAGGGTGGCTCGCGTTAGCAACGTTCTGAATGGTGATGATATAGTGATCATCATATTTGATTAATAAAGCCCAAATTATATAATAAATTCTTAACGTAATAACCTAATGATGTCAGATTAAAATCAAACTTACTTGGAGCAAATGTGCTTAAATGCAATTATATAATTATAATAATAATTACCATTTATCATGCCCTCCCTGAACACAAATATAAAATATGAGATTTAAATTAGAATATATTTATTTTATTTTTCTTAATAACTTTTGTAAAACATTAATAAATGTAATTAATATGAATAGATAATTTTGTGTAAATTAAATAAACTAGTCGAGAGCATAGTTGTTACAAACTGAGCTAATAATACTTGTCAACTGTTGGTAAAATAATATCAAACATTAAATAAATCTTTCAACTCGATAATTAATAGAATTGCTATTAATTTAGTTCTAATGGGCAATACTTAAACTATAAAATTTAATGCAATATTATTTTTTTAGGGAAAGCTTAAACAAAGGATATTAGTGGCATATTATCGCAAATAAATGATATTAATAATCATTGAAATAAATACGATTAAAATTACTTAAAATGAACTGCCATAGTAGGAGAAAGAAATTTAAAGAGATATTAATTTTAAGACTAGAGATATAATAGAATAAATAATTACTATAACAAAATTTAATGCATCATAAAAGTGAATAGAGAAATTTCAGGCAATAGTTAACTTAAATCATGATTTGAAATATAGTTCATGAACAGACCAGAAAGTTGCAGTTTACAAAATAAAAGGTTACCAGTCCTTCCATGGTTCACTCATTGATTCAGGAATATAGAGTCCAGTTGGATTTAGGAGACAACATAAATGCACACTTGATTCACATAGAATTCATTTATAGATTAGTTTCCTTTTGGAGTTTATGCAGCTTACAATCGGTATTGAAATATTCTATCTTAGCAGCAACATTTTGAAGATTTGTTGGAGAACTCCAGAATCCAGCAATCAGATTCCCCAAGTTAGCCACATACCATGCTGAAAATACTATTAAAATTCAAAATTAAAAAGGATGTAGTTTATGGTGGCAACTCCTCTTAAATTAATAGTAATGGCTCCTCATAGAAAGTTTTTCGGGGTATTTATATCCTTTCCTATGGTTTCCCGCCCATTCTGATTTTGATGCCTTAAGGCTAAAGCTTTTACATTATTACAAACCAAAATTTTCTCTAATTGATTTCCGTTCCATTCCTCAGATAATACTTTCACATCCATTAACTTTGAATTCATTTTCTATGTAGAAAATGAATTTTTAAAATCAAAACAAACGATTTTAATTTAGCACCATCCTTAAAGTTTTAACATATCATTTTAACTAATTAATAAAAGATTCCCTATTGTCTTTGGGAAAGGATGATCTGAAATATTATCAAAAGAGTGTACTTTTAATCACATAAATTTGAACAAAATGGTAAAGTATGAAATAAAACATTCCAATGTAATAAAACATTATAACGAATATATATTTAACTATTTACAAATATATACGTACAATCCACATAATTAATATATATATACTTTCATTTATATTTTATCATGAGGTAATTAATAACGTTAACAAATTTAAACATAAGATAATTAGCCTCAATAAAGTTTTAAATAATAGCTTCCGTTTTAATTAAAGTTAATGTATATTGAAGACAGTATAATGCCTCATTATATTCGGAAATATTAACTGTTAGTGAAAGGGTTTGAATTAGGTTAAAGGTGGGATCTCATGAAGCTCAGATCGAAATTAGATCCGACTACTTCAATATTGCATTTTTGATCTCTTCTTGTTAGTCCCAACATGCATATCTCCATACTTCTTTGAAGGGTCTGAAGCCTCTGTATTGCTGTGATAGTATAAGATCCATTATTGGGTGATGATATCTCTATTGTAGCGGCTATGTAAAATAAATAAACAATACAAGTCTTAATAAAAATATATTTTTTAAATAATTTGAACATGACTTTAATGGAAGAGAAAGACCAGTTTATATTATAAAGATTATATCAAAGATATTCTGAAAAAGTGCATTATTGTTTGTTGTCACTGAGATGTGATTGCGAACAAATATAATTGTAGAATTATGATTAGGTTAGATGCATAAGTCTTTCAGAAAGAAAAGTTCACTGCAGAAGAAGTTTAAAATGGCATCACAAAATATCACTAGAGTAATGGATTAGTACATTCTAGATGGGGATATTTTGTACAATTATTGCAAAACTCATCTTTGGCTTGTCATTATTTTATTATGTTTGGCATATTATTTTTTATCTTAGAATTTAAATTACCATACATGTTTTCAAGTGGTTGCTTTTGATGATGAATGAAAAATCGTAATATATGAAAAGTTTTAAATCCACTAATATGACTATAAAAATGATTAAGCAGGCATATGAAAATCTGTAATTTTATTGATAAAATTCAATGGGAAGGAGAAAACATCTGCGTATGCAAATAAAATCTTATAGTGAAAGGAGAAATTCTAAAAGTTCAGCCATTATCTGATTATCCATTATGCTAATATTAAAACGAATGTTTTATTTAATAACATTTCAATCGAAAACTATTTTGCCATCTACAATAACTTCGTTTGTTTTTATTTTCTAAAGAAAATAGTTTATTTATTATATATATATATAACATATACTATTTTTATTTTTAAAAATATTAACTTTTTATTATTAAATCATATATAAAAATACTACTACTACTACTCCTACTGCTATTGATACTGCTACTATTATTAGTACTACTCTTTCCTGCACATTCCCCACACATTCCACATATAGCTTCAATATTTGCATTTGCCATTTTATTGGCTATGAATGCATTTGTTGGTATGGCTCTTAGATTTATTTTGATTAAAAAATCCAGATATTTAGGGTCGAAGTGCCAAAATTAATTTTTTTATGATGTCTTTATTTGAAATAGTGAGTAATGATGGGGATATTTACTGATTTGTTTCATTCATTATGACATTAACTTCCTAGTAGGAGATTTTACTGGAGAATAGTTTTTAGTGGCTTTGTATGCATTGAAATACCTTCAATCTTTTTTTAATACATTTTTTTTCTATTGCTGTTGGTGTATCTGTTGGTATAATTGGGAAGAAACATTCGATATAAGGATAGAATTTCATAAGTCTCCTTATCTCATTAATTGCTTTTTGTATATAGAAGGTAGAAATACTATGTAGTGATAGTCCACTATGCTCTAAATGTTTTTTGCATATTTTTAATGCTAATAGACACTATCTTTTCCCCCAAAATCAACTTAATGCATAGTGAGTTGATTTTGTTTATAAATAAGTTGGTGCATTTTATTACTGGAGCATTGTAATTTATCTTTGGAAAAACTAACATGTTAATTAATGAAATCTTTGCATGCAAAGAAAGATATGTTTTTGAAAGGGAATTGGTAATTTTTTCAATTGACTCTAATAGTTGGATTTGAATCATTATTCACATGTCATTGTATCTTTTACTTAAAGGAAAACCTAAAAAATTCATTGGGGGTGCTTTACACATACAATCTTTTTTTTCCAGTGAGAATCTGCCAGGCAGATGACTTTTCTTTATTGAAAATTAATGATGACTTAACAGAGAATTCTTCAAGAATTAAAAAAAGTGAAGGAAGAAGTTTTTAGATGGAAGAAACACCACTATATCATCCATGTATGATATGTGTTTAATATGGGTATTGATAAGATTTGTCAAAAGTTATTTTATATTAATAGATTGTTATTTAGTGCTCATCTATTTGATGTGATTTTATCCATCCCATTAATATTTGCTATTTATTAATTGTTACCCAAGTATTTATAATGCTGATGTTTTTATTAGTGTTGGGAGAGTCCTATAATATGGGATTAATGGTTGAAATGTAGAACTATAGTAGTATTGACTCTCAAAGTAATGTTGCACTGTCTATTATCCTATATAGATAAATAAGTAGGAAGTCAATAGTTTCATTAACATATTGTAGTATAAATTGTTATACTTTAAGAATATCCATTATGTTATTTTTTCTAATATAATATTGATAGCTTGTTAACCATCGGATAGGAAATTTGGAATTTATATTATGTGACTATCTTAAATGAATACGTTTTGTAAAATCATGCTTAATAAATAAATAAAATATAAAGTGTATAATAAGTTAAAATAAATTCAATTGAAGGAATAGGTGTAAATAATAATTAATTAAAAGATGGTAATCAATTAAAATTGTAAACAGATCCAAAGAGATCTTCCAATAATAATATAATTATGTAACTGAATCTTGTTCTGTATAGTTTCTGTTCATAATAGACCAAGAATATATATATATATATATATATATATATATATATATATATATATATATATATATATATATATATATGTTTTCTTTTTGTTGTTATTATTTTATAAATTTGTAAATAGTGTAAATAAATTTTGTTTTGAAAATATATTCAGTTGCCCATGATCATATTGTTAAACACTATCCATATTCTCTTATTCTTCTCCTTCACTTTCTTTGCATATCTTCATATAATCATATATATTGCTTATGACACTCTACTCATATACACATTAATGCAACAAATTTTCTTCAAAACTTTTTTTATTTTCTTACAGTTTCGACTATCCAGCAGTCTTTATCAGAGCTCTATCTTCTTCACTGCCTTGATTAAACTTTTATAACACTCTACTCATATACACATTAATGCAACAAATTTTCTTCAAAACTTCATTTTCTGATGAAGACTGTTGGACAGTCGAAACTGTAAAAAAATAAAGAAGTTTTGAAAAAAATTTGTTGCATTAATGTGTATATGAGTAGAGGGTTATAAGCAATATAAACACTATCCATATTGTTATTGCTTTTGCTATCAAGACATTATTTTTATTATTGTTATAAATATCATCATCAGTTAATATGACTAATTTATTATGCGTTGGCATATCAGAAATAAGTTTCACCAAGCTCTTGTAGTTAGAGTATATAAAATCTTATTGCTTATCAAAAGCTGTTAATCTTAAATACATACATTATTTGAAAATAATGTTTTAAGATTTAAATATTTAGTTTTCGGAATGACCTTTTTTTATAAATTATTAGATATCACAATTCACTGATCCTGAGCATATTGTCAATGGCCATTAATAAAAGTTAGTTTATAAATTATTATTATATTTACTTTATTATTAAGAATTCATTAATACATCATTAAATTTAACGTTTACTTTTATTGTTGCCATTGGAATAGTTAAATATTTTTTACTAATTCCATTTTTGCATTAGCAGTTATTTTTGTTTGCTATATTTGGATAGAAGAAAAACCCTTCTTACTGTTTCAAAAAAAAATAGTAACATTTCAAATTATTTGAACCCTGAGAAAATTAAGTTATTGATTAATAGCTTCAACTTTGACATTATTGTTTGTTTTTCATATCTTAAATTATATGTTATGCCGCACCTTGATCTCTTGTGTTCATTATTATTGTTTACTTGATTCAGTAAAACTATAAAATATAAGCTTCTCTCTCTGGTTTAAAACTTATAATCCATTTTAAATTTAGTAGTTAAATATTTTTCTTAGTCAAGTTTAGAACCCTAGCCTTTATTTCATTATTATCTTGCTTTTGTTTGGCATAATATCAGTTTAGTAGTCTATGATCCCACTCTTCATCAGCAACATTATTATCATAGCTCATCCACACTTTACTTTTTTTTTTTTTTATCCTCATTTCACTTTATGCCACTATCATAATTGATTCATCCATCATTAATCTCTATTCTATCACAACCTTAACTATTCATCACACTAACACATTTTTCTTTTTTTTCTCCTCACTCTTAAGTTCATTCATTTCTATTAGTTAATTATTATTTCTTCTTCATCATCCATTTAATCCTCTACATCTTTATTCATTTATCATCCAACTCATGCCCTTCCGATTAATAACTATCTAGAAGAATTACAAGTTAAATCTATATATTAGTATTTTTACTTTAGATCTTTGTAGTTAATCAATGTACTTTGTGTGTATATATATATTGTAACGGAATATAATATCTCGTCACATTATTTTAAAATGAAAATAAAAATATCGTAAATAAAATTGATTTATTAAAAAGAAAAAAAGCTTAAAAACTGAAAATTAAAAGTTGTTTAATATATTTATTGTGCGCAGATGGAAAACTTAAACTATTTTAAGAAAAAGTATTTGAAAGTATTTTTTTTTTGTAAAATATATAAAGACTGATATTTTAAAAATAGAAATAATGTTGATTTCTATAATCTTAACAAATGAAAATGATTGTTTTATTAATTAAATGATTGTTCGAAAGCAAACCCTTGAGGCACTTAAAATAAATTAAATGGTAAGAGAATACAAAGAAATTAAATGACCAATGCAAGCACGAAAATGATAGCATGGACCATAACTGAAACACGAAAGGATTAGTGACATCTTGCCGGTTGAATCCAAAGATTGGGTGATAAGAGACTAATAAAAATATAAAAGCCAAAGGATTATTATAATTGGGATCTGAGAGCTGACTATGAATATATCGTTATAACTAGCTATATTGCAGATTTTCACGATGTGGAAGTCTGCAATAAATTTAATTTTCCAGACAACTAGCTGAGGTCTCTGGATGACAGTTCCTGACCAAATGAATGGCAAGTGGCTGTTTCATTTCAAAGAAGGACAAAATCTACGAAAGCGAAGATGGACTTCTAAATCTACTCAATCCCTAAAGTATGAACTCTTGTGTCTATCTAATAAGAACTTTTCTAAAATTGCAATGAATTAATAGCTGAAAGTAAGAACTCTTATCTGAATTAAAGAATGAAAATTCAATTATTAATATTTTTATGCAGATTTTTAAGCAATCATTTCCATTTCATTTTTTTTTGTGTGTATTATGTTTTAGCTAAAATGTATTAAATTTAAAGTTGGGTGTAGATAGCTGCATGGATAAAGATTAATAACTATGTTTAAATTCGTTTATGTTTAATTTAAGGGATTCTAATTTCAGGCTATTTGTTTCGTAGTTAGGGCACTGTTTGTGAAGGGATATATGGGTGTTTATATTAATGTAATGTGAAGCATGTTTAGCATACAGGGCAACATGCCCAACTGAATGCATGACCCCAAAGAGGCAGTCATATCATTGAAATGGTCGCAGATGTATTTCCTGTGCCATTGACCCCTTCTAGCTCTATGGACAGGGATTTATAAGACGGCAGAAAGACCGCTCTCCCCCATACGTAGCACTCTTAAAAAAGAAAAAAAATTATATACATGATTCCTTAGTCAGGCAGATGCACTTTCCTGTCCTGGACACAGATCATTTCCTTCAAATAATATCACACTGTCAGATGTACATTCCTGTCAGCGTGGTTTTATGCTAGCATCTTCATATTGCATTGATTGTGACTATATATCTGGAAGCAGGCATTGGGTTGACTACAAACTTTTAGTCTGAGATTGAATGCATGTCTTGATAAGTTTTTAAGTGGTAAAAAAATCTATGTAGACTATCTATGCTTGACATGCTAAAGTAAAATATAATTTAAATATCCATCTGTGCGGTCTATTTAAAATAGTAATTAAAATTTAAAAAAAATTATTAATGTTAATTACTCGCAGTAGCTTCTTTTATTTTATTGTTCTAAATATTTGATATATATTTTGAGAATAGAAATCTATTAAAACATAAAATCTCTGCTTCTCTATGAGCTAGTGACATTGGGCAAATGGTGCTAGAAATAACAGTTTATGCTGTAAATTAGCTGTAATTCTTATTTATTTATATGTTAGTATATTGAAAATATTAGAATTAATCCCAATGTTTTGTTTTAATATATTAATGATCAAAAATTGTTGTTTTAATATATATATATATATATATATATATATATATATATATATATATATATATATATATATATATATATATATAATAAAAATATATTACAAAAGACAAGCTTTCTCTGTCTCTGAATACAATTATTATTGGTTATACAATATACTTAAAATAAATGTTGGATTCTAATTTTTCAAAACTATTCATGAGAAATATAACATGTATTATGTAATTTTATTCAACCTGTAATTAGATTATTTCTCTTCATAATAAAAATTAACTTTATCTTTTTTTTCATTTCGATCTTTTTATGCATAATATATCAAATTAAAGTTGTATTTTAATTCATATTCATAAAACATTGATTAAATTATGTTGATTGGATTGTGTTTAGCTTTACTCTTCTTATACTCATTAAAATTTTATTTCACATACATTTTCATTCTCTAATATATATTTTTTCTATATAATTTACTTTTTTGTCCTTTATTAATTGTATTTCTGGCATTTTATAGAAGCATATTGATGACGATTGGTGTGATGCAAGATATATTTACGATTCCACTTTGGTAACGGTTTATCAGTATTTGTAAGACAGAATTATGTGAATTTATCTTTGAAAAAGTAATTCAAAAAATGGCATCCATAAACATATATATATAATAAGTCACATTGGAGATAATTTGTCTTTTCAATAAAATTTTTGAAAATGGTAGTACAAGTTTTATTTTTCTTTTAAGAATCTTTTTTTTTATAAAAGTTTTATTTTAAAAAAATTACTTTTTATATAAAAAAAATGCAGAAAGAAATCACATATGAGAATTTTAAAATACAACCATAGATGCCTTCAGATATGTATAAGATTAATAATTGTATTTTATATTGAAATTTATTATTTTGATGTAAATCTAATTTCAGTTATAAAAAGAAATTTAATTTATCTGTATGACCTTAATATATATATATATATATATATATATATATATATATATATATATATATATATATATATATATATATATATATATATATACAAGATTTAAATATATGTAAATTGTCTACACTAAACTTAATGGAATTATAATATAGGGACTTGAAATTGAACTTTCAATCTCCATATATCTATCCAATCTATCTTACACAACCAATACACAGCCACATGCATGTGAAAAAATAAATGACCTCTAATATGTGTATTTCATGCTGAGTCAGTACTCATCAGTTGGTCCAGATTACCATTTCCCACACATATAAACAACCAGTGCTTTGTTTATACTAAGATAGAAAATCTTTAAACTTTAATAAAAAAACATCATCTCCATTCTTCAACACTTCGGTCATCCGTTTTATGGAAAATCTGAGTATGGAATGCTCAAATCCCTTGTTGAAGCCAATATTACTGTCAAACTCATGTTGCCCTTCAGTCAATCGGACCCCTCATGCATAGGACCTTAATAAGTCCATTAAATTATACAGAATATGCATGGTCAGAATACAGATTGAATATGTAATATTTAAATATATGAGCTTTCTTCAAGAAATCATTGCAACAACAATAAATTGACAAAAAGCTGTGGTGACATGAATATCATATGAAATTTGTTACATTATAAACAAAAAATATAATACCATTTATTGATACTGAAGTTGTGAAAGAATGTTTCATAAATACATCCAATATATTATTTGTAATTTTTTATATATATATATATATATATATATATATATATATATATATATATATATTAAGGTTAAAATTTTAAGATTATGTGCTTAGATGGGACAGTAGGGACCTCTACAAATCTTAACACAAGATTAATGACTTTAAAAGACATGAGTGCATAATCTTAAGGTTATAGCCTTAATATATATTTCTTAAGTAATGAATATGTACTTAACAAATTATTAATTGTAACTTTAAATATATTATTTGATAAATTTAACAATAAAAATCAATAGTATTATAAATTAAGAAACTCCAACTTTCATATTCTACCTGCATTAGACATATTGAATTTATTGCAAACATATTTCTGACAACATAGAAGACGATTTAAAAAATTGCAAATATTTTAGTTTGTTTGCTGATTCTAACACTGACATTTCAGCAACATCACAATATTATACTGAACAAAATTCAATTCATTAAGATTTTTGATTTTTCTCCATGAAGAATCAGATAGTGATTTTCTTTATATTATTACTTTTCTGTAGAATAATAATATAGAAATAGAAAAAAATGTTTTCTGTGTGCACTGATGGATGTTCTTCAATGATCAGATCCAAAAAGGAATTTGTTTTCCTATTAAACAAAAAGTACAATTTAACAAATCTCTTATCATTTTGCTGTTTAATACACCATGAAAATTTGAGTGTGCATATATCCACAAAAGAAATAAATGCTGTGATAAAAACTATCATAAAGAATATGAATTATATCCAAGCCCAGAAATGAATCACAAAAAAATTTAATATTTTTGGAAGAAATAAATAATAATTATGATGAGTTTTCATACATCAGTGTGGAGTGTTGGCTAAACAAAGTTTTAGATCACTCTTTTTCATCATAGCATGGAATTATTTTATTCTTACAAGAAAACAATAAAATTTATAATGAACTTGACAATGATGGATGGTGGTATCATTTAGTTTTTTTTTTTATGTGATATCACAGAAAAACTTTGTGAGCTTAATATTTAGTTTACAAGGCAAAAATAAAATTATTAGGCAAATGGCAAATAAAGTATTTGTGTTTAAAGGAAAACTAAGTATTCATATCACCAAGAGATAAACAGCCGCATATTACAACACTCCCAGTATTAATAAATCTAAGCAAGATGGTATTGCTATTTTTTCACAAAGCTATACCATCACTTCAAAAATATATAATTGTCTTATTGAAAAAAAATTAAAAAAAAAAAATTAAAGTAGATTACAAAATTTAAGTAATATTAAGAATTGTCTTTTACATATAGACAATCACAGCAGCTATTTCAGAATTAGCTGCTCTTAGACATGATTATGTTAGGCTATTTGATGAATTTTTTGAATTTAAAACAGACATGAATTTGAAGGTTATTTTTAAAGAAAAAAGTGAGGAAAAAGAGTGTATGGAATTTTGGAAATTAGTGCCTCAAAAATATTAAACTGTCAAAAAGTATGCACAAATGTTGCTCACATTGACATATCTTTGTGAATCATCATATGCAAAAATAAAATATGCAAATAATATGTATGGAAATAAGACCTTCTGACTCACATCTTGATATACATATTAAGAGCAGCACGTAGCTCTTATAAAACTGATTTACCTAAAATTGTTAAAAGTTTGTCTCAATATCAAAATTCAGATTGATATTTAAACAATGTTTGGATCAAGTAAATATTTTAAATGATTTATTAACTGTTAATTATAAGTAGAGGGATTTGAATTCAGACTTCCAACCTCCCTTCAGTCATTTATTTTACCTTGTACACCCAATACACATGACCACATACATGTGAAAAAGATATTGATCTCCAATATATGTATTTTATGTAGAACCAGCACCATTACTTGGTTTTGGATCATCATACACACACGCGCGCGCGCGCACATATATATATATATATATGGGTAAGAGAACAAGCAGTTGTTACTGACCTCATTGAAAAAATTAAAACATTGAAGTGGAGTTGGGCTGGACATATTACTAGAAGAGATTATAATAGATGGACAATTGGAATTTTAAACTGGACTCCAAGAGATTGTAAAAGACCCAGAAAGAGACCACATGTGAGATGGACGGATGAAATAAGAAAGTGTGCAGGGGTGATGTGGAGAAGAGAAGCTAAAGATCAGAGAAGATGGATTAAACTTGGAGAGACCTTCATCCTGCAGTCGATATATATATATATATATAATCAGTGCTCAGATTTTGAGATTTTCTATCTTAATGTAAACCAAGCACTGATTATATATATATATGGGCAATGATAATCCAGACCAACTGATGAGTGCTGGTTCAGCATGAAATACATATATAGGAGATCTCTTAATTTTTCATATGTATGTGGTCATGCCAATCATTTGTATAAGATAGAGTAAATGACTGAAGAGAGTTTAACAGTCTGGGTTCAAATCCCGTCTAAGTAAATCTAGCTTAAGTATATATACTATATTTGCATTTAAATATAAACTCTTAATCATAAGTTATAATACAGAGGTCTTTAACCTATGGCATGTACCAATTGAGAAGTCAGACATTTTTTCACATGACTCCAATTGATTACAGACTATTGATGTATTATGTTGCAGTCTGCTTGATGCATGACAAATGTATATAGTCCAGAAAAAATGTTTAATAATGTGGTTTAATCATATATAGAATACAGGCATATTTCCTATTGCTCCTAAGAAAAAGATTTGTTATATATAAATATGATTTCAAATTTTATTTTTTATAAACATTATTTACAATATATATTAAAATATTTATATAAAAAATTAAGAAAATATAATCATACAATTGCAAACATAAAAAAATTAAATTATTTTGTTTGCTGGTTTCAATTGATTGCTTTCATATAATCAGTTATTATAAAATGTTTTTTTTTGATTATTGCTGCCATTATTTACAATAAGTTTTATAATATTTAATTTAAAAATACAAGAAAGGCAATTATTTCAAAAAGGTGAAAAATACACCCTTTAGACTATAAGTTGTATGAGATATCTCTAAATTAGAAAAGCAGGCATAAAATTTATGCTATGTGAATGAAATTTAAATTAATTTGATTTTTTTTTCAAAATAGACATACTTAGGAAGGTATTACGATGGACATCTGTTCAATTTAAAAAATAAAAATCATTAAAGCACCTTGAAAATTGATACCAGTATTATATTCTGCTTGTTGTTAATATTATTTAAATGAATTAATTCCTTTAACAAAGTCAGAATTCTTCTTACCATATCTAAATATATATCTTCAATTTATTTTTCATATATTGAAATATCTTCTTTGTTAAATTCATTATTATTAAGGAATTTGTAATGTAAAAAACAAAATAAAAGGATTGTGAACCACATGGCAACCCAATGGATTAGACTTTATTTATTTTATAAATTATTCATTATTAATAATAATTTTCTTTTTTTTTTGCCATCATATTAATTGTAGTATTTGATTTCCTGTATAAATTTGAAGGACAAAAAATAATGTAAGTGTAAAACCATAAGGTATCTTAAAAAACTGACCTATATATATATATTATAATGGTCTGGAAGTTATGATCGAAGCTAGCAGTCTTACTGCATCTGCACTACAGAGTGCCACTAGGCCATTTGAACCTAGATTTATAGAATAGGCAGATATGCGCTGTTAAAGATACAACTTTTGTTTATTAAGACTGTTTGCCCTTACCACTAGCTCCAGGAGATGCAGAAACTTAATATAACTTAAAATATATTAATATTTAATAAAATAAGCCACTGCCAGTAATAACACACACAGAAAAATTTATTAACGAATATATATAATATTTATATTTAAAATTGAGGAATAAAATTTATATTTAGATTGTAACATTTATTTTTAAATTTAAATTACTATTTTAAATAGACCGCACAGATGGACATTTAAATTATATTTTACTTTAGCATGTTGAGTATAGATAGGCTACATACATTTTTCACTTAAAAACTTATCAAAACATTCATTCAATCTCAGACTAAAAGTTCGCAGCCAAACCAATGCCTGCTTCCAGATATATAGTCGCAACCAATGTAATATGAAGCTGCTAACGTAAAATCATGCTGACAGGAATGTGCATCTGACAGCATGATATTATTTGAAGGATGTGATCCTTGTCCAGTACAGGAATGTGCATCTGGCTGATGAAGGAATCACATATATAAATTAATTAAAAAGTGCTACGTATGGAAGAGAGTGGTCTTTCTGCCGACTTATAAATCCCTGTCCATGGAGCTAGAAGGGGTCAATGGTGCAGTAAATACGTCTGCGACCATTGCTATGATATGACTGCCTCTTTGGGGTCATGCATTCAGTTGGGCACGTTGCCCTGTATGCTAAAACACACTTCACATTACATTGATATAAACACCCATATATCCCTCCACAAGCATTGTCCTAACTACGAAACAAATAGCCTGAAATTAACCCTTTAAAATAAACATAAACAAATTTAAACATAGTTATTAATTTTTATCTATGCAGCTATCCATACCCAACTTTAATTTGATACATTTTAATTAACACTTAATACAAAAAAAGAAATGGAAATGATTGCTTAAACAGATGCATAAAAAATTACTAATAATTGATTTTAGATCAGATAATAGTTCTTATTTACAGCTATTAAATGCAAATTTAGGAAAAGTTCCTGTTAGATAAACACAAGAGTCCATACGTTATGGATTGAGCAGATTTAGAGATCCATTTTGATGATCACTTTCGTAGATTTTGTCCTTCTTTGAAACGAAACCGCTACTTGCCATGCATTTGGTCAGGAACTGTCATTCAGAGGCCTCAGCTGGTTGTCTGGAAAATTAAATTTATTGAAGATTTCTACATCATGAAATCTGCAACAAAACTAGTTATAATGGTATATTCATAGTCAGCTCTAAAATAACAATTATAATAATCATTTGGCTTTTATATTTTTATTAGTCTCTTATCATCCAATCTTCAGATTCAATGAGCAAGACGTCACTAATATTCTGGTGTTTCAATTATGGTCTATGCTGTCATTTCGTGCTTGCATTGGTCATTTAATTTCTTTTTATTCTCTTACCATTTAATTTATTTTAAGTGCCCCAAGGGCTACTTTGCTTTAGAACAATCATTTAATCAATAAAACAATCATTTCCATTTTCTAACATTATAGAAATCAACATTATTTCTATTTTCCAAAATCTCAAATCTTTATATCTTTACTTTTTTACAAAAAAAAAAATACTTTCAAATACTTTTATTTTTAAAATAGTTTTTAAAGTTTCCCATCTGTGCAATATATATATATATATATATATATTGCACAGATGGGATATCCAATAAATATATATATATATATATATATATTGTGCCCTTTTGTATGGGTCACCATCTAATTTTTGTGCTAATCTATTAAAAATTTTAAATTTAAGATATATTTGAATATGTGATGTTAATTTTGCTTATGGTAATATTTCAAAAAGGTTTAATTAAAGCAATCTATGAGTATTTGATATGTGAAATTGTGCTGATATTGAGAGAGACATTTTAATTGATGATGATTAGATTGAGAGTCCAAGCCAGAGAACCAAAAGCTGACCAAGTCGGATTAGTAATACCCTACGGCCTGATCATACCTTAACCTCTCACTCAAGCTCCAAGTCAACTCATCGCGAATGACATGCCAGAGGCTGCACCTCATATCTCTTTGATCAATGCTCCAGCAATAGCAAAGCAGTAAAACATGAGACATTCCCCCTTGCCATATACTCTACTACATCTTTTAACTAGCACTAAAGATAATGAGCAAGTTAATGATAATTTATAAATTTATATTTGCAACAATAACATATTAAACAAATACTCAAGCATATAGGTCAGGCAGTCATTCACATGGCGTGAGTGGATTCTCAGGGTTATAAATAATAATACAGCAATGAATGCGCTCAGAGTTATAAAACAATATTACATATAAAGCATTCAGTGTGTTCCTAGGTATAAAATAATAGTACAAAGCATTGAGTGGATTCTCAAAGAAATAATATTACACATTGAGTATGTTTCTTCTCAGGGTATAAAATGATATTACAAAGCAATAGACTCAAAGTTTATGTCATTTTCATGTTGTAATTCATGCCATGTTTTATATGTTTGAAATCGTTATAGTTAGCTAGAGTAATCGAAAGTTTGATGACAAAATGCTAGATATTACTAATATTGCCAAGATTACATCATTGTTGCCAAGTCGAAAATATTAGTAATGACTAAGTTAAGATTATATTATAAATATATTCAAAATCATATTATAGATATTTACAAGATATAATATTACATACAGATAAACGCATTAACCTGATTCTAGGTCGGATCAAAGCCAAGTCACTTTCAGGGAAACTGAACTGAGATGGTCGTTAGGAACGCCAGATTCTAGTGCATTAGAACTATACTATATTGGGACATATGTTTACTTCATTTAATCGGGTTTATTATCAGCAATGGTGTCTTTGAATCTATCTGCTTTGCTAATGGAAGAGGCTTCGACATAACAGAAGATTGGCTGAGTGTTTTTGAAACGCTTTTGTTTTCAAAGAGTATAAGAATAAATGTCATATTTGCTTAAACTTTATATGCGTGATTTACCTAAACACGGAGAACTGTTTAGTGGCTTAACTTTCGAGGGCGCATGGACGGGAACAATCTTATGGAGATGGGCTAATATAGATATAGGTAAGTAGATATGCATTTTATGCAAATTAGCACATATTCGTAACGCCGCAAATTAATATTTTCTCATTAAATTTGACCTGTCACTTTCAAAATCTTGTATTTTTCAGTGCTACTTACCACCGTCAGTTCATAACCGAGATTATTAAATGACAAAATGATGAAGTATAATGAGAATCAGATTTAAGGAAGTTTTATAGCTACTTATAGAACTGGGACACGTTAGTTATAGAGCATAACCATATCTAATATCAAATTTGATTGTTAAATAATAAATGAGTTATAAAATACTCACGTAAAATTTTGATGTTTAAATAAATTACACATCTTAAATAATTCGCTAAAATAGACCCGCTAATAATGAAATGGGTTTTGAATTGTTCATTGCAAATCCATATTTTAATAGCTTGTGTGAAATATACTTCTTTTCAGATAACTGGCAAAATACATATTTTAAATCATTTTACGTAAATATAATTCTTAAATAACTTGCAACATTCTATGCTTTAACAGTATACGCACATATACGTTTTAACTAACTTTAGCAACACTTTATATAACTTTTAGAAAGATGCGTTTAAATACAGAAACTAAATATACCTTTTGAATAATCTCTTAGCAAAACCTTTGCTTTTCAATTAACTGGAGAAAAGCGTTTTAAATAATATACGCAAATATACATTTTTAAATAACTTTAGCAAAACATTTTCATTTTCAATTAACTTGAGAAAAAGATGCTTTAAATAATATACAAATAAGTACATTTTAAATAAGTTTATTTTAAATAATTTGTTCAGGCATTATAAATACTTATCCACTCTATCACACACATAATTCAGAAAAGAGCCTTAGCTATATTCTTTATATCGTAATATTGATATAATAAAAGTAATTGCTCACCCTCCCCCCAATTAATTAACACACCAGACCCGTATCTGTTAAAAAACACAGCATAAATCAACTAATAATAATAAACTAAAATGGTGACAGAATTGCATAAAATGACTTATAAGATAATAATTTAGTAGACATAAAATTTATAGTATGGTTTTTATAGAAACTGATGTAAGTATCATTAAATTATTAATGATCAACGCACACTTAAAGAATATTAATGATCAAGCAAGAATTGAGGTGTTTCAAGATTTAAACTATTTTAGATAAACATTTTAGTGGAACATTTAAATATTATAAATTATGTGATTTATTTAGCTAGCTTTCATTTAGTATACGCTTTAGTTAGGAAATGTAATATTTTGTAGAAAGGATTTACTCGGAAAGTCTTGGTTATTCCAAGTTCATTGGCGCTTCTCTCTTTATATTCAGTCAGGCTGGGCTTTCTTAGGTTTTAGTCTGGATGTAACTTCGCGAATTTATTCCGTGGCAGCTTTTCCATTTCTCTGATCAGGAACTATCTGGTCTCTCGGTACATCTTTTCATGTGATGGGCGGCTGGTGGAGGTTTTCGTCATCGTGTAGCCGCTCAAGAGCAAACGCTGTCTCTTAGTTCTAGCCAACTCCGTCATTTTATAGCAACTTGGATGGATGTTTTTTTTTTAGATTTAGCAGCTCAATCGCAGGAACAGTTTTCTTAGTTAACCTGGTCTTCGAAATAAAATTTGGCAGCAAGCACAATTTCCGCAACAGAAAATTTTCACATTGATGATGACAGATGATGGAAGAGCTAGTTAGAGAGTTGCGACTATTTGGCCCCTTTTTATGCTGTATTTTTTGATATGAAGTAACCTCCTACTTGAAAATACATGCTACATCACAAGATGACTAGTTCAAACTAGCCTTTAACCAAATATCCAGCTAGTAAATATTAAGTATATCCAACCTGACATGGAAAGGCTCTATTGTTTTAATTGACGCTATTTTAAAAGATATATACTTTAAGAGAACGGTCATGGTGCACTTGTATAGATTTGTAAGATTTGAGCTTGACTGAATATTATGAATTGGTCCTAAGTTATCAATTTTAAATAGTCAAATTTTAGCCAAAGATTTATTTTAGGACGTAAGTGTTAAAACTGATAAAACTTTCAATGGTAATTTTAAGTAAAACAAAAAGAATTTAAAACTTGGAATTAGTCAAAATGAATACTGACTTAAATAATTATATATGTTAAATATTGAAAATTGCTAATATTATAAATTTAAATTATGCTGCTATATAGATAAATTAATTATAGTTATGTTTTATTCAGTTTTAACAACCTAACAGATTATGCTCTTGTAGAGTATAAATACTTGAGATTGTAATTTTATATTAATGG
>JAQFVV010012910.1:141819-278419 GCA_028023455.1 Epiperipatus broadwayi
TAATATATGGTTGGGAAAAATGGCCATAGTCAATACTGCATTAATATATTTAATAAATAGGTATTTAAAGCTAAAAGTGTTTAAAAGACAAGTAAAATTAAATGCATATGTTTATTGTTGATAAAATAATATTATAAAAGAATATAAATATTTTAATTATTGTAAGTACTTAAATAGAAGACTAATATTTGATTTTAATAATATTGGATAATTATTTTAAAATCTATTATAATATCTTATTTATTTAAAAAATATTTATTTTAAAAAATGCAATTGTTAGTTTATTTTTAGACGATGACAAGCGTTTCTTGTGTTATAAAAAACAGATGTTAGTTAGATATACACACACATGCTTGGAAGTTATCTAGTAAAGTTGCAAAACTATTTTAAAAATTATGTTGTAAAATTTATAAATAATACGTGAGTTATCACGAGATAAAAATAAAGATAATCAATGTAGAATATTAAATCTGATTTTAAAATATTGCTTTAAAAATATAACGTATAAAAAGACTTAGTGTATTTTAAATAATTTTATAAAAGTTAAAATTAAAATCAAGTGAAATAATATATTTTTTTTAAAGTGTTTAATAGATTTAAATAAACGATAAAGATTATTTTAAAAATTTAATAATGTAATAAATATTAAATATTAAATAAGTCATTATTTATTTTTAATTTTGTGTTGTTGGTAAATATGTAAATAAGCCAGCAAAGTTGATTGTTTAATCTACCAATCAAATGGGAAGTTTCTTCCGGTATAAAAGCTCAATTCAATTGTTAAGAGAGGACTTCGTGATTGAATTTTCAAGTTAATTGTGCTATTAGAAAAATAGCTAATTAAATTTATAGACGCTCTAAAATCATTTTTAAAATTACAAGAGTGTCATTATAAATAATCTATAAAAGTTTTAAATAATAGACATGCAGTGTTAATTTAAATTTTCCTATCAATCGTCTCTAAATTGAAGCTCAATTTACATGCAAATGGTCATGGGAACATCATATATAGTGAAAATATATCGGAAACTTTATACTAGAAGTATGACAAACGCTGGATTAGTTCGGAAAATTACAAGATGGAGAAAAGTAGTATTTTGGACAGTATATAATTTTAAAAGCTAATTACTATTGCTTATTAGAAAATAGATATTTTAAAGAATAAAATACTTCTTTATGAAGAAAGTATTTTTGCAAGCTATAAATTTGAATATATATCTTAAGTAAAGATATTAGAAATGAAAGTAGCTTTGAATGCTTGCCTTGTTAAGTCTTTATGTTTAAAAGACTGAATGTTGATAATTTTAAAGGCAAGTCAATTGAAATATAATTAGCTAAAAATCTTAATATAATAAAATTATTATATTGAAATAATTTAAACGCGGGTCGTTTATAGATAAAGAAGATTATTCTTACCTGGATTTTTTTTTTTTTTTTTGTTAAGAAATGCGCAAGAAATATGTGGACGTCCCAGTTAATTTAAAATAATTAAATGATAATTTTTCATAAATTATAAACTAATTCAAGAATAATAACTTTTAAATAATATTCTTTAAAGAACTGCATCCGGATCAGATAAACTATTTTAATTTTATTATATTTTTATAAAAGAACTAATTAACTTTTATTTTGTTTTAAAAGAACGTTTTTCATTTTTCATAAACTTTTAAAAAAAACACGTGGTGGACCGGAAACAGGAAATGGTGTTCTAGTGAATATGTGCCTACGATTAAAGAACTTTATGGTGAAAAGGAAACATCGCTGGAATTATGTAATATGAATTTTGTTTTATTTATCTAATATAAAAGTTAAATAGTATTAATCTATTAAAAATAAGATAGGTACATTTCTTAAAATAATAACTAAAGTAATATAATAATTAATTGCATAAGTTTATTTTATAATTAATATAAAACGTAATATGTTAAAGAATGATTGTGAGTGTAAATGTGATTTATTCTATGAAGCTGTAATTCCGAAGAATATTGGAAGATGGACTGTACATTAAATCATTATTTATGGTAAAAATTATATAATTATAATAATTTTAATATATTTGACATGTTTTTCTTTAGATCAACCAAATGATATGTTATTGTTGAATGGATGTATGAATATTTTTAAAAATACACACACATTATATTGGCAGTGACAGTTTTATTTAAATATGCATAATTTGAATTTATGATATAAATACGATGCAACATTACATAAGAAGCTTAGAAATAATTATATGATTCTTTCGTTAATAAACTTTGATTTTTATTTTATATGTTATAGTATTAGAATTATATTTATTATTCATGCGGTAATTATTTTTATTGCAAGTTAGGAATAGATTTAAAAGTCTATATTTTACTGTTGTTTTATTGGATAAATTACGTTAAGTTTTATGGAGAAGTTTATATTTAGGTTGAAAGATTTACCAAGTATAGATGATGAAGTATAAATAGTTTGGATAATTAGTATTTATTTAAAGTTGAAGGTTGTTTTCCTGGAAAGTTTAAATAAGTTTAAGAGGATGTTTTGTAGATAGAAAGTTATTAAGAAGGAGTAGAATAACACATAAAGTAAAGTAATAATTTCACATAGAAAAGAATCATAGAATTTATCTAATATAATACTTTATGAATTTGAAATTGATGAATGATTTGAATAATATTATTATTTCAACAACACATATATGTAATGCATATTTGATAAAACCTGTAGCATGAATTGCATTAAGTGAAATATAAAGTTATAATCAATTATTTGTTATTACATTATAAAGATACATTAGTTTCTATATTATGCTATTAGAGTAATACTAATAGTAAAGTGAACACATACTAGTACATGATGAAATAAGTAACAGTAATACTTAAGTGATGTAGCAATTTAATTAGTAAAGTTTAATTGTTTACATATGCTACATAAATATTATTTACATAAATTTTTCTGTGTAATAATTGAAGTTCACTGATATTTATTTAAAGTCTAAGTTTTAAAAACATACTTCAATGTTATTAGTATAGCATTTTAAAAGAATGTATAGATTATTTAATAGGAGTATGAGCTAATAACAGTGTAAACATATTGTATTATTATTTTCTTATTTTTATTTTCTTTTGTTTTCCTAATTTGAACTGTAAATATTGTAAATAAATTCTTAATCAAAGTTAATGTAAATAAATTTGTTTAATTTGTTTTTAAAAGTGTGTCGAGTTCATTATTTTGCACCACAGCATTTGACAGCAGATAATTTGAAGAAACATAATATTTGCACAATGTGAATTTATTAATATTATTTTAGAAATAAACACAATATTTTCCTGATTATCATTTTATAAGAATTGATTGACATTAACATATAATATTACAATGGTCATAGAGGTAATTATAATGCATAATATAAGAGTACAATATTATTTATTGCCACAGATTATTGAATTATAAGATTTTGATCTATTCCAAAATTAAGATACTATATGAAAATAAAAGATATACATATGATTATTTATTTAATGATACTGATGATATAACAGAAATAGATAAGATTAAGTTATACTCTAAGATTAGTATTATTATTATTATTAGAATAAGTTAGGTGTATTTAGGTTTGATATAAAATCCCATATCATACTTATTTACATGAGTTATCATTACTTTAAGATAATTAGAAGAACCTGAGATTATTTAATTATATTTTAAAAATTAAAAAGTTAAGATTTATTTATTTTATTATTATCTAAAGATAATTTATTTTATTTAAAAGCCATAAGAATGCTGTAGATGTAGTAGTAAGTTAATAAGGAGGTAATAGTATTCTTATGCCATTGAGACAATGTCTTGGAAGATATTGACTCAATGTAAATCTACTTATTGCTTTGTAACTTTACTTCACAGTCTCATGATTTTAATAAATACTTATTTAATTAGTACATACTATAGAAATATATTGATTTTGATAATTGATAATAAATTTAATTAGAATATGATAGTATAAAAGTAAATTAAAGATAGATATGCAAATTTTAATTAAGCATTATAATTTAATTGAGCTAGTCGTATTTCAAACTATATTATACATCGAGAAGTAAGGGTACAAAGGGTAAGAAGGATTTTGGCGCCAGCAACGTGGTGGGCCTGATATGTTGGGATTATAATTTTATCAACCCGATGGTTGGAAAAGATGGATTTTGGTGCTCAGCGTTTTAGGCCTAGATATTTAATTAAGAATTAGGATACATAACTTTAGGGATAGTATATGTTAGGAGAATAGAATGATAGGTATAATTATTTAATAAAAATAGTATATGTATTAAAATGTATATTTTAGGAGTTAGTGATTAGTATGTTTATTAAACATAAATAATTAGTATTTTATCACAATATTTATAATTGATTAGATGTTGATTATAAAAATAGAATAAAGATCTTATTAGTAAAGTTGTTATATTTTTATGTGGTATCTATAATATAATTCTTTGAAATTAAATACTGTGTTGATTTTAAGTTAATAAGTAAATAAATAGGTAAATTATGGAAATGTGGCAAATAATTATTTTATAATATGACCATATCAATTCTTAAAATATTTAAAATGTATATCTTATATAATATATTATGTGCAAATTGTCTGTGGATCATAGGTGTAAAAATAAATGACATGACACAATTTTGTTATTTGAAGTTATACAATTATTTAATAATAGATAGTGTAGAGTTTTCAAGGATATTATTTTATGATTAATTGTAGAAGTGAATTGAGTGGAGATGGGAAGGTTGATAGGGAATAATTATTTTAAAAATATTGATAATAACTGCATAATAATAGAATTGAATTTTAAAAAAACTATAAAAAATGGATAATTGGGATAAAGATTTAGGAGTTGAAATGTCCCATTTTGTTGTTGAAGATAACAGTTGTGTGGAGAGTAAAGACATAGAGAAATTAGCAAATTCAGAAATAATATTAGAAAATACTCAAAGTATGGATAATGAAATAGAGGAGGAGGAAGAGATAATTTTTAAAACTAAAGAAAAAGAAATAGTAAAAACTAAGAAAGGAGTAGATAACTTTTCAATAGCTGATGTTATGAAACATTTAGAATTAATGTGTCAAAGTATTAATAAAAATAATATTAAATTTGATTCTTTAAAAGAAAGAAATTCTAAAAGCAGAAATGAAAGAGGAGAGTAATAAAAATAGTCTTAAATTAGATTCTTTAAAAGAAGAAATGAAAGAGGAGAGTAATAAAAATAGTCTTAAATTAGATTCTTTAAAAGAAGAAATGAAAGAGGAAAATAATTCTATTAAAGCAGAAATAAAGGAGAATTCTGCAATTGTAATGAGTTTTAATAAAAAAATGGAAGATAGAATGGATAATATAGATATAAGATTTGATAAAAATGAAGAAGTAGTTGAGTCTTTAAAATTAGAAATACTAAAAATTGATGATAGAAATCAAGAATTTTTAGAAAGAAAACTTCATGAATTTTCAGAAAGCACAATTAAAAGTCTAAAAGATCAAATAGCAGAATCTATTGATCAATGTAGAGTTAATAATAATAATTTGACTTTAAAAATTAATGACTACAAATTAAAAGTTAATAATGAAATTGGTGAAGTTAAGAACCAAGTTAGTAGTATTAATGAAGATATTAAAGATGTTAGGAATGCCATAGTCCAGACCAAAGGGGACATAAGGGAGGAAATCGAAAAGGAGTTAGTAGAAAAACTTAAAGGTTTAGATATTAAAAGAGTCGATGAAAATAAATATAGATCGAAAGTTGGAGAGAGTATCAAGCATATTCAAAAGGATATAAAGGATCACGTAGGTATGATAGAACAGAATAAGGACCAGTATAAAGAAGTTTTAGATAAGAATTTAGATGAGTTTAGAAAAGAACAAAAAGGATATGTAAAGCAAGTGCTTGAGCAAATGGACTTAGAAGGGAAATTTCAGCAAGTATATGATCAGATAGAAATGAAAAGTATAAGTAATGCAAAAGCAGAGGTATTTAAAGGGAAAATAAGTAGTAAGGTATATAAGGACTGTATTGATTCTTCACAAATAAATAATATAGAATTATTTAAACAAGGTAGTAATAGTAATAATCAGTCAGAAAATACTATGGTGAAGGAAATTGACAATAGACCGACTAAAGAAATAATTAGTCATGAGGGAAGTGCGAATAATTCAATGGCCCTAAGGTTTATGAAAGTGAAACCATTTAAAGGGGAGTACATGGAAAATCCCTCTGAGTTTTTAAACAATTTGGATGAATTGTTTTCAATATGTTCTTTATCTGAAAAAGAAAAGGTGGCCGTGTGTAGCAATCATTTATATGGAGTTGCTAAAGATTGGTGGCAATCCCTATTTGAGAAGCCAATGACATATGGTGATTTCAAATGTTTTATTGTTGGGAGCTTTTGGAACTCCGACAAACAGGATTGCATTCGGTATCAAATTACCCAAGAGAAGTACCAAGTTAGCAAAGGCAGCTACACCAGCTTTTTCAGGAGTCAAGCTGTTCGTCTGAAGACGTTGACTGCTTGTCCATTATCGGAAGGACAGATTGTCCGGATAGTTAGGCACAACCTACCTAAAAATGTGGAACAATTATTAATCGCTGCTGACCGTGGGACAATTGAGGAAGTCTCTGAAATCCTGGATGCTTTGGAAGTAGCAGAATTATCGATGGATAATAGGTTTAGGGTAAATAAGGATCGGAATAGTTACCCATTAGCAAGTCTTAGTGTTAATACTGGGGTGAGATCTTCGGGAGGTGTTAAGAGAAGATTTGAATACAAAGGCAGAGATAGAATGTCTCCATATTTTAAGAAATCTGTAAAATATGATACAAATAGGGATAGAAGTGATGATTCGCATAATCAGCCTTCTACTAGTGGTGTGACCACAATTCTTAAGAGACCAGCTAGTAAAACTAGTAATAAAAAGTTAAATTAGAAAGGAGAGAGAAAATTAAAGTTTAGATTTAGAGAGGAAGATATTTAATAATTAAGACAAATAAATTCTTAAAGAAGATGTGTATTTGATAATGTATTATGGCATTATATTATATTAGTATTTTTTTTTTTTTTTGTAAAACAAACATAAGATATTTCCATGTTAGCAACCTACAAAGAAATCAATTCAAAAAATTTCTTAGTCTATATGAAGGTCCATATAGAATATCTTGCAAAGTAGGGGAGAATGCATTTATGTTAACCACACCAGATGGGGAAAAAGGAACTTATAATGCAAGGAGTTTAATTCCATTTCCATCTGAAGTGTGAGTTACAATTGTAAAAATGTTGTGAATAAATATTTTAATGTAAGGTTTAAATACTTGCTTTATTCACATAAGGAAATAATTTATTATATGATAAATTAGTAGAATAAATAAAACTTTAGCTGAAGAAGTTTATAAAATATGTATGGTAAGATGTTATTTATCAAGTTAGTAAATGATAATTTAAGGAGAAATAAATTTTGGTCAGAATGACTAAAATAAAATGTGGAATTAGCTATTAAAGTAAATATGTTTAAGTAAAAGTTGAGTAATAAAGATAGAAAGTATAAAGACTCATATGTTTAAATTATATGTAGGTAAATCTTATGAAAGATTAATTTATATTATAGTAGTGATCATGAAATTGATCAATCTTAAGGGATCAAGTTAATCTTTTAAAATGAGAAGTATATAGATTTATTAAACAATGATCTATAAAATTGCTAATGAAACTAGCAATAAATTTGGAATAAAATACATAAAGTAGTTTAAAATATAGTATTAACTATAGGAATATGTATTTTCAGTAGTTATGTAAAAGGTGTATTTAAAAGAATTTAAATATTTAATGTTTATAGAAATATTAGGGAAATAAAAGTAACCTAATTAAGAGATGAGTAAAGAAAAGTGAAATTTATTTTATGAAGTAAAAGAAATCATTGAAGTTTTATTTAAAAGTGTTTTCTAATTGAGAGTGAAGATGATGTCTCAATGCTTTATAAAATTTTATGTTAAGGTAATTTACTATGAGACTTCATGATAAGAAAGATGAAGATGATAAATGTGGATTAAAGAAGATGAAGATAGATGTTAAATTTAAAATTTTATCCGAAGGAGGGGAATATGTGCCCTTTTGTATGGGTCACCATCTAATTTTTGTGCTAATCTATTAAAAATTTTAAATTTAAGATATATTTGAATATGTGATGTTAATTTTGCTTATGGTAATATTTCAAAAAGGTTTAATTAAAGCAATCTATGAGTATTTGATATGTGAAATTGTGCTGATATTGAGAGAGACATTTTAAATGATGATGATTATAATATATGGTTGGGAAAAATGGCCATAGTCAATACTGCATTAATATATTTAATAAATAGATATTTAAAGTTA
Source organism: Epiperipatus broadwayi (assembly GCA_028023455.1). Classification (NCBI taxonomy): domain Eukaryota; kingdom Metazoa; phylum Onychophora; class Udeonychophora; order Euonychophora; family Peripatidae; genus Epiperipatus; species Epiperipatus broadwayi. The sequence continues at coordinate 150,215 of JAQFVV010012910.1, forward strand.
AAAGTGTTTAAAAGATAAGTAAAATTAAATGCATATATTTATTGTTGATAAAATAATATTATAAAAGAATATAAATATTTTAATTATTGTAAGTACTTAAATAGAAGACTAATATTTGATTTTAATAATATTGGATAATTATTTTAAAATCTATTATAATATCTTATTTATTTAAAAAATATTTATTTTAAAAAAATGCAATTGTTAGTTTATTTTTAGACGTTGACAAGCGTTTCTTGTGTTATAAAAAAAACAGATGTTAGTTAGATATACACAAGCATGCTTGGAAGTTATCTAATAAAGTTGCAAAACTATTTTAAAATCATGTTGTAAAATTTATAAATAATACGTGAGTTATCACGAGATAAAAAATAAAGATATTCAATGTGAAATATTAAATCTGATTTTAAAATATTGCTTTAAAAATATAACGTATAAAAGACTTAGTGTATTTTAAATAATTTTATAAAAGTTAAAATTAAAATCAAGTGAAATAATATATTTTTTTTAAAGTGTTTAATAGATTTAAATGAACGATAAAGATTATTTTAGAAATTTAATAATGTAATAAATATTAAATATTAAATAAGTCATTATTTATTTTTAATTTTGTGTTGTTGGTAAATATGTAAATAAGCCAGCAAAGTTGATTGTTTAATCTACCAATCAAATGGGAAGTTTCTTCCGGTATAAAAGCTCAATTCAATTGTTAGGAGAGGACTTCGTGATTGAATTTTCAAGTTAATTGTGCTATTAGAAAAATAGCTAATTAAATTTATAGACGCTCTAAAATCATTTTTAAAATTACAAGAGTGTCGTTATAAATAATCTATAAAAGTTTTAAATAATAGACATGCAGTGTTAATTTAAATTTTCCTATCAATCGTCTCTAAATTGAAGCTCAATTTACATGCAAATGGTCATGGGAACATCATATATAGTGAAAATATATCGGAAACTTTATACTAGAAGTATGACAAACGCTGGATTAGTTCGGAAAATTACAAGATGGAGAAAAGTAGTATTTTGGACAGTATATAATTTTAAAAGCTAATTACTATTGCTTATTAGAAAATAGATATTTTAAAGAATAAAATACTTCTTTATGAAGAAAGTATTTTTGCAAGCTATAAATTTGAATATATATCTTAAGTAAAGATATTAGAAATGAAAGTAGCTTTGAATGCTTGCCTTGTTAAGTCTTTATGTTTAAAAGACTGAATGTTGATAATTTTAAAGGCAAGTCAATTGAAATATAATTAGCTAAAAATCTTAATATAATAAAATTATTATATTGAAATAATTTAAACGCGGGTCGTTTATAGATAAAGAAGATTATTCTTACCTGGATTTTTTTTTTTTTTTGTTAAGAAATGCGCAAGAAATATGTGGACGTCCCAGTTAATTTAAAATAATTAAATGATAATTTTTCATAAATTATAAACTAATTCAAGAATAATAACTTTTAAATAATATTCTTTAAAGAACTGCATCCGGATCAGATAAACTATTTTAATTTTATTATATTTTTATAAAAGAACTAATTAACTTTTATTTTGTTTTAAAAGAACGTTTTTCATTTTTCATAAACTTTTAAAAAAAACACGTGGTGGACCGGAAACAGGAAATGGTGTTCTAGTGAATATGTGCCTACGATTAAAGAACTTTATGGTGAAAAGGAAACATCGCTGGAATTATGTAATATGAATTTTGTTTTATTTATCTAATATAAAAGTTAAATAGTATTAATCTATTAAAAATAAGATAGGTACATTTCTTAAAATAATAACTAAAGTAATATAATAATTAATTGCATAAGTTTATTTTATAATTAATATAAAACGTAATATGTTAAAGAATAATTGCGAGTGTAAATGTGATTTATTCTATGAAGCTGTAATTCCGAAGAATATTGGAAGATGGACTGTACATTAAATCATTATTAATGGTAAAAAATTATATAATTATAATAATTTTAATATATTTGACATGTTTTTTCTTTAGATCAACCAAATGATATGTTATTGTTGAATGGATGTATGAATATTTTTAAAAAATACACACACATTATATTGGCAGTGACAGTTTTGTTTAAATATGCATAATTTGAATTTATGATATAAATACGATACAACATTACATAAGAAGCTTAGAAATAATTATATGATTCTTTTGTTAATAAACTTTGATATTTTATGTTATAGTATTAGAATTATATTTATTATTCATGGGTCATTATTTTTATTGCAAGTTAGGAATAGATTTAAAAGTCTATATTTTACTGTTGTGTTATTGGATAAATTACATTAAGTTTTATGGAGAAGTTTATATTTAGGTTGAAAGTTTACCAAGTATAGATAATGAAGTATCAATAGTATGGATAATTAGTATTTATTTAAATTGATGATTGTTTTCCTGGAAAGTTTGAATAAGTTTAAAAGGATGTTTTGTAGATAGAAAGTTATTAAGAAGGAGTAGAATAACACATAAAGTAGAGTAATAATTTCACATAGAAAAGAATCATAGAATTTATCTAATATAATACTTTATTAATTTGAAATTAATGAATGATTTGAATAATATTATTATTTCAACAACACATATATGTAATGCATATTTGATAAAACATGTAGCATGAATTGTATTAACTGAAATATAAAATTATAATCAGTTATTTGTTATTACATTATAAAGATGCATTAGTTTCTATATTATGCTATTAGAGTAATACTAATAGTAGAGTGAACACATACTAGTACATGATGAAATAAGTAGCAGTAATACTTAAGTGATGTAGCAATTTAATTAGTAAAGTTTAATTGTTTACATATGCTACATAAATATTATTTACATAAATTTTTCTGTGTAATAATTGAAGTTCACTGATATTTATTTAAAGTCTAAGTTTTAAAAACATACTTCAATATTATTGGTATAGCATTTTAAAAGAATGTATAGATTATTTAATAGGAGTATGAGCTAATAACAGTGTAAACATTTTTGTATTATTATTTTCTTATTTTTATTTTCTTTTGTTTTCCTAATTTGAATTGTAAATATTGTAAATAAATTCTTAATCAAAATTAATGTAAATAAATTTGTTTAATTTGTTTTTAAAAGTGTGTCGAGTTCATTATTTTACACCACAGCATTTGACAGCAGATAATTTGAATAAACATAATATTTGCACAGTGTGAATTTATTAATATTATTTTAGAAATAAACACAATATTTTCCTGATAGCATTTTATAAGAATTGATTGACATTAACATATAATATTATTATGGTCATAAGGTAATTATAATGCACATTATAAGAATACAATATTATTTATTGCCACAGATTATTGAATTATAAGATTTTGATCTATTCCAAAATTAAGATGCTATATGAAAATAAAAGATATACATATGATTATTTATTTAATGATTGATGATATAACAGAAATAGAGAAGATTAGGTTATACTCTAAGATTAGTATTATTATTATTATTAAAATAAGTTAGGTGTATTTAGGTTTGATGTAAAATCCCATATCATACTTATTTACATGAGTTATCATTACTTTAAGATAATTAAAAGAACCTGAGATTATTTAATTATATTTTAAAAATTAAAATTAAGATTTATTTATTTTATTATTATCAAAGATAATTTATTATATTTAAAAGCCATAAGAATGCTGTAGAGGTAGTAGTAAGTTAATAAGGAGGTGACAGTATTCTTATGCCATTGAGACAATGTCTTAGAAGATATTGACTCAATGTAAATCTACTTATTGCTTTGTAACTTTACTTCACAGTCTCATGATTTTGATAGATACTTATTTAATTAGTACATACTATAGAAATATATTAATTTTGATAATTGATAATAAATTTAATTAGAATATGATAGTATAAAAGTAAATTAAAGATAGATATGCAAATTTTAATTAAGCATTATAATTTAATTGAGCTAGTCGTATTTCAAACTATATTATACATCGAGAAGTAAGGGTACAATATATATATATGTCAAACAACTTTCAATTTTCAGTTTTTAAGTTAAGTTTTTTTCTTTTTAATAAATCAATTTTTATTTACGATCTTTTTATTTTCATTTTAAAATAATGTAACCCCATTTTATATACTGTTACATATCAGTAAACTTCCTCAAAAAACAAAAACATTAAAAAAAAAGAATTTACTTAGTGTTAGTAATGACGTTTCACAAATTGATTATACTAAACTTTTTTTAAAAAAAAAAAAAAGACAACACTTTGGTTAGTAGTTAAAAAGACAAAACTTTGGTTAGTAATTAAAAGAAAGAAAAAAAATGCTGACTATTCTTTCCTTTCCACCCCAGCTGAGATTACACTTCCTCCCTCAAGAGTTCCATTTTTCCTACATTTCATTATTAACTTAAGCAAGTCAAAGAAGTTAAATGATTTTAGACTTTTTTTTTAAATTATGATTTATATTAATTATTACATTTTATTCCTCGCATATGCACAATTTTCTTACTGGCAGTACTTTTCTCACAAAATTCAACTATAACTTTACATTAATACAAGAAATATATATTCATTTCAGAAAAAATGTTACCAGCATGATTTATTTTTAAAATTCTCAGGGTACTCATGGTTTATTATACATCATGCCACATTGGGAGTCCAATTATAATGGTCTGGGAGTTAGGATCGAAGCTAGCAGTCTTACTGTATCTGCACTACAGGGTGCCACTAGGCCATTTGAACCTAGAAAATTTATAGAGTAGGCAGATCCATGATGTTAAAGATCCAACTTTTATTTATTAAGACTGTTTGCCCTTGCCACTAGCTCCAGGAGATGCAGAAACTTAATATAACTTAATATTTAATAAAATAAGCCACTGCCAGTAATAACACACACAAAAAAATTTATTAACAAACATATATAATATTTATACTTAAAATTGAGGAATAAAATTTATATTTAGATTGTAACATTTATTTTTAAATTTAAATTACTATTTTAAATAGACCACACAGATGGACATTTAAATTATATTTTACTTTAGCATGTTGAGTATAGATAGGCTACATAGATTTTTTACTTAAAAAACTTATCAAAACATTCATTCAATCTCAGACTAAAAGTTTGCAGCCAAACCAACAACTGCTTCCAGATATATAGTCGCAACCAATGTAATATGAAGATGCTAGCACAAAAATCATGCAGACAGGAATGTGCATCTGACATCAGGATATTATTTGAAGGACATGATCCTTGTCCAGTACAGGAATGTCCATCTGTCTGATGAAGGAATCATGTATATAAATTAATTAAAGAGTGCTATGTATGAGGGAGAGCGGTCTTTCTGATGACATATAAATCTCTGTCCATAGAGCTAGAAGGTATCAATGGTGCAGGAAATATGTCTGTGACCATTGCAATGATATGACTGTCTCTTTGGGGTCATGCATTCAGTTGGGCACATTGCCCTGTATGCAAAAACATGCTTCACATTACATTGATACAAACACCCATATATCCCTCCACTAGCATCGTCCTAACTATGAAACAAATAGCCTGAAATTAACCCTTTAAAATAAACATAAACGAATTTAAACATAGTTATTAATTTTTATCCATGCAGCTATCTATACCCAACTTTAATTTGATACATTTTAATTAACACATAACACAAAAAAAAACAAAAGAGAAATGGAAATGATTGCTTAAACAGATGCATAAAAAATTACTAATAATTGATTTTAGGCCAGACAATAGTTCTTATTTTCAGCTATTAAATGCAAATTTAGGAAATGTTCCTGTTAGATAAACACAAGAGTTCATACGTTATGGATTGAGCAGATTTAGAGATCCATTTTTATGATCACTTTCATAGATTTTGTCCTTCTTTGAAACAAAACCGCTACTTGCCATTCATTTGGTCAGGAACTGTCATTCAGAGACCTCAGCTGGTTGTCCAAAAAATTAAATTTATTGCAGACTTCTACATTGTGAAATCTGCAACAAAGCTATTTATAACGGTATATTCATAGTCAGCTCTAAGATAACAATTATAATAATTATTTGGCTTTTATATTTTTATTAGTCTCTTATCATCCAATCTTCGGATTCAATGAGCAAGATGTCACTAATCCTCTGGTGTTTCAATTACGGTCCATGCTGTCATTTTGTGCTTGCATTGGTCATTTAATTTCTTTTTATTCTCTTACCATTTAATTTATTTTAAGTGCCCCAAGGGCTAGTTTGCTTTAGAACAATCATTTAATTAATAAAACAATCATTTCCATTTTCTAACATTATAAAAATCAACATTATTCCTATTTTCAAAAATCTCAAATCTTTATATCTTTACTTTTTTTTTTTTTAAAAAAAATATTTTCAAATACTTTTATTTTTAAAATAGTTTTTAAAGTTTACCATCTGTGCGATATATATATGTTAAACAACTTTCAATTTTCAGTTTTTAATTTAAGTTTTTTCCTTTTTAATAAATCAATTTTTATTTAGGATCTTTTTATTTTCATTTTAAAATAATGTAATGGCATTTTATATATCGTTACAATATATATATATATTATAATGATCGAAATGAAAGTGAAGATCGAATCTAACCGCAAAAACAATATCTCCTCTACAAGGCGTCATCTAGGCATTTGAGCCTAGAAAAATTTATAAAGTAGGCAGATACGCGCTGTTAAGATTCCACTTTATTTAAATATTCCGATCATTAGCCCAAGTCACTAGCTCAGCGGAGATGCAGAGATAAAAATCTATATCTTAAATATAAATAAATAAAAGCCACTGCCAGAAATTAACACATAAAAATATTTATTTACGCACATATAAAATAACATTTAAATTTTGAGGAATAAGTTTAACATTTCAGATTTTTATATTAACTTTTAATTTTACATTTAACTAAGTTTCAATTGGTTTAATATTTTATTTAGATAGTCAAGTATGAATAGACTACATAGATCTGCATTTGAAAAGAAAATATTCTTCCCTGATTTAACCTTAGGCAACAAATTTCGCAACCAAACTGGTGCCAATCCATCTGATACATTCATATATTCAATGTAGCATGATACGACAACACAAAATACTATGCTGTCAGGAAAGTACATCTGATCAGTAAGTAGATTAGAGAAGACATGGTCTCTCCACCAACAGGAATGTGACATCGGTTGGCGAGTAGAACAATAAACAAAAAACTCCATAGGAATGGACTGCGGTCCTCTGCCGACTTACAAACCCTTCCATAGGCAAACAGAAGGTGTGTGGCATATATATGCAATCCTGCCTGAAGCAGATCTCATACTACATCTACTAATTACACAAATATATCCAATCCATTGAGCCAATTCAACTACGAAACGAATAACCTAAGATTACCCTCCCTTAATATAACTTTACAAAACTATATAGCCATTCATGCCCGACCTAAATTTAACATTTATATACGTTCACACAAATGCATTTTATAAAATTTGTTTTAAAATGTTGAGTACAGATCAGCTGCATAGATTCCACGGTCAAAAACATTCCAAATTAAACACAACCGATCAAAATACAAAGTCATCGATAAACGTCACTTGCATAGGGAATATACAAATCCCATTAGCATTCATCGTAAGATGCTTGCAGTGATATTGTTGACATATATTCTAATCGAATGTGAAAACCACGACATTATCAACCACTAACGAATCTATGCAATGTCTATACCCAACCTTAAATTCCCTCATTTAAAATTTAAACAACAAATAATTTATACAATAAGAAAAAAAAATGGAAATGATTTTTATCAATCGGAAAACATATAAAATTAAACATTATTAATTGAATTTTAAACTTAAAAGTCAGATAGAAGTTCATAAGCTTGAACGAAAGTTCTTAGTTATTTTTAAATTTAGAGTTCATGTCAATATAGCTTACAGTAGAAGAGTCCAGGTTCCTGTTTTTAATTCCCGCGACGTCTCCATTGGAAGATAATGTTCTGGAGGTAGCATTAGCTGGTTCCATTCTTGTATCACAGTCTTTTCATTTTATATATATTTTTTTTTAACAAACAAAAAAATGAGAGAGAACGGCAAGTGCATCTTACCATTCTCATCAAATCAAGTCCGAAAAAACTGTCTGGAACTTAATATTTCACTTTTTATAGTAAATCTCCAGATTGAATGAACAAAGACGTCACTAATCCAAATTTTCGTTCGGGTCCGGGCTGAGGCTTGGTGCTTCCATTGGTCAAGCTAATTTCTTTTTATTTTCTTATCTATCTTTCATCAGATCATTTTAATTATACAAGAGCCCGAAGCTAGCTTGCTTTTCAACAATTTATAAACAATCATTTCCATTTACAGATTACATTAATTAATACCTGTTTTTATTTTTAAATCTTGTACTTTTTTTATAAAAAAAGTACATTCAAATACTTATTTGTTTTTTTAAAAAAAAATATTTTTAAAGTTTGGCCTCTGTGCAAATGTATATAAGTTTAACAAACATTTTAATTTTAGCGTTTAGTTTTTTACTTTTATTTGCGAACTTTTAAGTTTTTATTTTAAATTAATGTAACGACATATTTATATATCATTACAATATATATATATGTTTTACCAAAATTTATCATAAGAAAACTGGGAATTCTTTATTGCAGTTTTAAATATGCAAATATTGTGTATTAAAATAAAGCTGAAAGCCTGAGACTTATCATGAATTGTGTATCTTGTTATAATATAATTTATATTTATGGTAACCTTATTGTATTTATTTGCATTATGGAAGCCTAATTTGCTGAACTACATAGTTATATTTTGAATATTTGAAATTAAATATATACATTGCTTCTATCTTTCTTCTAATAAATAATGTTTTGATTGATTTTTCATTCTTTTAACTGAATTCTGTCAATTATTATTCATGCTTTTATATTTTCAAAAAAGTTTGTATAAGTATAAACGTTTTTTCCACAGAGCAAAATTACACAAATTGCCCTGTTAATAAATTTCATCAGTGCTTGATGATATTTAACTAAAATGCAATAAATAATTCAAATTTAGTTTAACCCAACTTAAATATTATACCTAAAGTAATATTAATTTATACAAAATATTTTTTTTAGAAAAAATGCTTTTATTTATATTGATGAATAATATACTAAAATCTAAACATTTTTTTATTTCAATCACAATTTTAGTTGTTGTACGAAATTTGAATTAAAATTATTGGGATATTCATAAAATAATTAAGTTAATGAATGTTTTTAAAAATAGTGAATGTATTAATGTATGGTTGTTCACACATCATTTTTGAGTTATATATAACAACCGAAATTGTGATGGAAGAAAAAAAATATGCATTTTTTATAAAATATTTTTATTTACAATATTTTTTTTCATTTTTTATTATTCAGATATTTTGCAAATTAGTTTTTGTAATTATTCATATTGAAATTTAGAAAAAAATGTGAATCTAAACAATGAAATACATTTCCAATATTTGAAAGAAAATTTATCTAAATGAATAAAAAATGTTTATTTTAAAAATATATTTATTGACATAATAAAATTGTACAGATGAATAATAAATGCACTTTGTTAATGTTGGTTCATCCATTGCTGGCATTGGTCTGGAAGATGTATACCAGAGCCATTCTCTGCATTAGCAGGTTGATAAATGAGTACATACATTCCATTTTGTTGATATTGACCACCCCTTTTGAGGTTGGCCCAATAATGCTAACTTATCAGCTGGGATACATGTAGTGTGAAATCAATGTCTCTGAAGACAGTATTTAAAAAAAAAAAACATTTTTGTTAAATAATCAAAAGAAATTAAGATTTCCTCATTTATTTTTTCATACTTACTTTTAATTAACAGTAAATGGTTTTTAATTAAATAGTCATAAAATTTAGTGAATTTGCATTTTTGAAAAACATACTGCCATCTATTGTACATCACTAGAAACTTAGTGATACAATTTTAATGCAGTTTGAAATGTGACCCACTTATACTATTAAACTGGACAACCAGTTAAGCAGCCCTGAAATATTGCATTGACATATTGTTTTATCATTGACCTCAAATTTATGCACAAATTTTGAAGAAACTTTTGTTTGATAGAAGTATGTTAAAAATCAGTTACAAGCATTGACTAAATAAACAGATTGAATTCTAAATTAAATAAAAACCTTTAATAAAAAATGAAATAGATAATTTTTGAACAACAGAGCACTAACATAAGGTTATCAAACTCAAAAACAGAGCACATACCATTTACTGTTTAATTTATAACATATTCATATTCTATAACAATCAAATAAAGACTGTATCAGGTTTTTTAGTTAATCATTTTATACTTAACCTATGATCGAAGTAGCTGATGTTAACTGATAGTTGAATATCTAGCTATTCTTCAATAAAATGTCCATTAAAGTATGAAGATTGGCTATCTTAATATATATATATGTCATATTATTATTACTATTTGCGGGATATTCCGTGTAGTGAAAAAGCTAAATGCTGACGTCAGCATTTAGCTTTTTCACTACACGTAATATCCCGCAAATAGTAATAATAATATGACATCTTTTATCCGTGAAAACATTAGAATTAAATATATATTGTAACCGACGGAATTGTTGAATGCTGTATTCCATTTAAATTGAAGAAAGAAGGCCCAAAATGTTGGTGCCAATTTGTAACTGATTGAATTGAAGGATGAAGGTGATGGTTAGGATGATCAATCTGATCTGATAAAAAAATCTAAAAATCTAATTTAAATTAATCTGGTCTAGCTCAATCGGGTCGCCGTTATGTAATAAACCATCACAAAGCACAAATAATCTCTCTTAAAGTTTAATTTACTTAAGTTATATGTGAAATGAAGGAATAATGAGACTATCTGCTCCAGACATCAACAAATCCATCACAATTACAACATAAATTGCAAAGAGCAGTGAAACCAACTACTATTGCCCTAAACAATAATATAGGATTAGGCTAACTACTTGATTGGCAATCTAATCAAAATCAAATCCAATTAATAACTAAAACAGATTCCAATATATATTTTATTAGCCTGTTACTGTTATAGTAATTTAAATCTACTTTATTATTTAAAGATGCTGCCTTTTTAACTTAATGGATAAGCTTCTAAGTACCTGTAATAGTACTTTACAAAACATTTTTTTACATATAGACATTATTTAAATATCAAAACAAAATAATACTTGAACCCAAATATATATATATATATATATCTATTTTAATAAACGCTAAATAGAAAGATAAACACTCGTGTCAATAAGCGATATACAATTCTTTCTACTTCAATCTTTAATTAATAATTTTCTGTTGGCATCAACTGGTTTTATTATAATTTTATAAACACTTTGAAAATTTATGCACTCACTTAAATGTTTAAACAAATTAATATACGTCTATGGTTTACTAAGAAGCTACAAAATAATTTATAAATAATTTATAAATATCTTCCAATAAAGTGATGCTTAATTAGTGCTTCGTTTATGTTTTAAAATAGAATACTTCACTGGAGTTTAATATCAACACTCTATTAGCTCATCTCTAACTCTACAATGTCCAACCACATTACATAAAAGACATATCAAGTTTCTATTGGATGTTTATTCACCTGTGAGTATTAATACAATCTGTTTGAAATTTTAAACAATTGAATAAAAATTGACCGGCAACAATTAAAACATATGATTATAATTGATATTTATACAAATCAAAACAATATTCAATTAAATCGGTCAATGAAGTTTATTCTCTTCATTTTATAGGAGTTTAAGAAAAATATATCTAAGACGAATTATTCTGAACCAAACGATAAAGTACGATCTATTTAGATTTTTATGACGGAATCAGACAAACATGAAATGATTGACTTTGTAATATTAACTAAGATAAATGAGAATATATATATATAATATTCGAATGCAAATGTAAATATAAAATTCATATGGAAACAAAATAAAATACTAATAAGCAAAACATACCTTATCTTATATTCTAATTCACTTACCAAGCTGAGTTTGAATCTTGTTACTTAAATAGCTACGTCGTCTTATGCAATCCAAATAAAACAAAATAATTAAACTAGTCTTGATATTTAAATTAACTCAATTTATTGGATTATATAAAAGAAAATTGGCAAGATTAATGATAAAATACATCGGAAATGACTTTATATTTTAGATTGGTTGACTAAATAAAAATGATAAAATTGCTATGTGTATCTCTAGATGTGTTGCGACAACGATAACGACAAAAAAAAAAATGAATGAGTAAATGAAGGGAAAGGCTTTTGGATATTTTGCTAAAAAATTTACATATAACCGATACCAAAGATGTGAAATAGGAGGGTATCAAAATCTATTTGTTTATCAAAATAATAACGGATAAATGAATATGAAATAATAAATATATTTGAGTCTTTCCGATCATTTTCATTTAATAAATTATATTACTTTTAGAGATAATTAAAAAAAAAATCATCCCCTTTTATTACATATAAAAAAAAATTAATACACGCACATTTTATATAAAAAAAAAAATCATACCATATATATATGAGTCTGTTCGTTCACTATTTATTGGCCCATTGATTGACTTCAGTTCTTATGGTGTAAAGAGAAGTTTCTTTGTCAGAAATAATAATCGCAAACTTTATAATGCTTCACTAAAAGTTTTCTTTTTCTGTCCGAAGAGGTGAGTGCACTTTGATTAGCCCTTTTATGATGTGAATTGATCCAGTTGGTCCATGTTCCTTTACTCGTGAGACGATGTTTACGCAAATCCATTTTTTTTTTAAAAAAACAGAAATATCTTTTTTTTTTTTTTTTTTTTTTTTTTTTAAATTAAAAATAGCCGACCTTTTTTTTTTTTTTATAAAGCATTTTTTTTTTTTTTTTTTTACTTCATAGGTTTCTTTTTTTTTTTACACTTTGCTGCCGCTTCCCCGGAAACTTTTCGCAACTGCCCTCTAAATGATTGAACGGGCAGATAATTCCACTATTTTTCCATGTTTTATGGTTTTACACACAAAAAAAAATATTGAAAAACTTTATTTGTTAAGACACAGAAAATAGGTCTGTCCTTGACTATAGCAAAATGATGAAAAAGATCCTGTTATATTCTGTCGCGTCTTTTTTATAGGTTCTCTTTCTGACGTTTCTCGTATCTTGACGACCATCCAATATTACTCAAATAAACCTCAATTTTATCAATTTTTTTATAGTAGTTTTCGCGCGGTTTGTAAGGTAAGTTTGGAGAAAAAGATACATGAAAATTAAATCCAAATTCGATTACAATTTTTTTTATTATTTACAAACCAAAATACAAAATTGATATAACAACCTTTTATTTATTTGATAAACATCAATAATTTACACATATCTATATTTTTTAATAATAATATTTTTTTAAATTAATTTATAAACAAATATACACAACATAAAAACATTGAACTGTATGTAATAATGTTACTATGGTGACTGCATTCATATATGAAATATGTAAAATAATATCGATCCTATTTAGGTAAACTTATATTGTACTGAATTGTTTTTTTTTTTTTAAATTTATTTATTTATATGTTTTTCTTAAGTTTGATTATAGTGAAGTTATTTTTATTTTAAAGCTAGAATCAACAGTATATAATTCTATTTAAAAGCTTTAAGGTTGCCATGGTGATCAAATTTAAATTTACATTTCCAAGATCTTACATTATCTATCTATTAAGCAAAGGAAAAATCAAATAAGATCAACAAACTTCTTTATTTATTTATTTATTTTTTTTTTTTTATATATACCTGGATCATCAATCTGAACATTCACAACATCTCCCCTCTACAGAGAAAAAAAAATAAAGACACTTTTTCCCTTCTCTAAAATCATTAAACATTTTAATTTCTGCACAGATAAACGTCTATCATTTCCATCTGTCTTGATTTTAATATCATTTGAAATGTTAGTAAAAAAATTTCAAATATCTTATTCTCATAGAAGCAATGTGGAATTCGTTCATTCCATTTATGCTTGTCTAATTAGTTTACCTACATGTATTTTTTTTTTTTTTTTTTTTTTTATCTACCATTTATGTAGTATAATCGCATCTCTAGGTTTTTTTTTTTTTTTTTTTTATATTGGATTTCACAATCAAATTATTACATCTTTATATTCCTCTCTGCAACTTTCTGGACAACAATGCTCTAAAATTAGAGTCAAACAAGAAAATCATTTAGTATTTGCTTCATACAAGCCAAATATATTACGGAACAAAATTCATTTATAAGCCAAATATTATTAGTTACTCTCTAATAATCATATATTTTTATTGCATTGTTAAAATATATATATATATTCACGGTTTTATTTTCTTAAAACTCAACAATAGCTTTTATTATTATTTTCTTTAGACATATCTGTAGTTCACTTCAGTGACACTACTATGGGCCTAAATTTTAAACATTCAATATTGTCATAAAATGAGAATGTAACTTTAGTTAATTAATATCTTATATTTATTCAATTCCTGCTTTGGACATTGAAAATATCAACCTTTAAAGTCACTTTTCCTATAAAATAATCTAAACAAATGAAAATTAACTCATACAGTGAGCTGGAGATTCAAAACAATAGAGATATCCCATTTTTAAATCACTTCTAATACTAAAGTAAACTGATTAAATGTCAATCAAATCTAATTTTAATTTCTGGAGGATCTGACAACTACTTTACAAACTAAGCTGTGCTCTACATTGATGCTAATCAGGGACATTTATGTTTGAATAGCTTTATTTTATACAGGTTAGGGAAACTACTAAACATTTCTCTTTAAAATTATAACTCATATTAAAAGATAAATCCTGCCATTAAGGATTTCTTCCTACCTGCCAATGAACAATAATAAGTCTGGGACATCTGTCGACTTCAGACTTCAATATAATTTTATATAGAGTTATGAGCCACAACACACATCTATAGTTCTGCCAACTTCCTCAAAGAAAAGACTTAACCATACAAATATTTACAATTTACAAATAGCACAGACATTAAAATCTTACACTCTACATCTCCAATGCATTAAATAACACATTCACCATCATCAGTCAATTTTACAAGGTTTAATTTTAAACAGTATTTGCATACTATACAATGAAAATCTTCAAAAGTACTTTGACTATAAATATTTCTCACTCTATTTTTTTTTTTTAGTCTTTCATATGTGTATCTACACTATTACTAATGACTTTTGGTCATAATAATAAATATCATGAGACATACTAATAAAGTTACTTTAGTGAATGTCTTTTTATTTAATTGGGTGGTGCTACTGGCTTTAAGCTTCGGGCATTGAAGGTACCTTTTTCACCTTCCGGGGTTTCTATGAGAAATGCATTCTCCCCCACTTTTCTTTTTATTTGGAATGGTCCCTCATATATATTCAAAAACTTTTTGAACTTATAATTCTGCGGGTCACTGATTTGGGGAGATCTTACAAATACAAAATCTCCTACTTTAAATATACAAGGCTTATGAGAGGCTTGGGTAATTCTTTTCTGTCCCATCTCTCTCAAATTCTGGCCAGCCTTTGCTAATTCATTATCATAATCATCATCTTCTGTTTCAAAATTTATTGATTCCAAATAACTAAAAATATCATGGCTCCCCAAATTCACTATACTATGAGGCTCCCGCAGTGAGGAACATTCCAACGTGGCCATTTTTAATTTAAAGGACTAGTCGTAGGCCTAGCCCCTAGCATTTTCACAGGTGTATTCTGTGATATGCTGACAGGATAACTTCCTGCTGCACATGCACCCTTTTCTGCTCTATCATAACCTTTGGGATTGGCCCTGTTTGTATTTACTGGTGCTAAAGACTTGGCATATTTAGTGCCTCTATAATACCTATCATTTCTATTATCTAAGGTCCTTCTATTTCTATAATATTTAATGGGAGAAACATTGTAAGTAGGATTATTTCTGTGGTATTTATGACCACTTCCTGCAGGTGCTTCACTTGCCTCAAGTGATCCAAGTATATCGGACACCTCTTCAACAGTATGCCTATCGGCAGCGATCAGAGTTTGCTCAATATGGCGTGGCAGGTTTCTCCTAATAATACGAATTATTTGGTTTTCCGACAACGGATATGCGGTCAGCATTTTCAATTTTGCTGTCTGCATCCGGAAAAATTGAGTCAAGCTACCCTTACTAACACTATATTTATCTTGGCTAATCTGGTGCCTAATGTTGTCCTGTTTGTCTTCCCCCAAAAACTATTCAACAATACATATTTAAAATCCCCATATGTTTCGGGCTTATTAAACAAGGACTTCCACCAATGTTTGGCAGATGCACTCAAATGATTACTAGCCACCGACAATTTTTCCATCTCACTTAATCTACTTAATGAGAATAGCTCTTCCAGTGCACTTAGATACTCTATGGGGTTTTCATCATAATCACCCTTGAAGACTTTGAGTTGGATAAACCTTGCTATGTTTCCATCTATCCTTTCTTTCTTAATTTCTTCTGGACTATGTATTAATTTATTATTTTCATCCCCATACATTGATGGTATATCATGATCACTTCTATTTAACTTATTTTCTGTGGCCAAATATTGATATGGTTTATCCATTAGACTATCATTACCTTTTACCATAGTATCCTTTATTCCTACTATTTTATCTTCCAACATTATAGATATCCTATGATTGAGATTTATTTCCTGTTCCTCCAAATGCCTATTTATTTCTTGTTTCAGTATCTTGCTATTATCTTTAATTTCATTATAAACCTCTTCTTGATTTTTAGCATAATTTTCTAACTGTTGCAATGATAATTGGTGACTATCTAGTCTATCCTTTAAATCGTCTAACTCTCTTGCCTTCACTTGCTCAATGTTGCTTAACTCTTCTTGGACACCTAGTAGACTATTCTGCGATTCTTTACACACTTTCTGTAATTTCTTTATTTCATTATCAGCCTTGTTATGTTTCTTGCATACCTCTTTATATTCAACTTTCATCTGGCTTTGAAGATCCTTAACCTCTAGCTTAATGATTTTTTTTTTTTACTTTTGAAGCCTCTTGACCATCCTTGTAAGCTTTCTCAAATTTTGTGTACTTTTTCTCTAATTCTTTGTGCCCAACTTTACAATTTTTAACTTCCTCACTCAAGTTTTCAAATCTATTTTCTAATCTTTCTTGTGATTTATTTAACTGGTCCCTTAACTCATTAAATCTGCTATCACATTTACTATCAGATTTTTTTAACTGAGCATCTAAGTCATATTTAAATTCCTCAAACTTGGCATTAGTAGCATTTAACTCGATTTTGCATAAGCCAATTTTAATATTTACCTCCTCTCTAAGTTCTTTATTTTCTTTAATCATATCACCCAGTTTATTATTCATGTCTTCTCTTAACATTTGATTATCTCTACTCATGTCACTAAATTTATTATTTATATCACTACTTATATCTTCTCTTAACTTATTATTATCTCTGCTCATTTTACTAAATTTGGCATTTATATCTTCAAATTTATTATTCATATCACTACTTATATCTTCTCTTAACTTATTATTATCTCTGCTCATGTCACATCTCAAATTTATTATTTATATCATTTTTCATATCACCCATCTTTTCCATTAATTCTTTCAGAATTGGATACAAATCTCCTTCAGGTTTTGATAATTTTTCTTTCTTATTGCTTTCCATTTTTATTTTCTATTTATGTCAAATATAATATCTCTATTTTAAATAAATTGCGAAATACTTTACTTTTATTTATTCTTACATAAAACATATCTACCCATTCAATCCTACAGCTGCGAATAAAAATCCCCAAAGAACGACAACAACAAATATTCTAATATCTTATTTAAACCTATGATATAATATAATCAGCTATATAACTCCACCAATGCATATAAAAATAATACCATGTTTTAGCATCTATATGAGACTCAAACTTGGGTCTTTAATTGGTTATTTCGGCCTGAGTTGGCGCGCCATTTTGTAACCGTCGGAATTGTTGAATGCTGTATTCCATTTAAATTGAAGAAAGAAGGCCCAAAATGTTGGTGCCAATTTGTAACTGATTGAATTGATGGATGAAGGTGATGGTTAGGATGATCAATCTGATCTGATAAAAAAATCTAAAAATCTAATTTAAATTAATCTGGTCTAGCTCAATCGGGTCGCCGTTATGTAATAAACCATCACAAAGCACAAATAATCTCTCTTAAAGTTTAATTTACTTAAGTTATATGTGAAATGAAGGAATAATGAGACTATCTGCTCCAGACATCAACAAATCCATCACAATTACAACATAAATTGCAAAGAGCAGTGAAACCAACTACTATTGCCCTAAACAATAATATAGGATTAGGCTAACTATTTGATTGGCAATCTAATCAAAATCAAATCCAATTAATAACTAAAACAGATTCCAATATATATTTTATTAGCCTGTTACTGTTATAGTAATTTAAATCTACTTTATTATTTAAAGATGCTGCCTTTTTAACTTAATGGATAAGCTTCTAAGTACCTGTAATAATACTTTACAAAACATTTTTACATATAGACATTATTTAAATATCAAAACAAAATAATACTTGAACCCAAATATATATATATATCTATTTTAATAAACGCTAAATAGAAAGATAAACACTCGTGTCAATAAGCGATATACAATTCTTTCTACTTCAATCTTTAATTAATAATTTTCTGTTGGCATCACCTGGTTTTATTATAATTTTATAAACACTTTGAAAATTTATGCACTCACTTAAATGTTTAAACAAATTAATATACGTCTATGGTTTACTAAGAAGCTACAAAATAATTTATAAATAATTTATAAATATCTTCCAATAAAGTGATGCTTAATTAGTGCTTCGTTTATGTTTTAAAATAGAATACTTCACTGGAGTTTAATATCAACACTCTATTAGCTCATCTCTAACTCTACAATGTCCAACCACATTACATAAAAGACATATCAAGTTTCTATTGGATGTTTATTCACCTGTGAGTATTAATACAATCTGTTTGAAATTTTAAACAATTGAATAAAAATTGACCGGCAACAATTAAAACATATGATTATAATTGATATTTATACAAATCAAAATAATATTCAATTAAATCGGTCGATGAAGTTTATTCTCTTCATTTTATAGGAGTTTAAGAAAATATATCCAAGACGAATTATTCTGAACCAAACGATAAAGTACGATCTACTTAGATTTTTATGACGGAATCAGACAAACATGAAATGATTGACTTTGTAATATTAACTAAGATAAATGAGAATATATATATATTTAATATTCGAATGCAAATGTAAATATAAAATTCATATGGAAACAAAATAAAATACTAATAAGCAAAACATACCTTATCTTATATTCTAATTCACTTACCAAGCTGAGTTTGAATCTTGTTACTTAAATAGCTACGTCGTCTTATGCAATCCAAATAAAACAAAATAATTAAACTAGTCTTGATATTTAAATTAACTCAATTTATTGGATTATATAAAAGAAAATTGGCAAGATTAATGATAAAATACATCGGAAATGACTTTATATTTTAGATTGGTTGACTAAATAAAAATGATAAAATTGCTATGTGTATCTCTAGATGTGTTGCGACAACGATAACGACAAAAAAAAAAATGAATGAGTAAATGAAGGGAAAGGCTTTTGGATATTTTGCTAAAAAATTTACATATAACCGATACCAAAGATGTGAAATAGGAGGGTATCAAAATCTATTTGTTTATCAAAATAATAACGGATAAATGAATATGAAATAATAAATATATTTGAGTCTTTCCGATCATTTTCATTTAATAAATTATATTACTTTTAGAGATAATTAAAAAAAAAATCATCCCCTTTTATTACATATAAAAAAAAATTAATACACGCACATTTTATATAAAAAAAAAATCATACCATATATATATAAGTCTGTTCGTTCACTATTTATTGGCCCATTGATTGACTTCAGTTCTTATGGTGTAAAGAGAAGTTTCTCTGTCAGAAATAATAATCGCAAACTTTATGATGCTTCACTAAAAGTTTTCTTTTTCTGTCCAAAGAGGTGAGTGCACTTTGATTATCCCTTTTATGATGTGAATTGATCCAGTTGGTCCCTGTTCCTTTACTCGTGAGACGATGTTTACGCAAATCCATTTTTTTTTAAAAATTAAAAATAGCCAACTTTTTTTTTTTTTTATAAAGCATTTTTTTTTTTTTTTACTTCATAGGTTTCTTTTTTTTTTTTTTTTACACTTTGTTGCCACTTCCCCGGAAACTTTTCGCAACTGCCCTCTAAATGATTGAACGGGCAGATAATTCCACTATTTTTCCATGTTTTATGGTTTTACACACAAAAAAAAATATTGAAAAACTTTATTTGTTAAGACACAGAAAATAGGTCTGTCCTTGACTATAGCAAAATGATGAAAAAGATCCTGTTATATTCTGTCGCGTCTTTTTTATATGTTCTCTTTCTGACGTTTCTCGTATCTTGACGACCATAATAACTAAAAAAAAAACCCAATTTATACCAATTTTTTATAGTAGTTTTCACGCGGTTTTTGGGGTAAGTTTGGAGAAAAAGATACATGAAAATTAAATCCAAATTCGATTACAATTTTTTTTTATTATTTACAAACCAAAATACAAAATTGATATAACAACCTTTTATTTACTTGATAAACATCAATAATTTACACATATCTATATTTTTTAATAATAATATTTTTTTAAATTAATTTATAAACAAATATACACAACATAAAAACATTGAACTGTATGTAATAATGTTACTATGGTGACTGCATTCATATATGAAATATGTAAAATAATATCGATCCTATTTAGGTAAACTTATATTGTACTGAATTGTTTGTTTGTTTTTTTAAAATTTATTTATTTATATGTTTTTTCTTAAGTTTGATTATAGTGAAGTTATTTTTATTTTAAAGCTAGAATCAACAGTATATAATTCTATTTAAAAGCTTTAAGGTTGCCATGGTGATCAAATTTAAATCTACATTTCCAAGATCTTACATTATCTATCTATTAAGCAAAGGAAAAATCAAATAAGATCAACAAACTTCTTTATTTATTTATTTATTTTCTTTTTTTTTTTTATATATACCTGGATCATCAATCTGAACATTCACAACATATATATATATTGAAACATATATGTTTCCTCATATAAATATTCATAAGATTCCCCCCATTCAAAAATGTCTAGCGTGATTCAGTCTAATTGGAAACGCAATAAAGTTGTGATTCGTTAAAAATGAAAAATAAAATCATATTTTTGGTTTTTAGTATTGATGGATTTAAATAAAATGTTATATCGTCTTACTTTATTTTTTTTTATCTGTCTCAATAAAAAAAAAAGAAATTAATTATCCAATCATTAAAAAGAAAGAAAAAAGATACTTGAGTTAAACTGAGGCAGTATTCAAATTAGACACGTCGTTGAAGAAAAAAGAATTTTTTTTTCTCTCTCTCGTCTTACACAGAGAGCTTTAACAAAACGTGAAAATAAAAAAAAAGTTTTACTAGAGAAATTATAATGAAACTGGAATAAATTAGAAGCTCCACTCTCTCCACACTATGCCATGACTTTCCATCGATGAAATAACCCGCTTTCTTTTGAATAAAATGGACTGTAAAACTGGAAGGTAATTTTCATAAAATACTAAAACATAATTATCATACGTTACAAAGTGAATTTTTGAAATAATTGCATAGAATTTGTTCAATAAATATTAAGACACCTTTATTATACTTTTATGTTTGACTAAATTATAAATGCTTTAATTACTAAATTATAAATGCTCCACAAGCCAAACAGAATTTATGTATATGAATATAGCTTTATATTTGACTAAATTATAAATGCTTTAATTACTAAATGATAAGTGCTCCACAAGCCAAACAGAATTTATGTATATGAATATAGCTTTATGTTTGACTAAATTATAAATGCTTCACAAGCCAAACAGAATTTATGTATATGAATATAGCTTTATGTTTGACTAAATTATAAATGCTTCACAAGCCAAACAGAATTTATGTATATGAATATAGCTTTATGTTTGACTAAATTATAAATGCTTCACAAGCCAAACAGAATTTATGTATATGAATATAGCTTTATATTTGACTAAATTATAAATGCTTTAATCACTAAATGATAAGTGTTTCACAAGCCAAACAGAATTTATGTATATGAATATGGCTTTATGTTTGACTAAATTATAAATGCTCCACAAGCCAAGCAGAATTTATGTATATGAATATAGCTTTATGTTTGACTAAATTATAAATGCTCCACAAGCCAAACAGAATTTATGTAGATGAATATGCCTTTATATTTGACTAAATTATGAATGCCTCAATTATCAAGTGATAAATGCCCTGCAAACCAAGAATTGTTGAATTTAAATGTCTACCAATCGGTAATAATTCATAAAATGATGAAATGCTCTATAAATCATAAATACTTAACTGCTTCTAAACTTATTATAATGTAACAAAGTTTATGTGTAAAAATATACTTCTATACTTGGCTAAAGTATGAATGCCTCAATTATCAAATGATAAATGCTCTACAAACCAAGAATTGTTGAGTTCAAATATTTACCAATCAGTAATGATTCATAAAATAATGAAATGTTATATAAATCATAAATGCTTAATTGCTACCAAACTTCTTCTCATAAAGGAATATAAAAATAAACTATTGTTGAATTAGAATATTCACAAGCTTCTTCTCTTAAATGAATTCAAAATGAACTATTAAATGAATTTGAAATGAACTATTGTTGAATCAGAATAATCCCAAGCTTATTCTCATAAAGGAATTAATGAACAATTGTTGAATTAGAATATTCACAAGCTTCTTCCCATAAATGAATTCAAAATGAACTATTATTGAATTAGAATGTTTCCAAGCTTATTCTCATAGAGGAATTAATGAATTTTGTTAGAAATTGCTAATTAATTGTTATTTAATAAATTTTTTTTTGTTGTTACTAAAAATTAAATTGATTATCCAGTTGTCCAGTTTTGTTTTGTTTTAATGCATCACTCATCAGTTATAGCACTGGTTCATGAGAATCTCATGTTCTCTGAGCTACGTCTGACATAACTTGACCTAGGCCAGTCAGGTTGTAGTGAGATGGAACTCTAATGGCGCTTTTTTGGGAAACCAAACATAGAAATATTTAGATGTTTCCAGTCTCTATAAAACTACATCCTCTGATGAGCAGGAAATATTGTTGTAGGAGGCATTAACATCGGCATTAGGAATGTCAATTGATAGTTCTTTCCTACAGCATGCTCATCAGAAAATTGTAACAACTGATGTAATAAAAGGGTTGTATGGCGGTCCGGTTACAATATATATATATATATATATATCCGAGCCCTTATAGCATATATGTGTAGAGATGGTAATCTGGACCAGCTGGTTATTGCTGGTTTAGCATGAATTACGTAAATTGGTGAATATTTATCTTTTTGGCATATATGTGTTCAAGTGTATCAGTGTTATGAGATAGAGTGGAGAGTGGTGGGTTGTGTGAAAGTCTGTGCTCATATACCCTATATATTACATATATAGACACAGGTATATAATAAGGCTGTGTTTCTGTTAATAAAAGGTAAAATAATGACAGAAAATAACTAATCACCTAACATTGAAAATCTCAAGAGTAATGGGTTTTTTTTTAATTCATTCTTCTTCTACAGATCTCTGATCATTTATAAAATCATTGGTATTTGTAGTATATCTCCTCAGCTGATTATGTAATTGTGTTTTTGAATTCAATACATGCATATTAATATAATAACCCTGATTTTGCTAATACTATATGGTTCATAATAATTAGGTTAGTGAGGTTTGAAATATTAAAAATATTATTTATTAGTCAGTTTTCAAAACAGATATTTGCCTATTTGATGAGATTTGTTTAAACTTATATCAATTAAAAAATTTTAATTTGCTTCAGCCAAAATGTCAACTCTCTTTTCTATATTAATATTATAGATCAGAGTAAAAGGTGGAATCTACTTCCATTCGCAGAAGTTGCCTTGACAACAGATTAAAGTGTCCCTGTGTTGTTATGTTGGGATTATTATTGCCTGCCTTCTATATATATATAAATCTATTACTGATAAACTTTATTAAATGAAATACCAGTTTAGTTATTTGAAAGCTTTAGGAAAAATCTTAGTTGAAAAAGTTAAATTGTTGTGTAATCTTATTTAGTCTTTTTATTCAACTATAATGATCAAGCATATTGCATGATCTTTATGTTGTCTTATTGATGAAATTAAGAAAAAAATACTAGATTCATTGATTGTTTTTTAATGAAAAGAATAATATATAACGGTGAAAACATTACTTATTATATTTTTACGATTTATTTTTAGTAATATTGTTACTGCTTTCAGATCATCCATTAATTTACAATTTAAAACTTTTATAAGAAAAGAAAACTAATGCCACTGTTGTTAATAGTTGAAAAGGTCAAAGGTACTAGAAGTCTCTTCCCATTTATTTACAAGTTATCAAAGTCTACTTAGAAGTGAACTGTCATCTAATAAAATTTAGCTAAAGGAGAAACTTTTAATCAGAAAATAATTTGTATTCTATCGAAAACATTATTTACAACGCAGATTCTTATTTAAATAATGTCGACTACAAAATTGAAAATCTTATTAGATTTGAAACTTGCTTTTGCATTTAAAATAAAAGATGAATTTCCTACTCTTTACGATAGAAAAAAAAGATAATTCTATCATCATTCTACTAGATTAAGAAAATCGTCATTATATTAAATCATGATAATAATGCCAATAAATATCTTTCCCTTATACAAGTTTTATCGTAAACATAAATAATCAGTAACATTTGGTTCTAGAATATGGTGAAGATAACTGATTTTGCAAACAAATAAATAAAACTTATCAAGAAATGTAAGGGATATTGCGTTAATATATATAAAGATTGACAGAGATCTTCTAAAAATAAACAACTAAGTGGGTTTATTGATTGGTAGATCATAAGAAATTCAAACACTAAAAGTGCATGAATTGAATCCATAGTAATATTATACACTGCACTAAACTACAAGATTCTCTACCAAATTTACGAAAAAACGAAGCTCTTAAACAATGATCTAACTTAACTGATATATTTGAAATTTTTTTGTAGAAATTTAGCTGAATATTTGGCTGATTGTTTACATTTTATACTGATTTATAATTTATCAGGAAGACTTAAAATTATAGTGTATTTTTGTCTCTTGTATTAAACATTTTAGGTTTATCAACAACAATTTATTATTCAGTGTTGAACCACATCTTTGTTTACAGTGTATCTACTCAAAAAGCATCAACTTTTAATTGATGACAAAATTTTTTATAACAGTAGAAACTCTCTCCATACCCTAGAATATTTATACATTCCTACTTATCCAATATCCCCAGGATAGTTTCTAGCTTGAGGTTTTTATCAACTTGGATCCAAAGATCAAAGTGTATTGTTTGATGCAGAAACCTTTTAGAATTCTTTGATTATAATAGCTTGCACTAGTGGGCACTATTGTATGAAGACAATTGCTCCTGTATTAACAGATTGTGTAGCTATAAGAAATGGTGGTTATATGATGTTTTAATGGTTTAACATAAAAAACCACCTGATTTAGTGTATCCTTGATAAAATACCTAAAAATATATTTGTTATTAGGACCTATCTCTATGGATTCTCATTTTATTCTGCAAGTGATTATTTTTTTCATGGATATTTTTTCTAAAAAATAATCAATATATGATTCTACATGATTTAGAACAATGGTAGAATGGTGAGCTCTAGAGCTCAAAGTCCATATTATGCAGCTGTCACTTTGTGTGCTTGAACTTCTTATGATTTCCTGAGTAGTGTATGGTTTGTAAATGATGTTTTTATTATATGCTCTTATCATTGTAAAGCATTACAATGTTTTTCTGATATTTCCTAATGATTAGAATCTTGATTTAATCATAAAACTAAAATGGATAAACAACTACACATTGGCATATATTGATTGATAGAAAGTCCACTGGTATATGTCAGATAATGATTTTTAGAAAGCCTGCATATGCAAGTAGATATTTCCATATGTCAAAGCATCGGCCAGGCAGCGAACCCATGACAACTTTCTGCAAGCAGCTACTTACTTGCAAGGCAGCTGCACTGATCTCTCAGTTACCAACATTTTATACACATGCAAGTAGATATTAAATAATTATTTCCTTTTATGTAGCAAAAAATCTGTTGATCGGAAGTGAATTTTGTTAGGGGAATAAACTGCAGTAAGAAATACATATTTTGCATGTACTATTATTAAAATGTCATATAACTATGCTGATATTATAAAAAATATCAGTAATAGTATGAATACTGAGCTCTACCATTAGATGGTGCTCTTTTTCGCCCAATGCACATCGATATACTGATTCATGGGCTGTCGGTTTCTTTACAGAATACTACGGTAAAAAAAATTTTTTTTTCACTTTCCATACATAAAACTCATATGTTTTTGGTGTGTTTTTAATAAACAAACACTTTGTTTTTATATGGTTGGGGGGGGGGGGAGTTGCTTTTAAATTATCGACTTTTTTTTTTATTTTGGCTTTTTTTTTTATTTTGAATTGTTTGTTTTTTTACATAATACTATAGTAAAAGAAATTTTTTTTACCCCTCTCTATACATAAAACTTGTACATTTTTTTGCCTTTTAAATAAACAAACACTTTGCTTTTAGATGGTAGAGAGGGGTTGGTTTGCTTGTAAATTATTGCCTTTTTTGGATTTTGAGCTTCTTTTTTAAAGCCTTAAACAATTCTGTTGGTTTTTAGAGGGTGGAGGAAAATTGGTTTGAATTTTAATTCTCATCTTTTAGTATCTTTTGCTGATGTATTGGAAACTTTGCATATTAATTTTAAATGTGTTCAAATATAAAATATATATAAAGAGGTAGATTAACAAAATATACAAATTATTGGAAGAGGGTTGGTTTATTTTTAAATTATCCACTTTTTTTCCTTATCGACTTTTTATTGATTTTGAGATTTTTTTGTTGTTGGAAAGCCTTATTAATCAATTCATTTTTAATAAACCAACAGTTGGTTTTTAGAAGGTGGAGGGGGGTTGGTTTGATTTTTAATTATTGTCTTTTACTTTCTTATTATGAAGTGTTTTTTTTTAATATTTACACTACCAAAATCTTTATATGATAGTGAACAGTTCTTCCTTTATTTTTTTGCCTTTTTTAAAAAGCCTTAATTAAACAGTTTGTTTTCAAAAAACATTTTAGGGGGGCTGGGAATTATGGTTTGTTTGACTCCAATAGGAGATGAGTCTCAAAGCTGTAAGTAACGGGATTTTGGAGCCATCCAACCAACTTCCTTTATGCAGACCTCAGTTATGCTTCAGGAGTCAGACCTCAGGTATGCTTCAGGAGTGGCAATGGAATTCCCCAGTTCCTGTAGTTGACAAAACCATGCTCCTCCCGGAAACACATAGCTTCACATTTGGCAGGATTTTCTCTTTCTGGAAAAACACAACAGTGTCAACTTCTGTGGCTGGCAATTCACTCCCCTTCAACCACTTTTGAACACTTGCCACTGACATTTTACTGTTCTTGCATGGATTCATGTGTAAATGTGCATTTGCACATGAACTCAGCAAACTCTGCTGAAAACCCTAACCTTTTCTGGTTGTGTGGAGTTCAAAATCATAGGAAAGCATGTGTGATGGCTTGGTAATATGCTGTCTCAAAATTTTTACACAATGAATTTTTTTGATAGTTTTGCATCCTTCAAATATGGCCACCATAAAATCAGACCGTAGTGAGAGTTGAATTGCACTCACTTGAGTAATACTGTTGTAAGTCAATGGGTGTAGTATTTTGTTAAGTAATCATAGAATACTTCACCCTCCAGGTGGCCTGTTATGGCTCTAAACAACACTGTTGTAGTGTTAGCCATAAGTTAGGCCACTAAAATGGTATATTGATGTGCATTGTGTGAAAAACAACACCATCAAGTGGTAGTGTTCAGTATTTATACTATTACCAAAATATCTTTTACTTCTGAAAACAGAACAATTGTTTTATATATAAAAGGTGTTACTGCTAAGATTAGAAGATATTAGATTTAAAACTTACATTAAATCTTTTACCCATAGACAAAAAACTAAGTCCTAATGAATAGACAAATTTGAACTTCAAGAAATCTGTGGAGTCTCACATTATTGTTTATTTATTATTATTATTTTGATGCAGAAAGATTGTAAAATAAACAATTGAATGATCAATGTAAGAAATAAGAACCTATACATGATAGTAGTCAAAGATCATTATACAAATAAATTAAACAGATCTACTTTTCTTTATGACTGCAATAGTGCTTGTTTTATTTAACTTAAACAATCTAATAGATTCTATTGATCAGCAATCCTCTTCAGAGGTAAAAGATATATGAATACATGAATAGATAAAATAGTTTATCATATAAACAATATGACCAAACATTCTATCTCATTATAAATTGTCTCCTTTTTATATCATATATATTTAATCAAATATTTCCCATGGATTATTTTTCTAATTAAGAACAGAAATAAGATTTTATAACCTGGGTCTTTGATGATGCCAAAAAACTATCAATTGCTACTAATTGATAATCTCCCTGAGGCTAAATAAATTTTCTCCATTATCTGTAATAGCTTTTTATTGGAGTTTATTGTTGATGCAAAAGACTTTTTACTTCAGCAATAAACTCCAGTAAAAGAGCTATTACAGGTAATGGAAAAAACTTATTTAGTATCAGGGAGATTATCAATTAGTAGCAATTGATAGTTACAGACAACATCAAAGGCAAAAATTATCTCTGTTTACATGGATAAAATTTTATTTCTGTTATACATATATCTAAGACTCAAATTTATATATATATATATATATAGTAATATTCATATAATTTAACTTACTTTATTAGAGGAACTTTTGACAATGGTCTTTATCAACTATATAACATTGAATAATCAAAATGAGAGATCATTTTATAACTCCCATAATTCTATTAAGTTCTCCTGCAATTCTGTTATTTTAAATGTTTCATGATTGACAATTTATTAACATTTGATGATTTTTTTTGAAATTAATATAGCCTCTTTTATCAAACATTAAAATAATAGAATTGTGAGGGAAATGAATGGAAGTAAGGGAGTTATGAAATGCTGTAGGTAATTTTGGTTATGGTAATAGAAATGAGAGAGGACATAGACTTGTGGAGTTTGCAGAAAAAGAAAAATTTTATATTATGAATTCTTTTTTTAAGAAAAATATTAAAAGGAAATGGACATGGAAGCATCCAACTGAAGGTACAGTAGAATTGGATTATATTTTGACTAACAGAAAATACATATTTCAAGATTGTAATGTTCTTAATAAATTTAACATAGGAAGTGATCATCAATTAGTAAGATATAAGATATATGTTAATGCAAAACTAGACACAAAAATTATTAAGAAAAACAATATTTACAGTTTATATTCCTAATCTTCAGAAACATTCTAATGAATTTAAATTAGAACTTACAAATCAGTTTCAAGTATTATTAGATTTCGAACATAATTCAGATTTGAATGACATCAATAGGAAAATAACGGTTACACTTTTAAAAACTGCAACAAAAATAGCTGGTAGAAAAAAGCAGCAATTGACCGATAAAATTTCTACTGAGACTAGAAAATTTATGAAGAAAAGAAGGAATATAAGGATATACAACAATGATTCATTACAATAGATTGAATATCTCGAATTTTGTAAAATGATATGGAAAAGAGTTGAAAATGATATATGAAAGTATAATTGTGAACTAGCAAGGAAAGCTGTATCTGCAATAAGAAAAACTGATGGCATTATTACTAAAGAGAGAGAGATGACATCATGAAATGTGTAGAAGACTTCTATCAAGAATTATATAGTAGTAAAATAAGTGCCTCCTATATCTATTATAACTTCCAAATTGCCCAGAATTTTGAATGAGGAAATGAAACATGCAATTAAATTTATGAAGATAGGGAAGGCTCCAGGTAATGATGGAATTGTAATTGATATATTAAAAGAAGCAGGTGAAGAAATAAATTTTTTTTTAGCAAAGTTATATACCAAATGTCTAAATGATAAAGATGTACCAGATGATTGGAAGAATGCAGTATTAATATTAATATTTAAAAACGATGATAAAGAAGATATTAGAAATTACAGACCTATCAGTTTTTTATCAGTTTTATACAAAATTTTTACTAAGATAATTACAACTCGTCTACAGAAAACCTGGATTTCCACCAACCAAAAGAACAAGCTGGATTTAAAAGTGGTTTTAATACAGTAGATCATATCCAGGTATTGAGAGAAGTTATAGAAAGAACAAATGAATATGAGTTGCCATTATGCTTAGGATTTGTAGATTATGAAAAGGCATTTGATTCTATAAACATTTCTTCAATGATTAAAGCATTGGATCATCAAGGTGTACATCCAGGATATTGTCATATTTTAAAGAATATTTATAAAAATGCAACAGCACAATTAGATTATAATGATAGGAAAATCAACATTGAAAAAGGTGTAAGACAGGGTGACTCCATATCTCCAAAACTTTTTACAGCAGTGCTGCAAGAAGTATTTTGTGGATTAAAATGGGAAGCTAAAGGAGTGAAAGTAAATGAAGATTATTTAAGCCATTTCGATTTTGCAGATGATGTAGTTGTTTTTGCAAATAATGCTTTAGAACTACAGGAAATGTTGCAAGAGTTATCAGATGAAAGTAGGAAAGTAGAACTAAAGATAAATGTTAAAAAGACTAAAGTAATGTTTAATAGATTTTCACAAAATATGAAAATAAAGATTGATTATGATGAGTTAGAAGAAGTTAACAGTTACAAATATCTTGGTCAGATTATTAATACAGATGGAAACATAATGGATGAAATTAATCATAGAATTAAACTTGGTTGGAGAGCTTTTGGTAGAAATAAGTTGATACTAAAAGGAAATATGCCTATGTGTTCGAAAAGGAAGATTTTTAATAAATGTGTTTTGCCAGTTCTTTCTTATGGATCTGAGACTTGTACACTTAATATAAGAGCAATACAGAGACTTGAAACCACTCAAAGAAGTATGGAGAGATGCATGTTGGGACTAACAAGAAAAGATCGAAAACACAATGTATGGGTAAGAGAACAAACAGGTGTTACTGATCTCATTGAAAAAATTAAAAAACTGAAATGGAGTCGGGCTGGACATATTGCTAGAAGAGATGATAATAGATGGACAATTAAAATTTTAAACTGGATTCCAAGAGATTGTAAAAGACCCAGAAAGAGATCACATGTGAGATGGATGGATGAAATAATAAAATTTGCAGGGGTAATGTGGAGAAAAGAAACTAAAGATAGGAAAAGATGGATTGAACTTGGAGAGACCTTCATCCTGTAGTGGATTGATAATGGTTGATGATATATATATATATGATAATGGTTGATGATATATATATATATATATATAAATCATACACAATACAAAATTATTTTTATGTATTCATGTATTTATACATATTTTAGTTCTAAAGAAAACTGCTGGTCAATTTGAACTATCAGACTGATTAAATTAAATAAAACAATCACTATAACAGTGATTAAAAAAGTGGATTTATTTAATTATTTATAATTTTATTAATATATATAGATAGAAAAATATAAGATAAAAAGAAAAAAAATACAACTAAATTATTAGTAAAGATTTATATGTTATCAAAAACCTTTATTCACTCTGTCCCCCCTGCCTATTAGCAATAATTTTAATAAAGTTGGTGTCCAAAATATATTAAACAACTTAAAATTTTATTTTTAATTTGCTTCTTGTATAATGATCAAAATTCTGATAAAGAAAAAGCAATGATTTGAAAAAGATTTTGAGTAATAATATCATTATTATATTGGAAAAGTTTTCAAGGGTATTTAAGCTTACAGATAATAAAAATAATAAGTTGTTTATTGCTTAGGGGTTTCATGTTTGAGTATCAGAAGTAAAACAACTGAAACCATGATCAATAATCTTTCACTTTAGAGTCTTCCATTCTACCACTGCATTAAACTACAAAAATATCTACCAAATTCTCTCTCCTATGTCTGAAAATTACTGTCTCTTCAAAAGCCTGCAATAGTTTTATCCACTTGGTTAGACCGTGAAAAATTTCTCTCCCTGTTGAGGTTTTCTATACTGACTGCTTTCAAAACTAGACTTTATTTGATATGGAAAAATTTATGATGAAATACGGACAAATTTAAAATCTAAAATAATTCAGTATGTCCTCTTTTAATAATTAAATTAAAAACAATGGTGTATACATCTTTTATATTTTACAAACTGAAAAAGAAAACTGGTTATTTAAATTTAAACTTAATAATGCCACAAAGAAAAATAATAAAAAATGTAAAATAGAACAAATTTAGCATATGTATTACTTCAATAAATATGGTTAATGAATCACCCAATAAATAACATTCCTTTAATTTCTGATGGTTTTACAATTTTTAAAAATATTTATTAATATAAAGATCGATAAAATTGCTCTTATCAAAAACTGGTGTTTCGATTTATATAATTTATGTTTATTAAAATGAATTGTGTTTTTGTTTGATAAAGATATTCTGCATCAAAAACTGGTTTAGCAAAATTTTTAAGTTTATTAGCGTGTTATTTATTTATTCTTGTTCAATTTAATTTTGACATTTTACTACAGGTTAAATATTTCTATATATACATAAGGCACTTCTACTTAAGAAAATAATGTGGATGTACATAACAGATTCTATTTTCCTAAAGATAAATACATTGTTATATTAATATATTAATTTTTATGACATAATAATTGATGTAAAAACAAAATTTAAAATTATGTTTTAATTATAAATTTATTAAACGCACATTGATTACGTAGTAATATTTACTGAGGCTATAACCTCGATAATATGCGTATAAAATGTGATAGTATTAAAAATTAATTAAAAAATTTATAGAAGTAACTAGTAACCATTTTTCTAAAAACTTTACGAATAATTTTACTACATCATTATTGTGATAATATATTATAGAATTAAATTTATGTTGTAAGTGTAAATCTTATTTTACATTGTAAAAAAAATAATCAAATTACTTTATTACTCAAGGGTTCATAAAAAGTGTGAGAGCCAGAAGCGATCTGAGGATTTTATGCTCGAGAGTTTAACACTCCACATCTACCCTCAAGTATGAGTTCAGACACATATGACTATATAAACTATTGAGCTTAGATTGAAAATATTATTGTGTTTTCAATTTCATTCTCATGGTTTTGTAGTTAAGTAGAGATAAAAGGTGGCTGCTGGAGGGTTGCATTAGATCGTAAAATCTAGGTGCAGTGCTCTAAGATCCAAGACTCCTCACTGATGAAGGCCACAAGCCAGAAACTAGTTTGGGGATATTGGATGAGTAGATACTAGATGGGGATTTTATGCACAAGCCTTCTGGCATCCATTGAATACACTGGTTGGCACAGGGTGGCACTACTGTATGAAGAGTTTTGCCTGTTTAATGATAGGATATTGATGAAATCATAAAATTGCAAATAACCAGACTAAACTGTTTGAATAATTAAACTAATCTGTTCAATATAAAATATAGATTCCATTAATGTAAACTATATATATATAAACATTAAAAGCATAAAACTAAACTAATCAAATAATAATCAAATGTAATGAACTAAAAACTAACAAGATATATAAATTAAACATTACCCACAATTCCACTTACCTCCCATCCACCCTTAATATTAAAAGAACTTTTAAATAAGTTAACTCCTTTCCAATCTTTTTTTCCCACAATCTTTTTTTTTTTTTTAAATTTTTTTAAACATTTATGATTTTAAATTAGTTAACTTATTTAAAAGTTATTTTAATATTAAATGGGGAAAGAAGATAAGTGAAATTGTGGGAAATGATTAGTTTAAACATGTTATTTTGTAGTTTTTTACACTAGAGAAGTCTGCTTGTAGCAGTAAAACCATTAGTAACGTTTTAGAGTTTATTTTCTTGGTTAGTCTGGTTAAGTTGTGAATTTGGGGTAATTTTAATATATATTGTATCCTGCCAATAAGAAGACGACTCCTAGAAGATATGACAAGGCCCTACATTGGATTATACAGATAAAATTTGATACTCTTAATTGTTTTTAAAATATATCTAATTAATATTAAGCAATTGTGAGACCCACTTATCCTATTAACAAGATTTTATACCCTTTAACATTAAAAAAATATTTATCCAATAGCTAAGAATACTAGGACACTTTTCCTTATTAAGTATTTAAATATTCCAATGACTAAAAATAATATTTAAATATATATAATAAAAATATCTATAATTATTAAATTTAATTAATCTAATTAATATGTTATATTATCATTTTATTGTATATTGATATTTTATTATTTTTATGGTATTCTACTTAAAAATAACTATAATAATAATATTATATTAAGGAGAACTCAAGATTATCATTGATTTTAATTAGTTATTTATTCTACTTATAAAATATCAAGAGGGATTTTGCTTAAATCTATAGGTAGAGTATCATTTCAGAGATGACTTATAACATTAATCTATAATTAAAATTTTATTACTATTTTTTATTTATATTATCTATTTATTAATAAATCACTATTGTTATCTCAGTTGTAATCATAATTTAGAACTTTAAAAAAACTAATTTCTAACCGAATTTCCTAGAAATAAACATACTTTATCTATTTGCATGGATTTTATCAATGATTGATGTGATTAAGGCAGTTTTGAATAATTTAAGATCCATTTAAAAAATATTTCCCCAGATAATGGTTATACAATATCTTGTAATGAATTAATTTCTCTTCCAAATCACAAATTATATATTTGTTTATACTATCTGACAATGGTGCAGTGATGATGCTCCACACAAATGAAATGCAACTCTAGATACTTAATTTAAATTTTAAAACATTCAATTTCATAATATTCTATTTACAAATTTTCAATAATTAATGAGAATTAATAAATGCCTTAACATAAAATGACATAAAAAAATTATACAACGATATAATATGATAACAGTATATGTAAAATTTTAAACATTTATATCCTTCTTAAATTACACTGAGATATTCAACATAAAATGCCTTGCTAATACAATAAAATGTTGTGTGGTATTTAATTTTGTCCATTATATTACAAAATAATGTGTATATTAAATAATCAGTCTTTTTTTATCCATTACCCTTTATAGATTGTACTGGAATATAAGAAGATTTAAAATATGGATTAATGTTTTATTTCTTAATTAAATAATTTCATTATAATATTATAAAATATTACATTTTTATCTGTGTTTATATTTTATGATATTCACCATTGGATATCTCTCTTTATCTGTTACTCAATTTTTATGGTGTTATTACTCAGCTACATAATAAAAATACAAAATAAAACTAATCTTTTGATATTATACATTACCTATTTCTTCTTGGATTGATTTCCATCTACAATTTAAGATATTAAGTTCAATACTGATAGACCACTTTTTGGTGCATACCAAATTTTAAAAAAAATCTATATCTTTATTTTATGAAATAACTCATGTATTAACTTTCTATCTCTGATTTATACTTATAAATAATACCTATAAAGACTTATAAAATAAAATTATATTTAACTATATTACAATTATATTACTGCATTGATAGTTAAACACCAGATTAAACTTTGAAACAACACCATTTGTCATTTTAATATTATACTACAACACAGATATATCCCCCTCTTCTTATAATATATTCATTTTGTTTTAATAGTCTAGTAATATTCAACCAAATAAAAAAACTTTAAACAACTGCTAGTATAAATAAGCCAATCATATTAATTATTAATTTCCTTATCTCTTGATTTATCCCCCCATATTAATAATGATTATTTTAAAACATGAACTTAACTATATACAAATAGTACATTACCAGTTTATTCTAATATAAAAGTTTATCATTTAAAAAAACATTTTTATTAACAGTATTTCAATTGTTTCTCATGCTTCCAACATGTCATGCATTCATCTTCTTTTCACTTTTACTCCTTTTATAATTATAAAAAATTATTGCAATTTGAGAACTCCAATGCCCTCGTGTTATTTACAATATTTTAGTTTCTTTTTCTTTTCCTTACAATCAAATTTTATTTTTCCACCTATGTGATATATTTTATTTAGATCTTTCCGACATTCATTATACTTGTCTTCATATTATTCTTGATATATTCCTTGTTACTGCTTTTATTTAATAGAGGACATTTTACACCTTCTTAAAGGTAACAAAAATGATATTATCCTCCACATATTTTAGATTTTTCAATAAGCTAATGTTATTGATATTGTTTATAATGTATCATAACAGTTTTTATTATACATGAAAGTTATACTCTCTGATAGTAATTTGTTTAAATCTTTTCTCCTAGTAACATTTTCAATCAGAAATATATTTATAAATTATATTTTAATATTAAGCATATGCTTCAATGCAGATACATTCCCATTCCAATTTATTTTTAATGTAGTTTTAATGATCTTAAAAACCAGACATTTAACTTTGTCTCGAATAATTTTCCTAGTATCCATATGTTGAGTCCACTTTAGTCTTGCATAAAGGTTGTAATAGTTAAAATACCTACATATTTTATCTTGCTTACTCATCCAATTATACATCAACATAATACTTATTGGTTGTTTCTTCTGTTCCAGTATTGCATGATAATACCTTGACATCAATATATAACCTTCTCTTTCCATTATTTTGAAATTTTTCTAATATAATGACTCCAAGATATTTTAGCAAACTTATTCATTGTCAATTTAGCCACTAGAGATGTAACTTGTCTTGCCTGTTCATATCATAGAAAACTTGATAATATAAAGTTTGAGATCTTTGAGTTTATGATCATTAATTACTTATCTTTGTAAAATAATGATAATATTCAAAAAATTTCAGCAAACTGTTTTTTACAAAACAAACACAGTTACTTGTTTTTTTTATTTCCAATCTGTATTTTTTTTTGTCCAAAACTAATAATTTCACTCTAATTTTTTTTTTTTGACATTTATGATCTGCATGCTAATTTATGTCAAATTGTGCATTTCCATTGGTTAACTTTCCCATTTCTCTGATTTTGAATATTTAAAGATTTGCTTGTGGCTGAACTATTTTTAAAAACAAATATTATCTCTTTAAAATATTTATTAGTAATTAAAAAACAATACATTTATTGAACTTAATAAAACCACAATTTAAATCATTTTCATTTTATTTTTATACAGATTAAAGTCAGTTATTTAATTTGAAAAATAAATTAATTTTTCACCATAAATGATTATTGCTAATCAATACCAGATATGCACAGACATCATTA
This sequence comes from Epiperipatus broadwayi, assembly GCA_028023455.1. Taxonomy (NCBI): domain Eukaryota; kingdom Metazoa; phylum Onychophora; class Udeonychophora; order Euonychophora; family Peripatidae; genus Epiperipatus; species Epiperipatus broadwayi. Next base: position 187,894 of record JAQFVV010012910.1, read on the forward strand.
TTCATCCATACAACACATATTTTCATTTATCAGATTAGACTTGAACTTTCTTATAAATTTAAATATTATTAAACAATTACTTCTTGACTGATATTATTAAATTATCCTTTATTATTTTATCCTTTATATTCATTTGAAAATAAATATCTTAACAAGATTTAGCCTTTATACTACTTTAAATTAGCTAAATCCAAGTTCAAATCCTAGGGTAACTAAAACAACTGTTATTTTTCATACTTTAATAAGTGAATATTTTTGATTTTGTAAAATTTAAAATTATACATCTTAAAATTTATTACCAATTTGTTTTTAGAATGGGTGTACCAATAAAAACAGCATAATATATATAAAGAAATTTTTTAAAAAATTCAAAACAACTTACAGGATCATAATCATGAGATAGAACATCCGAAAAAAACACACGTTTAATAGAAGGTTCGGCATAAGTCAGTGTTGAAAGTGTTCCTGAGGAAGATTCTTCAGGTGAAATTGTTATATCCACATTATCAAAAAAGGAAGCTTCACTCATTGTAAAGTGATCTACAATATATATATATAAAGTAATAGAATCAAATTTATTGCAAAACTAAAGGTTTACAATATATATATTTACAAAAATGTTCAATATTATACAAGTAAATAGAATCGTAATTATAATATTCTTGCTACACACACACAAACACACATATATATCAAACACACATATATATATAGTATGCAAGATATGGATTACTAGAATATTGAAAATCATCATCCTTGCAATATCACAATACTGTAGCATGACCAAAAAAACAGCATTAGAAGTAATTAAAAAATATATAAATTATAAATGTAGCATCACCAGCAATAGCCATTTCAAAAATCAAAGGTCATCCCTTATAACTGGATTTTGAAGAAATACCTTATAAAATATGAAATTAATCATTACTTAGCCTATGATAAACTTAGAGCATATTATAAAATCAATCATCAATATTTCATTTATTTTCTTGTCTATTTACAAAATGGCTATGAATATGAGGGCTCTTACCCTTGAAAGCACTTAGCTACTTAATTATATATATATTAAAATAAAATAAATATATATATATACATTACTTTATTTGTCTTCTGCTTTGTGTACTTGTGTGTGTTAGCGCATTTTATATTTTGCACTTTAAAACAATTAGCCACAAAGTTTAAACTGTTTGCTCATTTCAAAACACTTAATTTCTAAAATTACAATAATATATAATAAGAAACAAAATTATTGAGATTATTATTTCAATGCTGATTATTTTCAGTGTTTTGGGCCATCAGAAACCATAAAGGTATTGGTCATCTATAAAATAATTATTAAATTTATAAAATAAAGTGAATTATGTGGATTTTAAAGTAATTTTTATGATCTTGGCATTATTCAAGTTATTTGATAGGTTAATCACTGAATACACAGATACATATATGAAAATAAAGTTACTGTTAAAACTAACTGAAATAATCATACAAATATATAAACCATTATACAATTACAAATATCCAGTAACGCCCTCTGTTTAATAGTCTATATCTCAATAATAGCGAACTTCAAAATGATACCAATTTGTTTGTTGTACGCTAAAGGATGTTAATATTGAAATACAAACTAACTCAAACACAGAGCATGAAATTTTTAAATAAGCAAACGATCTTAAATTTTGCTAATAAACTAACAAGTTTACAAACTGTTTTAAAGACAAACTAAACATTAGATTTTAATCTTCAAATAATTCTCCCAAAGTATAAATGAAAATAAATTATGTTTTAATTTTATATAGGAATTTTAATTTTGTAGAGTTATTCTAGTATATTTTGTTTATTATATTTATATCACGTGACTTTACATACTAGTCAATAAATAATCAAAATTATTTTTTTGGGTAGTCTGGTTGATTTGTGGATTTGGGGTAATTTTGATTATATATATATAATACCGTTATTGTTTGATATTAGCAGAGAATTGCAAGTACTTTGACCAATGAACTGTGAACAAAAGAAAATTCAGCTATCTAAAATGTAACTTAATCTAGTAATCAGTAACTTCCGTGGAATAACTTAAAATAATGATTATTACATTTATTAATTAGAAACCACAATAAAAGAAATTAAATACTTTATAACACAAATGCATCATTTTGATTTACAAATAAAAGATATTATTTCCATAGATGAAAAAAAAAAACTATATAGTTTAGATTATCTAGTTTTCAAATGTTCAAATTGTAACAAGTATTAAATACTCACTCATAAATGCACACATGAGTATATCTAAGAATACAAATCATCATATCTGACTTTGCCTTCAGAAGTGAACTAGTCCAGAGTCCTTACTTATCTGATTGGATTAAGCATGAATTGCCCTTAATCAATGTATAAACATGTGGACAAACAATGTAACATGGCCAAATGGTAAAAATAAGTAGACCAATGTGTAAACATGTATAAAAAGTCCTACAATTGTTTAGGCTTTCTAAATTTGATCACTGCCAGTAAGTTAAGGGATCTAGTAATAAATAGTCAGCCTTTTTGGAAACAAGTCAGAGAATGTCTATCTAATCTAAAAGATAGTACATGCTCTTAAGAGAGAGAATGTCTGTCTACCTATATGGCTGAATGAGCTCTCCATTGAAACCACTTCCAACAGCAAAGGTATTTCTACTGCATTCGCTACTGATATTTCTACACAGTGAAGTAAGTCTACATAGGACCAGAAGCTGCTATGACTTTGGCATACTCAAGGTAAGCTTCTATTACAGCCAGAAGAGACATTTATCAAACTTGAGGCAAGCTAAATATACAGCTGGAAGTCAGTCCAGTCATTTGGCTCAACCAGCTCATTATTGGCAAAGTTATATGTCACATTGTATTTATTGATTTTATAATATAAATGTACATTTGTTCTGGTAAATTATACATATTATATAGTGAGTGTTTATAATTTTTAATATTACTGTTGGTTTGAGTTTCTGAAATCTGCAATTCTACCAAAAACAACACAAATTATCTCAATTATTAATAAATCAATAAAACTTTTATTTTTTGTTCTGTATTCAGGGAAGCCCTAGCTCACCTGAAAAGCAATAAATTAATAAAATACAAATAGGTTGAGGTGATGTGTATGTGTATATATATATATATATTGTAACGGGATGGGGGTATCAATATGTGGAACGAGTGAACCTGGAGTGATGGGAAAACATCATCAACCCCAAGTACAAAATATAAATACAAATAATCAATACTTTGAAAAATTATCTATAAGTAAAAGTGTATATGAGATATATTTAAAGGAGCATGGGATCAAGAAATCTCTGTGAGCATTCATAGATTGATGAGATCATTGAGAGATCAACCAGCTACTTCATATGCTCAGAAGAGCAACCATAATAATTATTGACCACCAGCATTATCATTTAAAAAAAATAAATACAAGTAAATACTTGAGAAATAACCATCCATCATCATCATTGATGGGAATAAACAAATTAGTACAATAAATCAGAATAAAATCATCAGTCCATCTTGTGGCTGGATTTGAACCATAAAAAATATAAATCAACAGTCAACCTTGTGACTGGATTGGAAATGTGTCTTCTTTAGACCAGGCTAATTACTGAGCCTTTGCCAGCTTGAGCAATTATATAAACATGACTTGGATGCACCAGCTTAGTGCCCATCCATTAAAATACACAATAATCAAAAATCAAAACAATAATGCTTGGACATTAAAACATGCTGATCATCATCAAGTAAAAGTATGCAATCCATGCAAAATCTTGATTTGTAGTTGGTAGCTTTTAATCTAGAATTATTCCAGGCAAGCAGCTGTCTTGGTTTAATAGATTTCAGGCTATGAATTTCAGCACAAAGAAGTGGGTCATTTACTCCATTTGAAATCACACTCCTGCTAAGGAAAACAGTCTAATATCTTGCTTTGAGCTATATCAGTTTATATATATATATATATATATATATATATATATATATATATATATATATATATATATATATATATATATATATATATATATATTCTTTAAAAAACAATCATTAATAACATCAATAATAGTATGCAATGGCAATAGGAAAAAAATTAGTTCATAACATTGTTAAATGTTCAGATTATAATAACATTAATATAGTACTAATCTATAAGTTTTGTTATATACTCATTTCAGTTATTATGAGACTTCACATTATCCATTTGTAGCTCTTTTTTTGCTGCAGGTTTCTTCAAATTCCACTAATTTTCAGACTATCAGGGCCAGTGGTAACAGGGCATCCTTCTTTTTACCTATACTTCAGGAATGTCCTGAGTTGGCATTTTTATGGCCTTCTAGCAGTTTCTAGAATAATCTTACCACACAAAACACTTCCCCCTGATTTTAGAATGTAGTCATTAAATCTCATTGGTTGTTTACATTTTCTAGGAGTCGGGGTAGTGTGATGTGCATTGATTTCACAGCTTTGCTTAGTTTGCCTAGGGCCAGGGAAGTCCTGACTTTATTTAGTTAAACTTTGTTCTGTGAGAAAGTCTTCTGTAAATATTAGTTGGGGTAAAGACTCTCTCTCTTCTTTAGGTAGAAATTCCCATTGGTTATTAATTTTCATTAAAGTTTCTTTCTCTTCCAATAGTGCAGTAATAAACCTTCTCAATAAATGATGTTTGTGCTTTTTAATAGATGGGCCATTTTTAAGCCTTACCATACATATAACTTTTGATGCTATTCCAGTAACAATCCATTTTTTTTAAGCATGTCTCATAACCATACTTTTCACCAAAGTCAAATTTTGGGGGACTTTTTTGGTTATTTAGATTTTCAGAATTGTGTTTCATTACTTCTATTTGAAGCATAATTTTAGCAAGATGAGTATGACAAGGTGTATTAAACAATAGATCAGCAGGTGATTTTCCATTTTTGTATTAGGTAAAAAATGTTGGAAAACATAATGTCCATCAATATATCATCCATTTTTTGTAAAACAGGTTTTCTTTAAACTTGTCTTGAGAGTTTGTACTGCTTTCTCTGCCAAAAAATTTAAAGCAGGGTGATAAGTGGGTGTTTGTATAGGTTGTATCCCTTTATCAGATAAAAATGTTTCAAATTCTTCTGAAGTGAAACTGGTTCCACTATCTGAAACTATAGCATTCAGGTATTTGTGAATGGAGAAAATCTCTCTTAACACTTTACTGATGTATTTAGTATTAACTGAAGGTGCAGTATGATATTCTATCCAATTTCTAAAAGCGTCCACAACCACAAATATCATAAATCTTTTATATGACTAGAATGATCAAAATGAACATATTCCAATGGTTTATTTGACTCAGCCCAGGAATTAAGTATTTTGTTAGGTATATTTACCATTGTTTGACAATTTATATGTTTTAAAATATGTTCAATATGCTGATTGATGTAGGTTCATCATACATAATAGCATGCCAGAGCTTTCATCTTTACTATCCCAGGATGTCCTGTATGTAAGAGTTTAAGTACTTGAGAATATTCCTCAATACATGATCACCTCGAACAAAACAGTTATTACAAGCTGATAGATAATGCCAAGCATTTCATATAGCTGGATATAAGAAAGTTGGCCAGTGATTAGTTTATCCAAGTCTAATCCAGGTCTATTGTTGATTACATTGGGGATCCCTTTGAGTCCACTTTTCCACTATAACAATATTTAATGGGTCTCCCATTTTCACAACTTTGAGTAAATTTACTTCAATAAATCCATGTGGCTTATCTACCTTTAAAGGTGTGAAAATGTGTGAGCATGTGTTATTTTTTTCCAGGTCATAAGCAGCTAAGATGTTGATCCAGCATATAATTTTTTGACTAAAAAAATCAAGGATTTTTTTTTTATTTTTGGAAATAATACCAAATAGTGGTCAGTGATTCATGTAGAGCATAAAGTTATGGCAATACATGTACTGGTGAATTTTTTTGCAGCATAAATGGCAGCAAAGGCCTCCTTGTCCATCTGGCTATAATTGATTTCCACAGGTAATACAGTACTAGATGCATATGCTATAGGATCACTCATGGTCATTCTCTAAGTGATTTTCTGAAGTATTTGTGGTTACAATAACTTCTAGATCACTTTGATAATAACTTAACAGAGTTTTGGAGGATAGTGAGTCTTTTACCTTTTCAAATGCAATCTTTTGTTCTTGTTTCCAATTCCAATGTACCTTGCCCTTTAAGAAAAACTCAAAAAAATTGAACAGACCCAAAAAAGTCTGTAGGACCTTAACATATTTCAGGACTGGTACATTCCTAAACACAGACACTTTATTGGGATTTGGATATTTCCCATGTTTATCTATGGCATGCCCCAAAAACTTAATTTCAGATGTATACCAAATACATTTATTGGCATTAACTCTTATGCCAATCTGATTCAATTTTGTGCACACTGATGAAACACATTTTTCTAATTCACTTTCAGATTCAGCACAGATTAGTATGGAATCATACCATGTAGACCATGTAACCATTGGTCTATTTTAGACTGGAAAAGGTTTGGAGAGATTGTAATTCCATAAGGTAATTTATTACATCTAAACAGTCCAATATGTATACATAATGTCAATTCTCTAGTTATTCTATCTGTACAGGAATCTGATGGAAAGCAGACCACAAATCAATTTTTTGTGAAAACCTTAGCTTTTTGTAATGAAGCCAAAATTTCTGCAACATTGGGAACTGGATAAGCACTTTCTTTCAAGTAGAAATTCACCATGATTCTATAATCATCATACAATGCAAACTACCATCTGGTTTGAGTATAAATACAGTTGTGTTTACCCATGTTGAGTCATCCATTGGTCATAGGATGCCTTCTTTTACCAATTCATTAATAACTTTCTCAATTTTAGGCCTTAATGTGAACAGAATCTTACAAGGTTTGCATATCATTGGATGAGCATCACCTGACAACTCAATATCCACTGGACTCATTTTAGTCTTGTTAAATGTTTTGCGAACAGTTGTGGAAATTTTTTTTCATATAACAGCTTCTAATTTAACTGTGTTAATGACTTATATGGAGATTTCTAATGAGTGAAACCAGTTTCATCATGCAATGGTTTGATATTCATTTTTACTATGTGCAGGTTACTTTTTCACAGATTTGTACATTATTGCCATTCACATTGGTTGTGATTATGTTAGTCTTGTTTATATTGAATTTATTCTTAGCTGTGGAATTTAATTTATTCCAATCACTGAGGGATACTAGGGATAAACCAGCTCTGCTATTTATCTCCATCATGATTTCAGTTTCAGAAACAATTAATTCCACCATAATTTGCTCACTTAAAAATACTTACACATTTTAATTTCTTGTTTCTTTACTGTAGGCATGATTAATTTCCAATTCAGCTGTTGTTGATCTAGTTTTCCTTTTCTGAAAACACATGCCAAGTGGCCTTTAATTTCACAAATACAGCATTTTTTTGTATTAAATTTGATATATTTTTTGTGTGACTTTTCTTTCTGCAACAATAAAAAATTTGATCCTTACTTGGAGGATGAGAAGATGATTGCATGATGTTTGAATGGAAAATAATCATACCAATGGCTTTCTCCTTAGATCCATTTTGAAACTCTAGGTCATTAGTCAACATTAATTCATGGGCTACATACTTGGAAATAGCAGTTTTGTAAATCAATATCTGTTTCAGCAAGCAGTGTTTTCCTTAATCCATGATTGACCATGTCGAAAAAAAATTGATCTAGGAGCATGACATCGAGGTCAGAAAAAAACTCACCATCCTTTGCTAAAGTGTGCAATACAAGACCACATTCAAAACAAGTTTTCTGTCACTGTTGTTTATGCATTCTGAAACATAGCTATGCGATTTTTTATTAATAATCAGCTGGAAATAGCAGTTAATTTATCCACTAAAATGGTATATGGCAATTCTTCCAGCACTTTCACATTAGCAACTTGTTTAGCTATATGTAAAATGTCTGTTCCTGACAACAACAATAAAGTTGAAATTTTCAATATATCATCCTCTATTTTATTTAACCTCATATAACTCTCTAATTGTTTAACATAAAGAGTCCATGCCATTGAATTACTGACATTGAATTCCTTAATATTTTGCAAAGATAACACCATAATTTTCTTTTTTTTTTCTTTGAACAAATTTTATTATTTCTATGAAATTTTTTCTGTCAATTATATAAGACCTCTGGGGGAAAGAGTCATTTTCCTTACATTAATTTTCTGTTTAATAATGGGATGTATTTTGCATTAAATTCATTGTAAGTTACATTGATGTCTCCCAGCAGGATTATTGGAGATGGATTTGTTGCCAGTGCTATATTTATTTTGTGTATCACTCCATGTGCCAATGATGGGGACTTCTGAATGTATAGATATATTATAGTGAATTTAAACCCACCATATTTTAAGTTAATGATTAGTATGTTATTATCTATGTGTATGATTTGGAATGAGAAGAGGGGGGATTTTTTATTGATCAGAATAGCTACTCACACTGAATATACAGTTTGATTTTGAGTGTCAAAATTCTTATTTAATCATTATTTCTTTATTCCAGACTACATATTTTAAAAAATATATATATACAGTACGTTTTGCTTTTGTTCATTTCTAGTTTTCTTTTCCAAACTTTATACACATATGCATTCCCACGCTATATAATGTGCCATAAGAATAATTTCATCTCAGTGTATATATAAACAAATGAAAATGGGGACTTCAAACATGTAAATAACTTCAAAAATATGCTGCACAATGATATTACTAAATAACAACCAATTCAAATTTACAGCTAAAGCTAAAACATATGGTCTAATAGACAACCCTACTTTTCTCACAATTTATTTAGAAATAAAAGTTAATTTTCTTTTATCTCAATATTCAAAATATTATTGAAGATATAAATGTAAATATATATTTGTATAAGTATGAGAAATTTAAACAATCACATCATTTTTGAAATCTTGAAAATAACAAATCATTTTCTTTTAGAGTTATATAAATGTTTAATTAAGTATTTTCATGAAAACTTTAAACAATCGCATCAGTTTTACAATCTTGGAAATAACAAATCATTTTTTCTTAGTGTTATATAAATGTTGAATTAAGTATTTTCATGGATTAATTAAAATGTAAACAAATGAATGTTCATAACTATTTATGTAAATAGCTAAAGAAACATGTTTTACCAATTACATTTTTTATAAAAATCATTAGACATTCAAAAACTTACTTATTATTAATGGGGATTTGAACACATACTTTCAAGCTCCTATAGTCATCCATTCCATCCAATATAACTGACACATATGACCACATACACTATATTATATTAAAATTACATATACATAATAAAAATAAGCAAAAGACTAAAATTAATTCACTCACAAGACATTTTAAATCTATCAAATTCATTGCAGAATCAAAAACTTCTTTTAAATTTGTAGCACATTTACTACCCACTAATATGTTGGTTTCATATAAAATTTTAATTTTAAAAATGATTTATTTCCAAAATATGGTAACAGCACATTTTTCTTTTCCAGTAGCTATGGAACTATAAACTGTTCTGAAAGTGCTTGGCAGTAACTTTTGGATAATATTACTTATGTTTAACAGCTTCATTATCTATGTGCATATACATTACATGGGCAAAATGCTCAGGCACCAGTTCTATTAATGAATAGAACAATATAACAACTTACATAATATAAAATTATTACTGAGACTCTATATTTAAGTTTATGTTCAGCTTAGCTCAATGGGAGGCTATAGGCAGTTCATAACATATATGATAATAAATGAATAAGAGAAGAAATATTACAAAATATTCAATTTAATGTAAACTCCTTTGTTAATTAATTGTATGATAAAGAATCATAATGTTTACTTAGTACAGTCTATTAAAATATACTTTAAACTTAATTTCTTCCTTCATCCAAGTATAACGTATATCAGCTTGCTATAATTATACTCTTAACAATTGTATGACTTGGCATATTATAATCTAAACATCTACTTTAATGCCAATCAAGAAATAAACAATAAGATCTCAGGGAATTTAACAAACATAGTTGAATTAAATAAACTACATTGGACCATAAGTTATAATTATAAAGTATGATAAAATATAATGAAACATATTGACTAAATATAATGACAGAGATAGGGTATTTTAATCTCATATCATCACCTCACAAATATACTGGCCTGACAACCTTTCTAATACGTTTATCAAGTGGCAAGTACTCTTTATAATGTTTGGATTAAGAAATACAATATTTTCAGACACTAGCAAATTTAATATTATAACTCTAAAATAATATATCTGTTTTATAATAGATTTATGAAATGTGGAGTTGTGGAAATGGAAATACGAATGTACACAAGAATAACTCAAGACACAGTTCTTAAGATTTTAAATAACCAAACAAATCATTTATTATAATAAATAAACTTCGTTTAATATAATATTTACAAATGGACTATTTGTTTTACATATATTTAGATTATCAAATATTTTTTTTTATTTTTAGCATCAGTTTGGTATTATCCCTACTATCAAAGCAAATTAATAACAAAGTTTAAATATCCTGACTTCGAACATAGGCTTTGCCTACATGTTTCATCTATATGACAATAAATAAATAACATGCTATATTATTGGCACAAAAAAAATACTTTTGAAAGGATATTACTCTTGATTATTTCCCGCCTCTTATGAGGCATCTTGTCGACATCTGACGTCACTCTAATTCTGCTATTTTAATGGTAGAATATTCGTTTGACAGTTATTGATTAGGTTTTTAAAAGTTCTGTAAGATGGTGCCCTCTTCCGAATTATTTTACAAGTAAAAAATCAAAAAAACCACAAAAAAGACATTCTGATTGGCTTTAAAAAACAAAGAAACTGCCTGATCAAAGAAAATAAAGAAAAACGCTGAGATTTTCATTTCAAATGTAATTTAAGTATTAAAAAAATATAAAATGAGAAATTAAAATAGTTTTTTAAAAAATATACTAAAAAAACAAAATTATTTTCGAAAAATATTGAAGATTTTAGTAAAAATATTTAAGATTTAGCAAAAAGAAATCTTTACTTTTCCGTAACGTAAAATTGAAAAAAAGCGTTTGCGTGAGCACTTTTTTGTTTAGACATTCGCTTTAAGTTTGCCGAAATTGAATATATTTTATAATAAATAAATAGCAATTTATTTTTGAAAGAACTTTCATTCTCTTTCATAACCTGAAAAATTAGTAATATACTTTTTATAAACGTATCTGAGTTGAATTTAATATTATAGGCGAATATGTTTTAAAAATAGACTTTGTCTTCAGTTTGTGAGTTGGCCAATTAAAAGATTTGATTTTTACCTCATACAACCAATAATATAATTAGCGGTTAAAGGGTTAACCAAATAAATCAAATTACTTATATTTGGCTTTCAGCAAAGCAACTTTCTCTAATTGACTAATAATCACTTTCAATTACGTATACCTTTCATTTATAGTATCATGTTTATTCTGATGATTTGATGATTTGTAACATTATTTAAATAAATACTCTGTATTTTAAAATATTTATTTCCCGTTTTAATCTTAATACTTTATACTTCTATTAAATGAATGTAGTATATTTCAAAAGCATTTATTTCTCATTTTAGTTTCAATAATTCTATACTTTATATATGCGATATTATTTATATTATGCGTGTGTGTGCACATTCAAGCAGCAATAATATAAAACAAACTTTTCTATAAACTCTCCATTCATTAAGAAAATATCATACAATTATTTTATTTCGAACAATGTCGTAATTCATCCATAAAAATATGGCACTAATACTACATCAAGAGTTAATCTAACAATTTATCTAGCCACATATTAATTAACACAAAGCTATATTTTTATGATTATATATACTATACATTACAAGGGGAATCTACATGAGGAACAGATAACTCTTACCGAACACTTCTACAATAATTCATTACCAAGAATCCAAGGAAAACGTCACATAACTTCCTAAACATCATTTAATCATATTTCAACAATAACTCATTTACTTCTAAATACATTATTGGTGGGGATTTAATTCCTCTTCACCAGGGCCCTAAGAACATCACTTCAAAAAAATATCATTAATCATATGCATATAAAATAAACTAGGCTCTACTCATGGAAAATTATTAACATATACTAAATAAGCAAGATCTTTTATTCCTACAGACATTATAACGCAAAGATTTCTTTCTATTCTCATAGCTTCTCTAAATATCGAACATTATAAATACACGCTGGCAGATAAATACATCCAGATAATATACCAATCCATTCAACTCAGTAGAATGCAACATTGTGTACGAAATTTATGCATAAATTTATTCACAAACTATACTTTATCAAACAAATATTATAATTGTGCAAAACAAACACACACCCGCGAATAAAAAGTATATACAATATTAACTCTAAATTATACACTAAGCAGGTAACATGATAATTAAATATTGCATTAAGGCATAACTTTTAATTTAATAAACTTTAGGTTACTTTTTAAAATATAATGGTTCTAATTATTATGAACGAACTTTTTTCATATCTAACAAACTATTTCTATTATAAGTTTGTTGATTTGAACAAAGAACAAAATTTTCACTTTGAGATAATAAAGTATACAAAATAAATGTAAACCTTTCTAATAATATATTTTAAAAAAATATTTCTTTCACCTTCATAAGGAAACAATAAGACCTATTTAAACACAATCAATTTTTACCTGCGTACTCCTCATCTAAATACGCTTCAGAAACGTTCTTGATGGTCAACATACCCAAATTATAAATAACATAATAATAAATAGAGCCTATCTACCTATCATATACATTAATTATGACAAGCAAAAAAAAAAAAAATAAAGACACGAAGGTTATTAGTTTATAACTTAAAATGAAAGTCCACTTGCAAAGCTCGGTTCCAGGTTTACGAAACAATATGGGACACATTCCAAACTGAATTTAAACTAAAATGCACTTCTGCAGTATAACTTTAAAAAAATATAAGCATAACTTAAATATGCCCAGAACCTTTCAGTGTTCATAGCATATCTATTTGAGGTACCAAATCACACACAAGCAGTTAATTTCTCCTTTATTATACTGAAAATGTACCAAATTGTCTGTTGTAGTTCTGGATCAAATACGCAATTATCCTTAGTATTTTCTGAATAGCATTTAACATTTTAAATTGTCCTTAGTAATTCCATAATTAATAATGCTTTGTTTTATATTCCATCCTTATTGAAGAGAACAAAAATTACCCGCATTTCTGTCCTTCTATTCAATTTAAACAGAAGTAGCTTACATTTTATTTCCTTAATTTAAAAATACGTATTAGCTCCAGAAATATCGAATAAATGAATACTGTTATCTCCTTATGATGAACTTAAACATAGTATGATCTATCAAAATAGACATATCCTTAAGTCTATGTATAATCTTCACAAAGAACACTACATGAAAAATAGTGAGCAATTAAAATATATTCTATAGAACAGTTCTGCGCGCGTTTTCCATATATATCAAAAAAAATACATTGCTTAATGATACAACAATAATATTTATGTAAACCATTCTCATTTAAAATGACAATTAAATGAAATAATATAGACTGGATGTTATTAACATACATTTTTAAAAGAGGAATAGTTATAAAGGGATTAATTCAGAAATGTTTAACTCGAAGAAAGTTAATCAATCCGACTTACCTTTTTTTAAAAAACCTTAGAATTGCATTTTTAATTAATTAATTTTTTCCATAATAAAGTTCTTAAGCTCCTTTGGAAGTTTTACTCTAAAGTCTTTTCAAAGTCAATTTGACTTCAGTAACTGGCTTTAATTTTTACAATACATGAACCACTGTTTACTGGCTACAATTACATTATAAAGAGCTAATTTTCTACTGGAGATCTTTGTTCAACAGCTCTCTTTAGCAAAGTTCATTTACCTTCTCCAAGGTTACTCCCACGCATCATGCTAACTAACTAATTACATATGCAAAAACAAATCTTTTCAAAAAAAAAAAATCATTTTGATTTTTAAAACCAAATGAAGACAAAAATAATAATAATAATAAAATAAATAGCTTTTACAAACCTGAAAGAAAAATGAATATTAATTAACTATTAAATAAAAATGACTAATAATTTATTTAATTTGTAAAATAATTTATTGATTCAACTATCTATTAATCATTGGAAAGAAATATCTATTTGTTAAATTATTTAAGATAATTACTCTTATTTAAATGTTTTTATTGTGAATGTACTATTGTTTGCTGTTATTAAAGATGAAAATGAATTGAAACAATAATGCAGAGCCATACATGCATACACACATGCACTGCAACTAAATATTAAACTATCTTAACTAAATATAATTGAACTGCTATTAACTGTTGACAAAAAGATAATAATTAATGAATAAAGGATTTTGAAACCATTCAAATAATATTATACTAACACAGGATAACTTTGCATCTTTCCAACAAGATGTATCAATTCCATTATTAAACAACCCCCCCTCCTTACATTAAATACCTCATTAACCACAATAATACTAATAAATACTTATAAAGTGGTCAGTAAACTGCATAAGCAACCCGTATTTAAGCTTTAAGCTGCAATCTCCAGCAAATAAAAATTTTAAATTCTAAGGCTATTTCATTTTTTTTTAGTATAACTATTTATTTAAGATACAAAGTATCTTAAACCCTTGTGCCCATTCAGATGGCCACAATATATATATATACATGAAGATCTTTTTTGTATTTTATGGCCACAATATATATATATACATGAAGATCTTTTTTGTATTTTAATAAAGATGTATTGATATCAATTACTTTTTTATGGATTACATGACTTACTTTTAATATTATTGGCTTGTTAAATCCTTATTTATATCCAATCTATGATTTTTTTTGTAATTCACTTTTATAGGACATTACATTTGGGCATTGTCACTAATTTAATTATTTATGAATTCTTGCATTGAATGCATTTGTTTTCTAATCATAGTTCAATGGTTTCTATTGTAAACATATTATTTTAATGTTACATTTGTTGTTAATGCAAAAATATTAAACATTTTTATGTTCTTTGATTTTTGATATTTTTACAAAAAAAAAATACAGTATTTATCATCATTTTTTTTCTTTGCTTTGATGTGATGTAAAGCACTGTGACTTCTCTTTATACAAAGTCAGGAATCCCTCAGCAACTATGCCCAGAGAAACATGTTAGCAACTTTACCTTCTCTTTCTATTCCCCACCCTAAGTTTTCCCCTATCTGCTCCATCCTATTTCCACAACATAATCTTTGTCAACTCCATGGCCTTTATATCTAAATCCCCTTTACCTTTTCTCAAACCCAGCATATTAGTCAATAACCCACTTCTCTGTATACTCACTTTCCTTATATTTATTCTTCCACAACTTAATTATTTATATGCTTTCTGCTTTCAGGCATTTACTTTCAATTAACAGGTGCCTAATATTTTCTATGCTTTCCTTACACAACTTGCAAACTAAATCACCCACATTTTTCCATTTACATGTATAATCACCTGTTGGTAAAGATCCCTTTCGAGCCTGAAACAGTAAACTACGTTCCTTGCTATTATCATAAATTAACTTGCACCCAATATTCTGTTTACTTATATATATATATATATATAAACTCTTTTTTACTCTTCATGCTAGTTCTCCATCTCTCCAATTCCCTATTCTTTAGTAGTGCATCTATTCTTCTATCACATTCTTGATGTGAAGTGATGTATTGTGGTTTCTCCTTAAATGAAGTCAAGAATATCTCAGCAATTATGCCCAGATAAACCTGTTAGCCACCTAATTTTCCATTCTCCACTCTAAGTTTTCCCATATTCTGCTCCATCCCATTTCCACAACATAATCTTTGTCAACTCTATAACCTTTATATCTAAATCCCCTTTATCTTTTCCCAAACTCAGCATAAAAACCAATAATTTACTCTCTGTATAATCATTTTTTTCATATTTATTCTTCCATAACTTTATTATATGTACCCTTTTTGTTTTCAAGCATTTACATTCAATTAACAAATGCCTAATATGTTCTATTCCTTCCTTACATAATTTACAAAATAAATCACCCATATTTTTCCATTTACATATATATTCTCTTGTTGCTAAAGATCCCATTTGAGTCTTAAACAATAAACTATTTTCATTACTATTATCATATATTAACTTGCACGTAATATTCTGTTTATTTCTATATATATTTAAACTCTTTTTACTCTCTATACTATTTCTCCATCTCTCTAACTCTCTATTCTTTATTAATAAATCTATTCTTTTATCCCATTCCTTACTACTATAACACTCAACAATCCTCTTAACACAATCATCCTATCTTTTGTACAAATATACTGATATAAATTCTTTATCCAAATCCTTTGAATACCGCATTACCTTTCTCACCCATCTTGTTACCTGCCCTTTACTTATAACCCAATTAAATACTATTTTGGCTATTCTTTTATTATCCATAAACTGCAATCTACCAAATATTTTCATTTTACTTTTTGCATCTCTCATATGAAAACTTGACCATCCCATTTCTCCTTCAATTGCCTCATTTGCTGTCCATACCTCTGCATTTAATGCATGTCTTTCTACTTTCCTTTGAACTTTTTCTGAATAATCTAATACCCCTTACTAACACATAATGCGTCATTACTATATGTTAACTCTACTACTGTAATTCTCTTCCAAATAATTATACCTACATCATATTTATTATATGAAAAAACTGTTAATTTCTTTATCATTCCCTTTCTTTTGTTTGCTTCATTTATCAATTTTTTTTCTCCCATGCATCCAAATAATTTTTCTGATTACTTAAAATAATTCCCAAATAACTATATCTAATCACCAACCACACTTACCTTAATATCTCCCAATAAAAATTCTACATCTTCTCTTTCTCCAGTAATAACCATCATTATATTTGACTCCATCTTAAGGATAGATCATAGATTCTACTATGACCAATAAATTTACAAAAAAAAATGTCTGCAGTCATTAAAGCCTGATTCTTATGAGAGGTTTCGTAGATGATTGATGTCACTCTAATTCCATCATTTTTAATGCTATCATAGACATTATAGACTCATTAGCTAGGTTTTTAAAAGTTCTGTAAGATGCTGCACTCTCTTGAATTATTTTACAAGTAAAAAATCAATAAAACTGCCGGTAAAGCTTTACAAAGAAGAAAGCTTGTTGGTGATTGGCTCTCAGCCATCAAGGACATTCTGATTGGCTGGCAAGGACAAAGAAACCTCCTAATCAAAGAAAAACGCTAAGATTTTCAATTCAAAAATAATAAATAAATGTTTTAGACCATTATAAAAGTATTTTTTGAAAAATTGTGAATTATTTAAGTAAAATAATGCTAAAAATAAAATTATTTAAAAAAAATATTTAAGATTTTAGTAAAAATATTTAAGATTTTAGCAAAAACAATATTTACTTTTTCGTAACATAAAACTGAAAAAAAAATTTACATCAGCAACTCTTTTTAATTCGTTACTAAGTTTAGCTTTTAATTTGACACTATCGAATATTTCTACAAATAGCAAATAGAAATTTATTTTTGAAAGAACTTCCGTTTACTTTCATAACCTGACAAATTATTAATATATTTTTTACAAATGAATCTAAAGTGAATATGATATTAAAAAATGAATATATTTTGACAATTGACTTTGTCTTGGCCAATTAAAAGTTTTGATTTTTAACTCACTTGGCCAATAATATAATTAGTGGTTAAAAGGTTAAAATGTTGCCGGTTAATTACTCATTTGTCTCCTACTAGCAGTTTGACCAATTAACCATTGTGGATTTAGAAATCAAATGTAATTTAGGTACTAGTGTAATAAAAGCTAATTTTATATATATATAAAATTAAGATTATATCAATACATAAAATTTGATTTATAAAAGCATACAATATTAATAACCCAAACATTTTATTAGTGTCCATCTATATGCATTCTCATTGATGGAGCCACCAATCGCACATCAAAGTTGAGAAAATATAACAAACAGTTTTACTTTTTCCAATAAGGAGTTCCTTTAAAATAATGTTTTATGTTTGGAAAAAGAAATGATAATATGAAAATAATGTAATTTTTGTAAAAAATAATATAATGTTTACAAAAATCTGAAAATAATATAATTTATTTAAACAACAAACCTGAAATTAATATATTAACAAACAAAACCGATTAAAAAAAATGTGGAAAAAAATTAAATTAGCAATAGAGATAAACTAAAATAATTGAAAAATAATTTCCATTATGTGTGATTAATGTGAAAACATTGAAAGAAATTAAATTGCTGATCAGACAATTCCACAAATCAGAAAAAGTAAGTAATATGTATGAAAATATTGAATTAAAGATGTATTTATTTCAAATAGTTGCTAAACTATAACTAGGTAATGCCATAAGAAAACACAATTGTGTTTGGCAATATATCATACCATAATTTCATTACATATATATTGAACCGCCCACCTTCTTTAACTATAATAACTAACAATGATGAATAGAAAAAAAAACTAATACTTTACCTTCCTTATTATCCAATCTTTAAAGGTGCTTGATCTTAAGATAAAGTGCAAAATATCATTGGCAGCAAACTACCAATAACATAAACACTCGGCTACTAAACAAATACCAACCAAATAAACACTTCATTTATTTTAAAGGTAAACCCTTTAGGTGCCAGTTAACTACCTTTGTAATCAACATCTTTATTTAATTAGCACTAAATCCAGTATCTGAAGCCACCAACTAGCTCATCGGATTGTAACTACCTTTTAAGAAAAATAAAACTCCATCCTCTCTAATAATCCTATATCAATAATAATGATAACTTACTGAACGAGAAAACATTAATGTCTTTAACAACAAATTCTTACTTCTAAAAAATATAGTTTCTCTATGCTTTTAATTTTAACTTAATTATTTCTTGTTAATAATTAAATCTCTCCATTCCCATTTTATTTAAATATTGTTCAACATAAATGTGTGTATTCAAAATATAAACATAAATATTTAATGACCTTTTAAGTACTTCCTTTTCTTAAGAAAAAAACAAAACAATTGTTTTGCTTTATAAGTTAAACACACATACTCTTTTCATTTTAAATAAATAATTAAATACATTATATTACACTTTTCATTTTGAAACAAATATTTTAATAATTTATATTAAATAAAGTATACTTGACATATTAGATTAAGATACACCCATATGTACACACAATGTCTTTAAATATAATTAAATACAGAAGCCAATATCGTTTATACTTCCTAAATATTATTCTGTAAAGTTTAAAGTTTTATTTATCACAGTTAATTTTTTATTTTGAAAGGAAATCAAGAATGAGAGAATACTAGAATCAAAAGTTACCTAGGATTTGGAGAGCTCGAAATGGCGTACACAGCACAATGTAGTTTCTCTAAAAATTATTTATTACCGGTTAGCACTAACTTCAAGCAAGCCTTCCTTGACTCCTGATATTGTACAACTTTTGTGGATTTCTCAGTGTTGACACTCCAGTATTTTATTGCTTTACTTGACCATGATTTACCCACTGAACTACCTGCTGCTGTTATCCACAGTGAGGTTTCAGCCGATTGTACAATATGGTAATTTAACACTGCATCATTTCGATAGACATAACAATTTATATAATTGTTATATCTGTAACTTCAAGGAATGTTTTTAAATGTTTTTAAGATATTCAAAAATAAATGGAAAGTTGAAAGTTTTTAAAATGTCCTAACAATGGAAAATTTTTGTTATATCCTATTGTCTTGAGAAATTACTGTCCTTTACTTTGCTCTGATTAGGCTTCTATTTTTTCTTCAAAACTTTTACACACACACATTTAATTGTTTTATTATAAAACAAAACGAAATTCTTTTTATTATTATTATATTTTTTATTACAAACTAATTAAAATAATATTAAATCATTTATTTATAAAATCATTTTTTTTTCTTTAAAATAAAAAAAATCCCACCCTCTTTTAAAGTGTTTATTATTTATTTTCTTTAATAACCCTCCCCCCCCCCCACCCTACTCTTTAGTTTTTTTAATTTTCTTTCAACTTTTAACTTATATTCCCACTTTAGTTTTTTTAAAAGACGACATTTATGAGATATTAATACTTTTAAATAACACTACCATTCAATAACAATGTACTTTGGTACAATATATATCAATAAATAATATTTTTATTATCTAGCCTATTTCTATCAAACTGATTATGAAAGATTTCTTTTGACAAGTGATATGTAAGAAATAAAATGTTTTGGTATTTTATACCAAGACAGTCCTTTGAATGACTCTAATTACACAATCCTTTGGCTAAAGTGGCCTTATTATTTTGGAAAACCTAAGAAAACTTCCAAGGAAGAATTTATTCTTAGCTCACAGTGTCAATTACCAGTTTGTCATGCAACTTATTCATCCAGAAAAAGTAGTCCTTTTCATTTTCGATTTGAATGGGATAGTGCACTGGCAACATGATGTGTCATATTTTAGGTTATTTTCCCTTCATGCAGACATCTATATTAACATTAAAAGGTTATAAGAAAGTACTCAAATATTGCAAGAGACTGTTTTCATATGTATCAAGGAATTTGTTTAGCCATAATTTTAATCTATGTAAGAGGCCAGATAGGGGATATAAAGGAAGTATCTATTCAAATAAATGAATCCAAATTTATTGGTCATCTCAAGACAACCCAAAAGAAATTTGTTAGTTGACATGTGCGCTAAATTGGAAGACCACAGTGAGAAAGTACCACCAGCAGGAAATGTGGATCTAGAATATATGGACCATTGATATTTGTTTGAAGAAATGATCTGACATCTCATATGATAGAATTGAGATATTCTGGTTTTTATTATTGAAAGAGAATATGTAATTTGCTGAGTGATAAACTTTCATGAATGAAACTGAATGCTGATTTAAGCACCAAAGATTATTATTGGTCAGCTGTTAATCACTATGAAAATTATATTTACCTAATGACAGAATTCCACAAACAACCTTCGGAATATTCTTGGCTTGATGCCAAGTGTATAATTTTTTAAAAAACTAAAAGACACTTCTTCTGTTTTTTTTCATTCACATCTATATAATGATTTGTATTCTATAATAAAATGCAAATAGAATCATGTTTATTTTTTAAATAAATTACCTTATTTTTATGCTTACATGTTGCTATTTGTTTTCTCAAACATTTTACATTATTTTAAATGAATTTACATTATTTGCATTATGAAATCAAAAATGAAACTAATCAATTAACATAGTCTTGTAAATATTTGCATATGAATTGTGTCATCACCAATGGCTAGTTTTTATATAAGACAGTCACTAATTTATCATTCTTATTTATAATAAATGACTAATTATTACATTTTGATTTCTAGTGCCAAGCTTTCTGTTCTCATATTTATGACAACATCTGCTTGGATATATATATATATTGTAACCATATATTTTGGTATAAAATATAATTATTATTGATGTAACTGATATTAAAATTTCTCTTTCTTCTTTTGGTGATTTGATTGGCTTGAATTGCATTTGAACAGATTACTCTCTTATATTATTTTAATGAATTTAAATTTGCTTATTCCCATATGCTAACGCATATCAAAACGCTTAACTTTTAAAAATTTGACAACACATTAAAATTTGGTATAATAGTATTAAAAACAATATTTTGTTTTATTCGTTTAAAGTGATCTTAAAATTATTATTTTATTAAATTTACAAAAAACCATTTATTCAATTAAAATTAATTATTAAAAATAAATACAGTAATTGCGTAGGCGTCTCAATATAAAAAGAAAAAAACGCGAATTTAAGAGACGATTGTCTGATAGTTTGCTTTTGGAGGGAAGAATGAAAAGAAAATGGTAAAGGCAAGTAGTGTAAATTTGCCAAGCTTATTTTAAAGTAAAAAATAAGTAATCGGACTACCACAAAGTTTGCTATAAACGTAAATAACATAGTGGTATTTAATTAGAAGATGCCTTGCTAAATTAAAAAGTCTGTTCAAGTCAGCTGGCCAAGTGGATCGAATCGCCAATAGTAAGAATTTTCCAATATTACATTTTGAAATGTCGGAGCTTCCTATTTTAAAAGAATTGATTGCAAGAATTTGGTATGTTTTGAAATATTTATTATTTTACAATTGGGAAACATTTAAAAGTATTTTAATTACAGAAGTTATGAATATGAAAATTTGCTTTTTAAATAAAAAGAAGTCTAAAGTAAAGTAAAACGTTAAAGTTATCGACATATTTTAAATATTTCCGTTTCTAATTCTAATAAAAATATAGTATTGATTGATATTTAATTCTACAATGCCAGTAATATATTTGCTAATTAATTTGTTTAACATTTGGATAATAAATAATCTTCAAATAATTAATCAAAGCTATTTCTAATTTTATCGTCAGTTTGGAATGATTGAATTAAGTGCTATAATTAATATTCATATATTTAAGCGTGGATGGATAAATATTCGCATGGATGTAATAAAATTGGAACATTTTAATAGAGAAATGTAGAGATTAATAACTTAATGAAAAACATTTTCATTTAAATTCTGCGTTTCATATTTTGAAATTGTGTCATGTCTTAGGAGCTACGTAAAATTGTTCATCAAATATTGATTATAATAACCAATACAACGGATAAAATTGCATGTATGGAATTAAATTATAGTTATGATTATTGCTTCATAGATTTATTGTTCGACATAACGTACATGGATCCCACGGATCATATTCAGAGTTATAAAACGTTATACAATCCAAGTTGTGACACACACACCTGTTATAATTCATGTATTGAACTGTAAAATGCTTTACATTTAATTTATATCACACACACACCTGCTAAATTTTATGTTCGATGCATAATGCATTATTTTATGTTTATCGTTATTGGAACTTGCATGTGAAGTTCCTAAGTATATTTTATTAAGTTTAAATCAATAAGGGTTGAATAAAATATTTGTTCAAGAGAATAGCGCTCGTGAAACAGCTTGAAAAATACTAAGTGTATTCATGAGATGTATAAATCTTTATGAGGTATTTTGTTAATCTTTCCAGATTTGTATTCCTATATAATACTATTACTTATATTATATTATACATTTTTTAGTTTAAGTAAGAGAAGTTAGTACATTAGTCGTCCTGATTAGCTTATCATTTTATTATACAAGAACCCAGATTTGCTAAAGTGTTAGTTTTTCTGAATAGTCAGAATAACTGAGGATGATGATTTGGCACTTTAATGTGAAGTAAATGGTAATGTTGTTTTTATAATGTTAAAGGGCATTAATCTGTGCTGGTGGTTAATCCGCAGATTATTTAATTGCCAATTTTGGTATTTTATACTCATTCCTGCGCTGGTGGTTAATCCGCGGAATGGTGTATTTGTACTTATTGCGTTATGATGGTATAAATCCACAAAACGTTTAGTGTTATTTAATTCCTTCGTGTAGATGAATACATCCACAGGAATATGTTTACTTCATAGATCTAAGTTGGGCAAAAGATTTTAGTTGATCTGCTAAATCATCTTCTTTCATTTATCAGTATAATTGATAAGTTAAATCATCAAATGGTATTTCAAAATAATTAACTGTTGGTTAATTATTATTTACCGGGATGTAAGTTTAAATTTCCATTTTACTTAATAATTACATTATAGCTAAAGCTTACAGATATAATATTATTTATTATTATAAGTTTATGGTAGGGATTTATTGAATCTGGAAATGACGTTGAATATCTCATGAATTGATATTGAATTTATTATAATTTTCTCAATACATTCACTACATAAAAATTTGAAATATAAGGTATGATTAGATTTTAAAACTGTACCTATAACATGTTCTTGAAGAAAGTTGATGGAATTTTAAGTTATTTATCTTATTTGTTTATTTATTTATTTAATTATTACGTTGGGAATTAATTACTTATTATTAATCATTTTGTAAATAAAAGTTGATTTTAATTAAACTTACTGTGCCGTTGCTATGTGTCATTCTTAAAATCAGAAATCATAAACCTTGGATAGAGCATACATTGAAGTACATACTATCGTCAACATGATATAAGAGTTTAGTAATATTGTGATAAAACATTTGGATGCTTTTCGTCTTTGGTAGTTTATGATGTGTGGGGTACAATAAAATCCCATTTACCTTTTCCATCATTTTGGCTTTGCGTATTTGATTCTAGTATACCATACAAATTAATTATTAAACTTGTAAACAGATTTACCAAATAATAACATGAGTGAACGTATTTACTTAACGTTTAAATTATCATTTGTCAGCAATAAGAGTCTCAATGATATAGTAAACTATAAAAAAGAACCCAAGTATTTATATTTATTTATTGCAAAGCTTTACCTGGACTAGCATTCGTATTAAAAATCATATAGAAGGTTTAAAATTTCATAATTTTATGTATTTCCACAAATTACGCCATCTTGTACATGGTCGGCCATCGGGTCTCATACAATAAAATTTGCCAATTAAGGTTTGAAAATAATAAAATTGCACTTATAATTTGTTTAAGGTGTTTTATCATACTACTATGATCTGTCTTCGCGGTACACCCTGGCTGCGATCAAATTAAATCATAAAAGTTTATGTTAGATCATTGGTTTGATCTATGGAAAGTTGCTCCAGATGTTGATTGTGGTCTTTGGTGCATAAAATAGATAGCATGAAATGCTTTTGGATACAGCTCTTAATAGCTGATAATGTGCAGCGAGAGTTGATCAGTGATAGAAGTTAAGATTCTTAGTGCACTTACGTTACGTAATTAGGACCACACAATCGAATGGTTACAATTTATAGTGCCGCAGCGAATCGGCCTGATGTTACGGTTACAATTTTGGCGCGCAACGTGGTCGGCTCGATAAGCTGGCGCTTACAATTTTGGCACCACAACATGATCGGCTCGATATGTTGAGGTTATATGGTCATTATAAGTGTGCAATTACAGTTTTTAGCACTTTATCAACAGGCGACTTGATTAATTGATTGTTACAGAGTACAAAATGGTAATGTGTGAACTGCACCAATTAATGATTGTTGATTACAATTTTAATTTACCATATTACAAGAATATTATCATGTGACAAATGCTCTATCATGGTGATAAAATATTGTATGTTTTATTGCTATATATTTCTCCAAGTTAATTATATAGATTTCTGATGACAATAGCAATCGTATTCCAGAATATACCAATATTTATGATTGAATTGGGAGAAGTCGAAATTATCAAGGGTTTATCAAGTAGTTGTTGTAATACTGCAAATATTTGAAGTGGGGGTTCAGATTATTTTAGTGAGTGTAATATATACCATCTGGGATAGATTATTGGTGGTGAGGATTTAGTGGTTGGTCGGCTTGAACAAGATTTTAATTGATGATTATTAGTAAAACACATATTTTAGGAAAGTAAAAAAAAAAAAAAAATTTGGTTTCACAAAATATTGAAATAGTTGTTATAAAATACTCAAAATGAGTGATTCTGAAGAACTTAATTATCCTGAGGGAACCCAAGAAGTTTCTGATCTTGATTTCCAACAACGGTTTATGTTGATGCTTCAACGCATAGAGATTGGAATGAATGAACAATCTCTTTCCCAAAAAGAGATGTTAGAGTCTCAAAAGGAGATGACTAAAAAATTAAATGAACAGTCTGAAAAATTAAATGAACAGTCTGAAAAATTGCATGAACAGTCTATTTCTCAAAAGGAGATGACTGAAAAATTAAATGAACAGTCTGAAAAATTGCATGAACAGTCTATTTCTCAAAAGGAGATGAATGAAAAATTGCATGAACAGTCTATTTCTCAAAAGGAGATGACTGAAAAATTAAATGAACAGTCTGAAAAGTTAGATAGTTTTGAGAATAAAATGGCTGAAGTTCAGGAATTTGTGAAAAAAAAAATAGAAGCTGCTAGAGTAAAAACAGTAAAGGAATTTAACCAAAAATTTAAATCCTTAGAGAATAGTTGTAAGGCAGCTAAAGGGGAATCCGATATCAAATTAGAAGAAATTCAAGCTAATTTCTCCGATTATAAAAAGCACTTAGAAGTTCAGATTGAAGAAATTGGAAATAAGTTTATAACCCATGAGGAGAATGTGGATGCTAAACTGAAGGTGCTTGATGTGGCAATGGGAGACTCAAAGAGTCAGTTGGCTCAAATAGTTAGTGAAATGAACTATAAAGTTCAAGGAGTAGAGTCTTCAATCTGCTGAATCTATTGATAAAATTAAAACTGAAATGGAATTTAAATTTCAGAATATGAATGAGAGTCATTCAGCTTTTGAACAAGGCATATTTAAATCCATGAGTGAATCTGTAACAGAGAGCAGAGAAGAATGGGGTAGCATTAAAAAAGTTTTGGAGGAAACAATTAATAGGTCTAAAGTAGAAAATAAAGAATTAAAAAAGACTAATGCTAAATTTAGTGGAGATTTAGAAATGATACAAAAGGAGTGGAAGGAAATGAGGGATAAATGTCAAGAGTGGCCAAATGAGTCAAATGAGTTTAAAGAAGGACAGAAACTAGAGGCAAAGATTGAAAATCTTCAGCTAAAAATGTTAGAAATTCAAAGGGCCCAGAAAAAAAATGATGATTTCATTGGTCAAAACACTAAGTATCATGTGGATGGGACAGAGACCTCTGTTAAAGAAGTAGTTGTATCAGACGGTAATTTTACTGGTATCCGCACAACTCCCATTTTCCAAAAACCATTAGGAATTGAATCTGTAGCCAATGATGTCAAGAACACAGATATCTCTATGGGTGGATCTACAGCTCTTAAATTTCTAAAGATTAAGCCATTTAAAGGGGAGTATTTCGAAAACCCTCTAGAATTTTCTTCAAAATTTGGAGGAATTGTTTACTTTGTGTGCATTTTCAGAAAGAGAAAAACTGGCTATCTCCAGCAACCATCTTTATGCTGCTGCAAAAGATTGGTGGCAGTCTTTGTTTGATTGTCCTCAAACATATGGAGATTTTAAACATTTAATAATGTCAAGTTTCTGGGGTGAGGATCGACAGGATAACATGCGTTATCAAATCACTCGAGAAAAGTATAATGCTAATAAAGGTAGCTATACTCAATTTTTTCGTGGACAGGCAGTCAAACTTAAAACTTTAACTGCTTTCCCATTATCTGAGCATCAAATAGTCAGGATCTTAAGACATAACTTGCCTCGACAAATTGAACAAGTTTTGATTGCTGCAGATAAGTATACAATTGATGAGGTGTCAGAGATCTTAGATGCACTTGAGACAAGTGAATGTGATCTGGAGAACAGATATAGAGGTGGAAAGGAGGCTAGAGCTTCTCATAACTGTTCCATTTCTAATGTCAATGTTGCTCCAATCAGAAGTCCTTATCGTGATAAAAGATACGAGAGTAGGAGTCGTAGTTATAAACGACCAAAATTTTATCATAGAGATAATGGTCAAACTAGTCAAATTAATAAGACCCAAGATAGAAATCAACCTTCTGTTAGTGGAATTAAACCACTTCGCACAAAGGATATTAAGACAAATGTTAAAAATAGTACATTAAACTAAAGGGGGCCTCATGGAAAAGTTCCTCGCTGTGGGTGCCTGTTGCTAACTTGGGGAGGAACCATATAGACAATGAAGAAGCATATGTAAATAGTATAGACCTTAATATTGATCTGTTGGAGCCTTATGAGGTTGTGGACCCTCCTATATTATATAGTTGTCCTATTGTCAAAATTTATATTGAAGGTGTTCTTGTTAATGCTTTGATAGACTCTGGAAGTCAGGCATCAATATTGTCCTCGATTGTTTATGATAAAATTGTGGATGCAAATAAATCTGTACCTTTGCTTCCTGTAAAACCAATTCAGGTTACGCTTGCAAATGGGAGAAAAGCAAAACTTATGAATAAGCAAACCTGGCTTAACGTAAAAATTGGTGAATCTGAATTTGGACATGTTTTCCTAATAATGCCTAATCTTATTCATGAAGTTATCATTGGTTCTGACTTCATGAGTTTAAATAAATGCAATATTGATTTTAAAAACAAACTTTTTGCCTTTAATAATGATTCTTGTCATATTTATGATAATATAGATGTTCAGTTGAATCAGTTAATGGTCATACACGATACATCAGTTGAATTGAACATAAAAATTAAATTAGATGATTCTAACATTTTGGATATTGATTATAAAGAACAATTACATCAATTGATGATCCAGTACAAGGATATATTTTCAAAGATACCAGGTATTATTGGAGGATACGTCCATCGAATCAAACTCAGGAATGAAGCACCATTCCAGCAGCGATCATATCCCATTCCATACCAATACCAGGCAGAAGTACAGCAGCAAATCAATAAAATGATTGAATGGCATATTGTCAAGAAAAGCCCTTCAGCCTATGTCAATCCTCTTGTGATTGTAAGAAAAAGAAATGGATCAGTTCGGGTGTGCCTAGATGCACGTGTGCTTAACCAATTAACCATTCCAGAACGTGATATACCTCCACCTATTCATGAACTTTTGATCAAATTCAAGGGCAAATATATTTTTTCAACTTTTGACTTGACGGCCAGTTACTGGCAAATTCCATTGCATACTGATGACCAAAAGTACACTGCTTTCCGTTTTGAAGGCCAATCCTATGTTTTTGAAAGGATGCCTTTTGGTTTGATTAACAGTGGAGCAGGACTTATTAGGTGTTTAGATAGAATTTTTTCCACTCAATTAAAGAAGAAAATAATTATGTATGTGGATGATATCGTTATTGCATCCGCAGACATCTATGAACATTTAAATGATTTGGGTTTATTCTTTTTTGAATGTCACACTAATAATATAAAAATTAATTTGGAAAAATGTACATTGGTAGCCACTGAGATCACTTTTCTGGGGCATCTGGTCAGTGATCAAGGAATTAAACCCCATCCAGATAAAGTGACAGCCATTCAAAATTTTCCTATCCCTAAAACTAAGAAACAGCTTAAATCATTCCTAGGCTTGTGTAACTATTATCACAAATTTTACCAAGATTTTTCCAATGATACCATGTCACTGTCATTATTATTAAAAGGAAATGTGAAATGGAAGTGGAACAATGAGCATACATTAGAATTTAATAAGATAAAGGCTACATTCTTAAAAAAGGTCATTTTGGCTTATCCAGATTTTGGCAAAATATTTTACTTACAGACTGACAGCAGTAATTTTGGATTAGGAGTAGTTCTCTACCAATTAGATGATTTTCAGAAACCTCAAATTTTATACTTTTTGATTAGGCGTCTAAAGGGGCCTGAACTTAATTACTCTGTTACCGAAAAGGAAGCCTTAGCTGTAGTCTGGGCTTTCCAGAAACTCCATCAATTTTTGCTGGGATCAGGTTGTAGTTTTAAGTGATCATAGGAGCTTAGAGTTCCTTAACAAAAGTTATTTAAACAATGAAAGGTTGGTAAGATGGAGTCTTTATCTCCAGCAATTTCAATACAAAATTCAATATTATGAGGGAGGTAAAAATGTCATAGCAGATGCTTTGAGCCATAACCCTGTAGATTCATTATCTTTTCATCCCAACCATCACAATATTGTAATTACAAATATTGAGTTGATTACAGATGAAACTATTGAAGGTGATTATAAGAACCTTGCAGTAGAGCAGTCTCAAGATGTGAAATTTGGAAGAATAATTAAATTACTATCTGATCCTATTGTACCCATAGACCAGAATAGGAATATTACCCGAATCAAAAGTAGATACAAATTATATCAGGGCATGTTGATGTATCAGACTATACCTAACAAGGATAGCTCGTGGAAGGTAGTGATCCCTAGGTCTATGACTAATCGGCTAATCTATTATGTTCATTGCAAATATGGTCATTATGGCTCACCTAAATTAGAGCACATATTAAAAAAATATTTTTACTGGTCAAACATGTATAAATCAATTGTAAGTCAATTAAGACACTGTGAGATTTGTCAGAAAGTCAAAACATTCTGGAAAATCACATGCTGGGATACTTCAACCTATTCTTCCAAGGGGACCTAATGAGATATTATCATTAGACTTCTATGGACCTCTTTCACCCTTTAATAAACAAAAATTCATCCTAGTTACCTATGATTTATTTACTAAATATGTATGTGCATATCCTGTTCCTAGGACTGATGCAAAAAGTGTCATTAAAAGTCTTAGCAATAGTCAATTTCCTTTGGTGGGAAAACCTATGTCTATTCTTACGGATCATGCTACTGCTTTTATTTCCAGCACATGGAGAAAGTGGATTAGAAAACAGAGTATCCGACATATAATGAGTTCTATAAGAAATCTGCAATCCAATCCGTGTGAAAGGGTGATGAGGGAATTGAGTAGGCGATTTCGTGTCTATGTGAAGGATAATCACCAGTTGTGGGTAAATAAATTGCCTGAAGTTATCAATTACATAAACATTACCATGAATGAATCCACAAAATTTGCTCCTATTAGGCTTCAATTTGGAATACAGGAGCCATTACTAATTAAAACTCCTTTACCCATCATTCTAGAAAAAATAAATAGTGATCTTGATATAGAAAAAGCCAAACGGAATTTAAGAAAAATGGGCCAAAAGCGCTCTAAACAGTATAAAGGTAAACCATACCCTTTTAAGGTCGGAGATTTTGTATTTGTCCATACTCCTCATGTTAGCAACTTAAAGAAAAACGAATTTAGAAAATTTTTAAGCTTGTATAATGGACCTTTCATGATTGAAAGCCAGGTGGGAGAGAATGCATTTATGCTCTCAACCCCTGAAGGGATCCGAGGCACCTACAATGCACGTAGTTTGAAACCTGTACCTTCAATAAATTAGGGGGATTTATATCTTATAAATGTTATACCATATTCAGATTGATGATAAATTATAGATAGGATAATTTAAATGGTAACTTATGATGTACATTAGTAGAATTAGATGAAATGGTATTCTAAAGAAAGATAAATTTTTTCCGTAGGGGGGTGTAAACTGTAACCATATATTTTGGTATAAAATATAATTATTATTGATGTAACTGATATTAAAATTTCTCTTTCTTCTTTTGGTGATTTGATTGGCTTGAATTGCATTTGAATAGATTACTCTCTTATATTATTTTAATGAATTTAAATTTGCTTATTCCCATATGCTAACGCATATCAAAACGCTTAACTTTTAAAAATTTGACAACACATTAAAATTTGGTATAATAGTATTAAAAACAATATTTTGTTTTATTCGTTTTATTTTAACCCTTTGAGACCGAAAACCACCTGTTTACGCATTAAAAAAAGTTTACAATTTCGACCGCAATAGCGTGCAAACCGTATACGTCACAGTTACGCTTTTTTTTCTTTCTCTCCGCCATTTTTCTATCTTTTTGTACGTCTAAAAATTTTTTCTGTGCGATGAAAATTAGATTTTTTATAGCAATTTTTGTAAAGTACATTATTAAAATTTTGTAATTTTTTTTATCTTTCTAGATTTTATCAACCGATAAAAAAAATATACGGAGAAAACAATTATTTTCGCCGCTAAACGTAATTACGTTTCTAACGAACTTTTCTGTTGATGTGTTTGATTTTGAGGTTTCATATTCCCCATTACCTGTAAGTATTCAACATTCATCATCATCATCTCCCACTAATATATAATAATTGCTTGTAATTCCTTTGGGTTATTTATTTTATTTTATTTACTGTTTTTATACATTTCATTGTAGATAAGTTTTTATTCATTTTATAGCATACTTTGCTATTATGGTTTGCTATGTAATAATGCATAATTTAGCTCATTCTTACCCTCATGATATTCCAATAATGTAGTAATTATTTTTTACATGCATAACTTAGAATTTACTACGTTTTTATTCATTTCATTGTAGATAACTTTTTATTCATTTTATAGCATACTTTGCAGATAACTTTTTATTCATTTGATAGCATACTTTGCTATTATGGTTTGCTATGTAATAATGCATAATTTAGCTCACTCTTACCCTCATGATATTCCAATAATGTAGTAATTATTTTTTACATGCATAACTTAGAATTTACTACATTTTTATTCGTTTCATTATAGATAACTTTTTATTTATTTGATAGCATACTTTGCTATTATGGTTTGCTATGTAATAATGCATAATTTAGCTCACTCTTACCCTCATGATATTCCAATAATGTAGTAATTATTTTTTACATGCATAACTTAGAATTTACTACATTTTTATTCGTTTCATTATAGATAACTTTTTATTTATTTGATAGCATACTTTGCTATTATGGTTTGCTATGTAATAATGCATAATTTAGCTCACTCTTACCCTCATGATATTCCAATAATGTAGTAATTATTTTTTACATGCATAACTTAGAATTTACTACGTTTTTATTCATTTCATTGTAGATAACATTTTATTCATTTTATAGCATACTTTGCAGATAAGTTTTTATTCATTTGATAGCATACTTTGCTATTATGGTTTGCTATGTAATAATGCATAATTTAGCTCACTCTTACCCTCATGATATTCCAATAATGTAGTAATTATTTTTTACATGCATAACTTAGAATTTACTACATTTTTATTCGTTTCATTATAGATAACTTTTTATTTATTTGATAGCATACTTTGCTATTATGGTTTGCTATGTAATAATGCATAATTTAGCTCACCCTTACCAGTTGCTCCACATCATCATCATCAGTTATTTTGAAATTGATTTTGCTCATGCATTTATATTTTCAACAATTTGCAAACTGTCTTCAAACTATCCACTCTGTTCTGTGAAACTAACAAGGTGAAAAAAATAAATACCTCACAATGCTGAATCAACAGTCATCATCATCTCCCACTCATATATAATAATTGCTTGTAATTCCTTTTGATTATTTATTTTATTTTATTTACTATGTTGTTATTCATTTTATTTTAGAAACAAATTTTTAAATTATTTATTTGCATATTTGGCAATTATGATCTGCCATGAAATAATGCATAATTTATCTCGCCCCACCCCTGATTTTTCAATAATATAGTCATTATTTTTTACCCCCATAACTTAGAATTTACTAAAGTTATTACTGTTATTTTTTTTGATCCTCACTAAAACCTTGCATTTCTAATAGATATCCCGCATAGAGGGCCTAGAAAAACAACTGCTTGCAAAAATAGAACACATAGAGTGTCAAGCAGAAAAAAGAAATTGAAATGGTCACCTTTTGCCACATTACACCAACAATCTGTAACTCAGGTAGGTCATGTTATATATTATTTTTTTCTGCATTTTCTGACGAATGTGATGAAGCTGTCTATGAAATTGTCATTTTAGGCTATATCTTTCAAAATTGAGAGTTTGTGAACCAATGTAAAAATAAAGATATATAAAATGTGAAAAATCTCCTTTCTTTAATTATTTTTTTGTGGTAATGACTATTTTATCAGCTTCATTACATTCTTTCATATTTGCACTTTCTAAAAATGTATATATATTTGTTATTTATTGTAATAAATTAGACATTTCATTTAAAATTGTATGTCCTGTAATTTTTTCTGTGAATTCAAAATAGCCGTTCAGGTCACAAGGGGTTGATCTTAAAATTATTATTTTATTAAATTTACAAAAAACCATTTATTCAATTAAAATTAATTATTAAAAATAAATACAGTAATTGCGTAGGCGTCTCAATGTAAAAAGAAAAAAACGCGAATTTAAGAGACGATTGTCTGATAGTTTGCTTTTGGAGGTAAGAATGAAAAGAAAATGGTAAAGGCAAGTAGTGTAAATTTGCCAAGCTTATTTTAAAGTAAAAAATAAGTAATTGGACTACCACAAAGTTTGCTATAAACGTAAATAACATAGTGGTATTTAATTAGAAGATGCCTTGCTAAATTAAAAAGTCTGTTCAAGTTGGCTGGCCAAGTGGATCGAATCGCCAATAGTAAGAATTTTCCAATATTACATTTTGAAATGTCGGAGCTTCCTATTTTAAAAGAATTGATTGCAAGAATTTGGTATGTTTTGAAATATTTATTATTTTACAATTGGGAAACATTTAAAAGTATTTTAATTACAGAAGTTATGAATATGAAAATTTGCTTTTTAAATAAAAAGAAGTCTAAAGTAAAGTAAAACGTTAAAGTTATCGACATATTTTAAATATTTCCGTTTCTAATTCTAATAAAAATATAGTATTGATTGATATTTAATTCTACAATGCCAGTAATATATTTGCTAATTAATTTGTTTAACATTTGTATAATAAATAATCTTCAAATAATTAATCAAAGCTATTTCTAATTTTATCGTCAGTTTGGAATGATTGAATTAAGTGCTATAATTAATATTCATATATTTAAGCGTGGATGGATAAATATTCGCATGGATGTAATAAAATTGGAACATTTTAATAGAGAAATGTAGAGATTAATAACTTAATGAAAAACATTTTCATTTAAATTCTGCGTTTCATATTTTGAAGTTGTGTCATGTCTTAGGAGCTACGTAAAATTGTTCATCAAATATTGATTATAATAACCAATACAATGGATAAAATTGCATGTATGGAATTAAATTATAGTTATGATTATTGCTTCATAGATTTATTGTTCGACATAACGTACATGGATCCCACGGATCATATTCAGAGTTATAAAACATTATACAATCCAAGTTGTGACACACACACCTGTTATAATTCATGTATTGAACTGTAAAATGCTTTACATTTAATTTATATCACACACACACCTGTTAAATTTTATGTTAGATGCATAATGCATTATTTTACATTTATCGTTATCGGAACTTGCATGTGAAGTTCCTAAGTATATTTTATTAAGTTTAAATCAATAAGGGTTGAATAAAATATTTATTCAAGAGAATAGCACTCGCGAAACAGCTTGAAAAATACTAAGTGTATTCATGAGATGTATAAATCTTTATGAGGTATTTTGTTAATCTTTCCAGATTTGTATTCCTATATAATACTATTACTTATATTATATTATACATTTTTTAGTTTAAGTAAGAGAAGTTAGTACATTAGTCGTCCTGATTAGCTTAGCATTTTATTATACAAGAACCCAGATTTGCTAAAGTGTTAGTGTTTTCTGAATAGTCAGAATAACTGAGGATGATGATTTGGCACTTTAATGTGAAGTAAATGGTAATGTTGTTTTTATAATGTTAAAGGGCATTAATCTGTGCTGGTGGTTAATCCGCAGATTATTTAATTGCCAATTTTGGTATTTTATACTCATTCCTGCGCTGGTGGTTAATCTGCGGAATGGTGTATTTGTACTTATTGCGTTATGATGGTATAAATCCACAAAACGTTTAGTGTTATTTAATTCCTTCGTGTAGATGAATACATCCACAAGAATATGTTTACTTCATAGATCTAAGTTGGGCAAAAGATTTTAGTTGATCTGCTAAATCATCTTCTTTCATTTATTAGTATAATTGATAAGTTAAATCATCAAATGGTAACAGGACATTCTAATCAAGTTACTTCAAAATAATTAACTGTTGGTTAATTATTATTTACCGGGATGTAAGTTTAAATTTCCATTTTACTTAATAATTACATTATAGCTAAAGCTTACAGATATAATATTATTTATTATTATAAGTTTATGGTAGGGATTTATTGAATCTGGAAATGACGTTGAATATCTCATGAATTGATATTGAATTTATTATAATTTTCTCAATACATTCACTACATAAAAATTTGAAATATAAGGTATGATTAGATTTTAAAACTGTACCTATAACATGTTCTTGAAGAAAGTTGATGGAATTTTAAGTTATTTATCTTATTTGTTTATTTATTTATTTAATTATTACGTTGGGAATTAATTACTTATTATTAATCATTTTGTAAATAAAAGTTGATTTTAATTAAACTTCCTGTGCCGTTGCTATGTGTCATTCTTAAAATCAGAAATCATAAACCTTGGATAGAGCATACATTGAAGTACATACTATCGTCAACATGATATAAGAGTTTAGTAATATTGTGATAAAACATTTGGATGCTTTTCGTCTTTGGTAGTTTATGATGTGTGGGGTACAATAAAATCCCATTTACCTTTTCCATCATTTTGGCTTTGCGTATTTGATTCTAGTATACCATACAAATTAATTATTAAACTTGTAAACAGATTTACCAAATAATAACATGAGTGAACGTATTTACTTAACGTTTAAATTATCATTTGTCAGCAATAAGAGTCTCAATGATATAGTAAACTATAAAAAAGAACCCAAGTGTTTATATTTATTTATTGCAAAGCTTTACCTGGACTAGCATTCGTATTAAAAATCATATAGAAGGTTTAAAATTTCATAATTTTATGTATTTCCACAAATTACGCCATCTTGTACATGGTCGGCCATCGGGTCTCATACAATAAAATTTGCCAATTAAGGTTTGAAAATAATAAAATTGCACTTATAATTTGTTTAAGGTGTTTTATCATACTACTATGATCTGTCTTCGCGGTACACCCTGGCTGCGATCAAATTAAATCATAAAAGTTTATGTTAGATCATTGGTTTGATCTATGGTAAGTTGCTCCAGATGTTGATTGTGGTCTTTGGTGCATAAAATAGATAGCATGAAATGCTTTTGGATACAGCTCTTAATAGCTGATAATGTGCAGCGAGAGTTGATCAGTGATAGAAGTTAAGATTCTTAGTGCACTTACGTTACGTAATTAGGACCACACAATCGAATGATTACAATTTATAGTGCCGCAGCGAATCGGCCTGATGTTACGGTTACAATATATATATATTAATAATTATTACTAATCGAATTTAGCTAGTGATTATAACATCATTCCTAACCCAGATATAAACTTGAAATCCAGTTAGAGATTAATATATCTGCTTGCTAATTAAACGTAAACACAGGGAATAATCAATCCTATTTTGTCTCTATTTTTTCATGTCATATCATATTTACATATATACTGAAAACGTCCACTCTGTATCTAAAAAAGATGTACTCATTTGCCCTAATTTATTATTCATTTAGTAATTTATTACAGAAAAAAAACGAATTACTTACAATGGTTAAAAAGAAAATTATCAGCATAGTTTAGAGAGTTTTATTTAAGTTAATGATTTCATTTTAATTATTAATAAGTTAATAATAAGCCTTTTCAGCAAAACAAAGTAAAATCCGAGAAAAGACGATTCTTTTTACGTCGGCCTGTGATTTCAATACTTTTTTTAACTGATCCTATTTTCACTAACGAAAGTCTAATTATTGGTTTAAAACTTTTAAAAAGAAAGTATAATTCGGAACAATGGATTTTTACTAAGATAGTGTAAAATATATTCAAATGAATAAATTCTCTACAATTAATGAGTTTTTAATTAGTAAAAGTTTAATTTTCAAATAATTTTACAATATATTTAAGTACATTGTTATTTGTTGAATTATTGATAGAATCAATAAAAAATGAGATTATAACAGCATTATTATTCAAACTTTTACAAATGATACATTTTTTATATTTACAAAAGTCGTAATTAAAAAAAAAAAAATCAATGAAATTAGTAAAAGCTCTTCTATCTAATTTTATGAATGACTTTTTATATTTAATGCTTTAATTTTTTGAATGCTTAACTGCTAAGAGAATTATCTACCTGGATATGTAAAGAATTTCATTAAAAACAAACATTATAGAATGGTTTACCTGGTCGAGAGTTTAAAAGAAGTTTGGGTACCGAAAATGGTAGGGTAAATTGCGGTCATTGGATCCTGAACTCAGCAATAGTCCATTTTACTTCTGCACGAAAACCAAGCAGGTCAAAAAATTTATTAAGTTTGTAAATAGAAATTCATTTCATATTTGTTTATATTTCCAAAATTCAAATGAAAATAACAAGTACTAATGTAATGATGGATTTGAAAATTAAAATCCCTATGTTGAACTTCAAGTGTCACTTCCAGAACTTGAATGTTTCATAAACTTTCAAATAGCTATCCATTCAATTATTGCTCTTGCACAGTTCATTGCCCTGGTCAAGTGATCAACTCTACATAAAGTCACTGAATCCAAGTTCATCTCTGTCTATTATGATGTTCAAACATTGCAATATTTTTTTAACTGATACATCATTCAATTATTTACACGAGATTAGTAAAACTCAAGTGAAAGAAAACAACAGTACTCAAATTAACAGTACTGTTTTATTTTTAAAAAAATTGATATAAATTATTAATTTTTACCAATGGGTCATATTTCGTTTATCAACTATACTAGTGAATCATCAATTATAAATTAGTGATCAGACAATAAAACTAATTATAACAACACTATACAATGTTTTATATATTGAAATGACATATTCCTTTGGAAGATATTTCATTGGTGCGTAGATTAACAAAATATAGAGAAAATATTTTTTTTAATAAATAAAAATTCGTTTTATTACACTACAATTTAAAAGAAAGTCAACTGTTTAATTTAAAATAATAATTGTAAAGAAATGACAATTATTTGTTTTAAATACT
This sequence comes from Epiperipatus broadwayi, assembly GCA_028023455.1. Lineage (NCBI taxonomy): Eukaryota > Metazoa > Onychophora > Udeonychophora > Euonychophora > Peripatidae > Epiperipatus > Epiperipatus broadwayi. The sequence continues at coordinate 226,690 of JAQFVV010012910.1, forward strand.
TTTAAATTAAGTGTATATTTTTATTGTTCTACTGGAAATTAGCCAAGAACCATTTCATATCAAGAAAACCGTTTGATCATGTGAACAAGAGCTTTTAAGTGAAAAGAAAACATTGAATTTTAAACTTCTAAGATAAACTTGTACATAAATAGTTTTCATCCCAAGAATTTGGGAACCAAGACTCAAATGGATAATCTATTTTTTTTTATATTTTCATCTACCATAAATAGGATTATTTTATAACCAGAAACTGCTGCAAAAATCATGATTTTTCTATAACTTTATTCAGGCCTATCTACTATTTCAAATGGATTGCCATAATGAATAAGTGATTATCTGCTATAACTTTAAATTTGAAGAATATTAAAATTTTCTACTTGTAAATAAGTTAAAATTATAAAATGATTTATAAATTTTTATTAAGGATATAAGGTTTATACTACACTTCAATAAAAGTAATAAATTGTGTGCTAATGCACAGTTGAAGAGAAGTTCTTTTCTTTCCAGTTAAAGTAACAAAATAAGGCTGAGCCCTTTCAGAAGTTACAATACTCTCATACTGATAGATTAACCCACAATTGGAATGATCATATTCATTCCTGAGTGGCTGTTACATGTTTGATCTATGGAAGACAATTTCACTCAAAAAAGTTGATATTTTAACATGATCTGTTTGTATTTTCTTCAGTAAAATTCCTGCTTGAAAAAGACAACATTAGAGAAAATTATTAATGCAATTAAGAATAATATTGTTTCAATTAAATTTATGAATAAACTAATATAATAACTTCAGTCTTCACTTGGAGTGCCATGGTTAAACAATATGATATTTTAACAATTAAATATCAAAAACAAAAACAGAAGATAAAACCCAGTATTCAAACATTCTCTTGAAAAATACAAAATACCATTATTTATTGTTTGTGATAATTTTTGATGATTGAAAAGCATTGTCAAGTACTTAAATAAATTGTTTGACAACCTTAAAAGTATTTCTGTACATTAAAGCTAAAATAGTAAAAAATAATATTTATCTTATAGACAAGAGGAGTATATGAATATCAAATAATACTCTAATTATAGAACTTCATTTAGAGCATCAATTTGAGAGATGCTAAGGAAATAGTAATGGTGCTGTATCAATTCTTTGCCTAAATTTTGTTCCTATTCATTGAATAATTTGAAAGCATTGCTTAGTATATTATATTTACTCATTTAATTAATAATTGGATTCAACATCATTGTCATTAATATTAATCAGTATATTCTCACCACTTCATTTCTACATTCCAGATTTCAAAGCATAAGACAATAGTGATTGTGAAGATATCAAAAATTAGAAATACAGACAACAACAAAAAATTCTTCATACTAGCTTTGAACATGTGCCATAATGGACCTATAATTTTAATTTTATTATCTGGTGATTTTTTTTTGATTTAGATATTATCTGTACAACAAAATTATCATATTTTTTCCAAGAAGTCTATTTTATGCAGTCATTAAATCACTTGATTATTTTATAACAATATATTCTCAGCAATATTCATATGCAGATGGTGTGGAGTCTTCCACAGAAATTAACCAGTGGTATGGAATTCTACCTTTCCTTGTTGATTAATATAGGCATAATAATTATCTCTGAATGGTTTATCATTGGGACTTTTATTAATACTTTAAATTATTGGTCATTTATTAGAACTTATAGACAAATCATTAAAATATTTCCAGACTCCAACTTCCCTATTGCTGTTTAAGCAGAATATTTTTTCACCATCTTTATGCTATTTATAGTAAGCTTTAGTAAGTAATAATAGTTAAAAAATAATAGTAATTAATAAATTCCTATTCTATGCTGTCCTATCCAATATCCCCAGACTAGTTTAAATGTATGGCTTTCATAAGGTAGGAGCTTTGGATCTTGAATCAGTGCACCTAGATCTTTAATATCTAATGCACCTTTTTTCCTGCACTTATCGTTAATCTCTCTGTATTATTATCAATTTATCAGACCAAACTAATATATATATATATATATTGTAAGAATGAGTTACAACCCTAACACACCATCCAATGTTTAGGGCACTCTGCCAATTGGAGCCATATAAAAATATTTGCCTAACCAATAAATTGCCAAACAATTTATCAATATTAGCATTTTCCCTTTCCAACACACACATACATGTATATATATTTAAAAAAAGATAAAAACATTAAACAACTAAGGAAAACATATGTATATATATATACTAACACTGAAATAAAACGTGTTATGTGTCACTAACTAAAGAAAACTATATCAAAAACTTGTACATAGACCTGACAAAACATGACCAAATTTAAAATCTAATCACATAGCTACCAACTGTGGAATGAAATTTAAAATGGTCACAAATGATTGTTTTAATCCCTACTATATATATATATATTATGTCTGCTCAACAATGGAAAATGACAAGATTCATGTATTTAAAAAAACTATGCACGCTCTAAAAGTGGTATTAATTGTTATATTGTGTTCTGCCTTCTAAGATAATGCATTTGTAAAACAAAAGCTAATTTTCTTCTGCGTGAAAAATTCAAATACAAAGATGGATATACACATTCGAATTTAAATTGTTTTAAAATAATATTCAGAGTTATCAGTAGCTAAACTGTTAAAGTAAACAAACCCATTGGAAGATAAAATAAATAACTGTGTTATTATATAGAAACATCGCCACTAAATACCTGGTTAAAAGTAAATAAACCAAGATATATATAGTATTATTATTATACAATGTGTGCGTGCTAAAAAGTTCTTACCGTAGGGAATACCACGCCATCAATAAAGCCATGAAAGCATAAAGATTTCACCTATCCATTTATAAGAAACCTGAAGAACATCCTTTGTCTTGGATAAAATGTCTACTAAAATTCAAGAGGAATCAACTAGAGAAGATCACTGTCTTTTGAACCAAACAAGAGATTGCCCCTCTTTGAGGGAACAGTATTTCGTCTTCATCCAAAGAGACTCATCAAATTTTAATTAGTATAATGGAATAAAAATTGTGATTTATGATTTATTATCATTATTATTATTATTTGTCTATTGTAAATTTTTCAATATATTTTCGTTCCCATAATTGGAAGCAAATATGTCAACATTTTTTTAGAAAAGTTCATTATGAGAGAAAAAAGGGGGAAAGTGTTAGATTTAACTAAATAATTTTTATTTTATTTTTAATTATATTAAATAAAATCTGGATTAGTTTAACTTCCCAACTCTACTGACTTTGACAGCATAATGTGAAATAAGAGATGAGTTTTCTGTATTATTTTACATTATGCGGTACACTAGATTAAGACAGATTTTGTGTTAGTTTGTTTATTATTAGTTATTCTTATTAATATATTGCTTTTGTATAAATGATTTAATAATCTTGTATGAATTTATTGTCTTTTCTTCTTAATGTTAAGGACATTTGTAAATAAAGAAGGAGTTCCCAAGAAGATTTACAATCATTGATCTAACTGAACAACAAATATTTTTTTAATGTGTTTGTATATAATTTCAATTAGTCAGATAGAATCACTATCATGTAATCTATCAATGTTATATATTTGTTTTTATAAATATTTGGTTAAGTGCATGAATTTCTACCATTGGGTTGAGGGATAAGGACTTTATTTTTATAAATATCATTATTAGATATCAATGTGGTAGAGGCTCATCTTTGATATAACAAATAACATGTTTCAAAATGAATTAGTATTTTTTTATTTTATTTTTGTTAATCAATAAATGTTAATATAATTCGTTATTCTAATCTGATCTCTAGCTCATCATTATTCATATATCCATCACAAGCATTATTATCTTAATTATTCTTATACCTATCAATATTATCCTATTATTTTAAAGAAAATAAATAGATATAATCAAGTTAATTATTATAACCTTTAATATATATATACATATACTGCACCTACACATTTTTGTTTCTATATCATATGAGATTTGGATATGCTTATAGGATTTTGATAATCAATTATCACCTATATAGAGATGCAAAAACTGCTATTAGTGTGATCTCCTTCCCTGATAAGAGAGTACAAATAATTACTCTCTGAGTTTGAATACTGTGGTATAATGTGGCCAGAAAGGAGTGAGAATTGGATGAACTGATCCAAATTGTATCTAGGTTAATAAAAATATGTAGAGCTAGTCTATTGGAAGCAGATACAATCATAGGTTATATATTTCATCATGTAATCATTTGCATCCTATCTGAAGACCCAAAGTCTGACCATAATAAGATGCATTCCCTCTATCTCCTGAGAAATCTTCCAGCCTGTTACAATATATATATATCAATCTAAGCCATCTTGCTGGAAGATATATTAAATCATAAGGTCCAATTGTACTGATCTAAGATAAAAAGCTCCTCACTGATACAAGACATAAACTTCAAATATATGAAAATATCAGACAGAACAGCATAAAATAGATATTTATTAAGCATTGTCATCTAGCATCTAATAATTCTTGCTAAAGTTTAACAGTAAGTGGCATAAAGAAGATGAAAAATTATGCTGCTAAAACTTATAAATAAGTGATGAAGAAACAATTTCTATATTAGTGTGTTCTTTTTTCAAAACATAGGATTGATTGATCCTGATTCCATACAATAAGAATTTGAAACACATATTTAACAAAAAAAAAATATTGAGCTGACGAAATTGATCACAACATCCTTATTAATGTTTATATGATAAAACTTGAAAAAAAAATTTTGTATCTTATTTTACCATCATTAATAACAAACTTGGCATAATGCTATAGATGTCATCCCTCCAAAAATATTTCAAAACAATTACACCACAATGACAATTTACCACATTGGAACATTCCTATCATCCTTAATTCTAGCACTATTAGACATTCACTAATTGCATAGTTGATAATATTTAAGTAATGTGACCCAACTAAATGAAACATAGAAATGAATATATATATTCCCTAGAAAATAACATTAAAAGATAATTTTCATTCATATTAGGTGCATATGGAGCAAAAGTCCTCGGACAATATATAAAAAAGTTGCCAAGAAATCATGCAACAGACTTACTGCCAATCAGGTTCCCATGTTCAATTTCATAGTCGTAGCAACATATATTAATTTAGTATATATTTATTAAAATTAATTATGATTATTGTCGATTGTTTACTGTTATAAATTTCTATCAGTGAAGAATATTTTATCTATCATCTGACATCGATACTAACCAATGTTTACTTGCAAACATGCAGTTTTTGTATTGGTGAGCTCATAACCTTCTCATTTTTACATTTAAATAATTGTTTGACGTAAATAATTAATTGAATTGCTTTTTTTTTTTTCCAAAAGTATATAAGTGCTTAAATTGCCAGAATTGTAAATGATCCAAGGATCTTACACTCTACGAGTCTGTTTATCTACTGCTTCACTATATTGCACAGTCCATTGTCTGATATTATATAGTATTAATATAACTTGATAGTCATAAAAGATGTAAATAACTTATATATGTTTGAATTATTCTTAATAATTATGGTATCTTTATACTAACATTTATATATAATCAGACAAATGGTATATGTTTTAATAATAATAATCAGATGGTTTCTTGCCCAGGAGATCGTGAAATGTTTGAGCATCAAAAGAAGTAAACAAAACTGCAATTCATAAAAATGCTATGTATTTGTAATAAATGAGACTAACTCTATAGATTTTTTTTTTTTTTTAATAAGCTTATTTTAAGACAAAATCGGATGTTTCTTAATTAAAGATGACACCATTACAAGCTTGCATATCAGATACCGTGTGTATTACAGGTACGTTTAATATTCTTATCGCTATTTTCACGTTTCTTTATTTTGTGAGTATCAATAATAATTTTTTTCACGGATAATTAAATCAATACTTTATTTTAAAATGTACGAAGTATATATACATGAATGAATCATACACTAAATTCCTGAAATAGTTATTTAAATAGGCAACATACACTTTTTTTTATTACATTCCCTTTCCCTTTTGGCTACATTAATAATCAAATGTTTTACGGACTGATTGTTCGTAAGAAGTTTAAACAACTGAAATAACAGATTTGGAGCGCGATCCATGCTCTTTAATTAAGTTTCAAAAGTTCACCACTCTATTAAAACACTAAACCACGCAGGTCTTTGTATATATTTAATAAATTAATTTTGTAAAAATGCAATAATGAAAACTTTTTAAAAAAATATTCTTTTAAGCACCGTTATACCTCAGAAGAGACGCTGCAACAAATCATAAGGGACATTCTCCTTTCTTTTCTTTAATTATATCTAATAAGAATGCTAACACTTGTTTTATTAATTAATCAATATATTCAATATTTTTATTAATACTTACCAAAATTACTGTTATAAACCAAATATAGTTTAAATAAAGTGCAGTATTTTTATTTTATCACATTTCGAATTTATAACATTGTTTTTTCTTTACTTTATAAAATAAATTTTAGACAAGTTTTTGGCGTCGGTTGCTAAGCAAAAACTTTTAGTTGTGTATACAAGTTTTAATGACGTCAAAGAAAATCTTGTTACCCTCGTTCTCATTTTCTTATTTTAAAACAAAGAAAGATTTATCTTAAATCAAACTTTTGTAAACATTCTAATAATAATATACAGTTTATAATACTTATATTAAATATATAGAAACAATCAATTCTGACAATGAAAAACAAGGCTCGAAATTTATTTTAAATTACAAAAGATTTGTTCATTTTCTGGACAAAGAGGGAGATAAAAAATTAATGCAAAATATGTAGGGCTAAGACATGTCGAACACATTTGCGTAGAAAAACAATAGCGAAGATATTAATAATAATGTTAATCACCTATTGATTTATAAAAATTTTAACGCCCCATTCCCCGTGTTTTATTCTCTACCTAAGAATATTTGGATATACGAACTAATAGCTGGATAGATTCCATGTTTGTAGATAAACTTACTACTTAAAAAATAAACATACAAGTAAATTTTGAACTTAACATGCATTCCATATGCATTTACATGTTTAACTGTTAGACACATATTTTGTTATATATATATATAATTAAAATACCAAGTAGTCAAAACACAAAGTACAGTGTTATATATGCATGTCTTTATATTTCTGAAATAATTCTGATTTGATAATTTAAAAAAAAAAAAACCAAATAAATAAAATAACTGAAACACAGGCTTATTATATACCTGTGTCTATATATATGTAATATATAGGGTATATGAGCACAGACTTTCACATGATCCACAACTCTCCACTCCATCTATATACACATAAACACATATATGTGGAAAAGATAAATAATCACCAATAAACGTATTTCATATTATCTTACTAAATAAATAAAGTAAAAATGTATTATAAAATAATGTGCATCATTATTTATTCCTTATTAAAGTAAAATTGACATCACAAATGCATAAGGAATTTTTTTATCTTAATATAACCGTGGGATGATGGTAAAGAGATTTAGTAAAAAGTTCACAAATAAATAAAAAAAAGAAGTTTATAACTGAGATGGAAAGCGGTTGTTTCATTTAAGTGAATTGGTGATGTCCCAGATTGGTGATTTTTTTAATGTTCAAGTTTGTTCGTCTCCAGATTAAAGGAAAGTGACTTTAAATAACGGAAATCCCTTAAAACAAACTGTCAGAAGAAATAAATACTTACACATTGAAGAAATGTAAAAAGAGAAGCACAGCATCACACTAAAATATATTTTCAATGACTACTGTTACTTTAAAACCATCATTTTATGAATAGAATAGATCAAATCCTTTGGGTACAACCATTACTAGAATATACTACTTTTTTTTTTAGATTATGTAAATATAAAGTTAATCCCATTATAGATAATACTCCAATTTAAATATTATCAAGCTTCTTTTTTAAGTAGGTATGCAGATAAATAAGTAGATAAATAATTGATAGATAGGTAAATGAAAGATAATATTGATATCATTTACTTTCTTTGTTAGTTTTACAATGTTTCACATAATTACAACCCATTATTGATGATTTTGATTGTCCCAGCGATCTTCTTCAAAACTTCTCTTTATTTATTTAAATCAATAGTGGGTTGTAATTCATATGAAGTGTTGTAAAAGTAATAAAGAAAGTAAATGATATTAATATTATGTGAATTTGGCACTACAATAAGAAAAATAAATAAAAGGTAAATATGTGCCATGAATCAGTAGTCCCTATGAGATAAATAAATAGGTAGATAAATTGATGAATAAAATAAAAATCAATTGATTTCTGTTCAAGAAAATAAAAAAAAATTGCAGATTGATTTTTGCATATATTATAGATGTCTAAGTTTTTAATTATTGAATAGCAGTTTATGTTTGTAAGTTTCTGTAATTTTTTTTTAAATAATAGTAATAAAAAACAATAATCTGTAATTAATATTTTCCAACACATTTTTTTTATGTTTAGACAAGCTTAAATTTAGCTTTTAGGCATCTATAGTTACACATTTAGCCTCATATATTAAACATATCGCTTCACATTTTAATCATTTCAATATCTACTGCAAGGACACATTTACCACCTTATTTATTTAATTATGATATATATATATATCAGTAAATCAGAGCTTGCCCTTGTTTGCATAAAATATATCAGTTTTATCTTAGTATACTTAGATGCTAATTATAAGACCTAATCATGTAAAGTTAGTGCATCTTTCTGCCATTTTCATGCTCTGATTTCAAATGTAGGTATATTAAAATTTTTAAATTTTTAATTTTTAATCAGACTTAAATATTCTTATCCAGAGAATACACTAATCCAACTTTCATTATCCAAAATTTGGCATATCTATTAAATAATGTTTTTGTTTTTTTTTATTTCTTTAATAAAAGGTCTCTACGAAAAATTTGGAAAGTCATACATTTCAGACTTAAGATAATAAATAAAAATTATTATTATACTGCTTTGCTTAGTATAATTCTTGAAATTATTAAAATACATTTTAGAAGAGATTTGAACTTAGACTTTTCAAACTCCCTACAGCTATTTACTCCATCTTATGTTTTTATTGAAATTTCACAGTATTATTTAACAAATATTTTCAACATTAAAGCTGTATTTTATTTTTTCCACACATATAAAAGAAAATACAGCCTTGAGATATTTTATATATATAAAGGTTGGCTTTGCAAATTTTTGAAGATTAAAATACTTTAGGGGAGCGGAGACAGGAAGGCAAACATATTTTGTTTTTGTAAAAATAAGTCAATAGAAATTATTAATTTCTTTGTTAATTACCTTTTTATATGTAATTTATCATTATTTTGAAGGTTAGGGTTATCTTTTTAATATAAAGATGATAGAAAAAATTCGTGACTTGTCTATAAATAATTTGACTTTTTTAAAAAAAAATAAATAAAAGTAAAACATATTGTATGTAGAAATAAATTAAAAATACATTCTAAAAGTTATACTCTTTCAAATAATTTTATGTAATCAATATATTACAATGTTGTGATCGAAATATATAAATATTAGTTTTATTAGTTGTATCTTTATTTCCTTGATTGTGTTTGTGAATGTGGAAATTTAAAGGTCTTCATTGTTTAAAATAATAATTATTACAATTTAAAACATCGCGCTATATAAAATAAATATCTTATTTACTAAACTAATGTTTATATATGCTGCAATCAGCGTTTGAATTAGCAATATTAGTACAATAATTAGCATGCTATAAATCCAGAAGCCATGAATGCCTTTAATTGTAATCTTATCCACCCATGCTCACAATTCTATGAATATACATCTTTTTTTCTTTTATATTTTAAAAGTTTTATGTAACGCATTATATTTTAAGCACATCATATATGTGTTTGCTTATACTTCTGTTGAACATACTTTTCTTTTTATGATTGTTTATATTATGTAATAATATATATTTCATTGTTTTATTTATGGTTATTCATGACATTTTATTAAATATAATCTTATATTCCATGATTATATCTCCTAAAAATGTTTTTTTTTTTTTTTTTATAAATCATAACATCAAATTAAAATTTATTTTATAAATAAAATGGTCATATTGTAATTAATAAATAATAAAATTAATGGAATTATTTATTACCCAGGTAATCACTAAAAGTTAAAGTATTAGAAATAACAGTTCTGTGGAATTTGAGCTCTGAAATCCCCCATTTTACCAATGAAGAAAACTGTAGAGGACATAAATAATTAAATTGTTTATTTCTCAGGATTCAAGCATTGAAATTGAGAAAACTAAGCTATGATGTATAAATTTTGGATTCATGAGAGTATGTTACTTTACTGTTGCAACAGTAAAAAAAACATTTTAGAAATTATTTATTTATATATTTTGATTTACAAGTGTGAAGCTTACTCTAATCACTACTTTGACATGATTTACTCTAGATGAATATATTAATGATTAACACTAACCATTTATTAATCTAAAGATTATCTCTAACCCATGTATAAACTTTAAACCTCAGTTAAAAATTAATATATGTATGTTTTTAATTAAACATGCACACATGAAATAATTCAATTTCATTTCTCTTTTTCCATAGGTAATATCTGCTATAGATGTATGTAATAACCTCCACCCCACCTTATATTTTAAATACACAAATAAAAACATCACAAAAGACTAATTACTCCCAAAATGCATTTCTCGCAGAACAAGCACTCATCCTTTGTTCCACGTCACAATCATATATATATATAAACTTAAAAGCATGCTATAACTCTAAACAAGCTTTTATTTATTTATTTTTATTATGATAAATACTACTACAAGAGAAGGCATTCAAATCACCTTTATCTTAGATTGTCCCCATCCACAGACCGGTTTCGACCTATGGGTCTCTTCAGTGAGGAGTTGGGACATAGATTCAAAAAAACCAACTCAAGCTAAGCATTTATCTAAAATATATTTCCCAAGAAGAAGATCTAAGCCTTTAGACATCTGCATGTCTTTAAAGTCAGCTCTCCAACTGAAAAATTATATGGGCCTGAATTTAATTCAGATACTCCATATATTAATAAGCTTAGCCATTTAATGTAGACAAAGCCCCAACAGCAAAATAATAATAGTAATAACAAAAAGTCAGATGTCACATGACTTATACATAGCTTGCATTTACCAATATGTAAACTTAAGAGCATGCTATAACTCTAAACAAGCTTTTATTTTTTTTATTATTATGATAAATGCTACTACAAGAGAAGGCATTCAAATCATCTTTATCTTAGATTGTCCCCATCCCCAGACCGGTTTCGACCTATGTGTCTCTTCAGTGAGGAATTGGGACACTAGATTAAAAAAACCAACTCAAGCTAAGCATTTATCTAAAATATATTTCTCAAGAAGATCTAAACCTTTAGACATCTGCATGTCTTTAAAGTCAGCTCTCCAACTGAAAAAAATATATGGGACTGAACTTAATTCAGATACTCCATATATTAATAGGCTTAGCCATTTAATTTAGCCAAAGCCCCAACAGCAAAATAATAATAGTAATATATATATATTGTAAATATCGATAAGTCTATCTATATTTTAAAAATTATCATTTGTTATAAAAAAAAAAAAAATCTCTTTGAGTTGATGTTTGTTTATGAAGTATTATTATTGTTTATGGTTATTAGTTATAGTTATTGTTTGGAGTTATTATTTTATTTATATGTTGATGGTACATCGCTATGAATATTTAATTATTATAGATAAATAAAGACATATAAATTGTTGATTATAAAAAAAAAGATTATTTTATTTGTAGTGATTATTAAAAAAATGCAATATTATTATTTATGTATATATATATATTTTTAAAGCTGTCAAATAAATTTTCAATTTAATATTTTTTTTATATATGCTTGATATTTTTTTTTAATGTTAATTGTTTAAAAGAAAACATATGTAACAATGGTTTTCAAAACAGCATTTGCTGGCATGCGGAGAACAACAACAGCAACAAAAAAGAAGCCATTATTATTAGGATAGTGATTAAACAAACAAAAGGATAAAAATTTGTTGTACTTTGTTTCTTTGAAATTGCCATTCTTAAGAATAGTGGAATAAGATAAATTTCTGTAATCAATACATAAACATGACTGGCTAATATATATATATATCGCAGCCAAGGGGCTGCACCGTTTTCTTTCATTTATTCCAAGGCAGTTTAAAAAGAAAAACTGAGCAAATTTCAACACATGAATTTCATCGCGTTTGAAGCCGAAATTTGATATAGCTATCTGGAATCTATAATGGTCAATCTAATAATAATCTGGAGGTAACTAAAAGTGATTAATACATTGGATTCAACATGTCAATTATTATTTTTTTTTCAAGGAGAGAAATTTAAAAAGGAAAAATGAAGTATATATGTGCATTTGGAAACTAATAATTTTTTCTAACATGACATTTCTTCAATTCAATTTGGCTCTAGAATGCATTCTAATATTAAACGGATAAAGAAATAAAACAATGGAATAAGTTGACTTTTGAAAGAAAAATAAACAAGTGAACTTTGAAAGGTAGTAAATAATTTTATATATATATATGATATATAAATATATTTTTGAGACCGATATTTTTTTTTTTTTTCACTTTTATTTTTCATTATAAAAATAAAACGTTTTTATAAATATCATTCTATTCAATTCAAGCATTTTGTTTTCTAAAAAAAAACAAACGTTTAACAGGTGTCAAAATTAACACTTAAGTAATTTAAAATTTTAAAGTATGGCTTATAAGTTTGGGTTGCATATGGGTTGCTATATGTATATTTTAATAAGTAAAATATTATATACGCAAATTTTATTATAAAAATTTTTTTTCTTTATTATTTATTTATCTATTTTCATTTTTTTAAAACTTCATATAATAATTCTTATGCAGACCTAAACAATAATTTATATATTTGCTGGATATAATATACTTTTATTTTTATTTATTTTTAATTTTGAATATTTAAAAATATAAATATGGATTTGTGTTTATAATAATGCATACTTGTTAAGCACAAATATGTCTTTATCTATTTAATATATATACTTATTGCAAGTATATATGTATATATTTTTTTGTATTTGGGTTTGTATTTAAAACATTGATATTACCTAAAATTAAACCATAATATAAAAATAAAGGATGTACTATTTGTTTTATAAGTAATGCCTTTGTAATTTATTTGAAAGAGTATTAATATTTTATTCTTATTTTTCTTTTAGTGCCAAAGTCATTATGAAATTAATTGAATTCACAATTTAATAGAGGATAACTACGTATTTCACTTATTATTTAGTCTTTAAGTTACTTACACATATTATTATTCATTGATATGTCTAAATATACATAAATTTACTTATTAGATGTGTATATTGGATTTAATAGAATTCCCTTTGTTTCTGATATTTATATTTGATTAGTTAGTCATATCAACCTTGAAAATAAATTATAATGATAGATCTCATTGCTCTGTATGATTTTAGATTCATTTCATGTATAGCTAGTTGGAAGGGCATATAAACAATTTATTTAAATATAACTGGGATAATTTTATCTTTCTTCATTTAAATTATACAATTTATTATATTAGGCTTTCTCAACAATTGGATTCATTTAGATTATATATATTCCATTATGTTTATCATCCAATGTTTGAAGCATTATTTTCTTCTAACATATTGACGTTCCATTACATTTGATTTATAATATGTTTATATGATATATTGTCCATTACATTTGGCACCACAAACTGTAGGTCCCAGTTAGAAGATGATTGGTATAATGGAGTAAAAGTACATTCCATTACATTTGGTGCAACAACTAGGGCACGAAATAAGCTAATTAGGGCTTGAAATACCCCACATACCTGAGAGATGTGTAGTATATATCTTGATGTGAGATGTATAGTTTAAAGAAAGAGAAGCATTTTTGTGTAATTTTTTTTATATATAGAAATATTTTGGCCTTATGTTTAGATGGTGATGGTTACTGTTATTGTATTTTTTTATCATGAGAGATAAATACAGTCATGAAACAGCTTAATTTCAATTTAAAAATTATATTGATGGCATTAAATTATAGATAATTTTTGTCCATATTTGGAAAATTTGTGTTGTAGAAAATCTATAATTTTGAAGGTTAGATTGGATATTTGATTGTTGGAGTTTGGTTGGTTCTGTTGCAAGTATTGATGTTGGATGGGGAATTTTTGTCATTGTCTTGAGGGTGTGATGTATTCATGTCACTTGTGACTGATTGATCTCATTCACTGCTCCAACCCAAATTTTGATGTTTGTTATTATTTATCATGAAGCAGTTAACAGTAGTCCTGCCATGATTTTACCTCTAAGACTCCAGAGAGAGTAAGGTATAGTTATTTTTGATATATGTATAATATTTGCCTCTAAGACTCCCAAAGATGAGCAAGGAAATATTTTATAAATAATAGCCCCTAAGACTTAGATGTAAGCAGGGCAGTGTAATAGTGTTTGCAGAAAACTATTATGGGTTGTAGTAGCTTAGAGAGACTGAAATGTGATGATCATCTGAGTGTTCATGGAGCATTGTATGCTTTAAGAGCAGTGATTGAATTCTTTTATCTATCTCAAAATTGTGAAATGCTAATCATTCTTTTGGCTGTCAGTATCTGTCAGATCTTTAGAGGAATAGATGAGTATATAACATAAATATATATAGCACCAAACTTAAGGGCTTGGTTAATCGATTATTGTTGGTGACAAATAATCTATTACATTGATTATCAATTAGGGTTTGAAAAACAAACATATCAATGTTTTATTTTCCATTGTAAGTGACTTTAAACATGAAGTTCAATTAGTGAATGTTTGTTGATGATAAATCTGCATTAGTACAATCTTTAGTAAAATAATGTTTTGGGCACAAAAGTTAATAATTAGTGAAGTTGATTTTTTTTTTTATGTATATAAAATGGTATTAAGTTTTAAGGTCCAGAAAATTTATAGGCATCAATTTAATCATTTTATATCTAACTACCATTATCTTGAGTGAGAAAGTTGTCTCACAATATTATTAAATTAGTTATTTTTAAGGCATGTGAACATTTTATTGTATTTTAAATATTTCAAGGTTATATTGAATTTGATATGAAATTTCCACATTTCAATATTGTATAAGTGTAGAATATTTATTATCATTACATATAAATAAATGTTAGTTAGTGATCTCAGTTGTTACTCTCTCCCCCTCTCTCTCTCTCCTCTTTTTTATATATATATATTAGAGGAATTTATTAATGTTATAGTGATAGATGAGATTTTTTATAAACCAAGAAGTTCATGAGTTCTAACAACTGAAATTTAGATTGTCGGATAGCTACTATGAATAATAAAATTAAAAGACTTGTACTTTGCTTAGTTGAGTAATTGCTTGTTGGGATAATGATTGGAGATGGTGAGCCCTTGATCTGTGGTAATTACTACATAGAAATATATATATATCTTAGATTTTTTTTTGTATGAGTATATAATATTACAGTACTAGTAATAATGGATAATAGTAACGAAATGCCAGTTAGTGGTAATTTTGATTTGGGGAGTTTAATAGAGAAACTGGAGGCTCTGATGAAAACCAACTCTAATGAATTAAAAGATCTTAGAGCTGAAATAAAAACCAATTATGATGATCTTAGAGCTGAGATAAAAACCAATTATGAGAAACTAGAGTCTAGATTAAATACCAATTATGATGAACTTTCCTCTAGATTAAAAACAAATTCTGATGAACTTTCCCAGAAACTAGAGACTAGTTTAAAAACTAACTCTGATGAACTAAAAGAGGAACTTAGAACTGAGATGAAAGTCAATTCTAATGAACTTTCTAGGGAATTAAAAGATGAATTAAAAGCTCTGGTAGATAATAGTGTTAGGAGAGTAGAAATAAAATTTGAGGAAAAAATGGAAGAATATAAAGAACCTTTAGATGTGACTAGTGAAAATATTAATGAAAATAAAGAGTATGTTAAAATAGTTGATAGATCCTTAGAAATAAGATTAAATTTACAAAAGCAATCAGAAAAAGTAGAATTAAGTTGTGAAAGATTAAAGGACACTGTTCAGAATTTAGAAATTGGACAGTTAGGTTTTCAATGGATAGACAATAGTACTCTAGAGTTAGGAGAAATAAAAATGCATTATAATAAAATGAATGAAGGTGTTCAAACTTTAGAAGTTGAATTAAGTTCACCAGAAAAGATTAAAATTAACTCTCAAAAATCATTAGAAAGAACAGAATGTGTTTCTCAAAGTCAATGTAAAGAAAGTGTCAAGATAGATCACAAATATTCTTGTAAGTTCTTTTTGTACACCAATTTTAAAAGTAACAATCGGAGTTTTGAACAGAAGTTGTTTAGTATGAATTTTAATAGGAAGTTTATGGATCATGTGTATTCATATAACTTGGATGCAAGGGATTATTACTATTGTAATAAACCACTTGAAAGGCAAAACTCAATATATAAATGTAGTTCTTCTCAATCTATAGCCAATGATGGTAGAGTGCATGCAAAGTGTTTAGTATATAGTAACATGAGTGTTGAATTCAATAAATTTTGTCTGGATATGACAAATTATCTTAATCATAAGATATTATCTTATAAAGAACAGTATCATGGTAATTTTGTATGGTACCAAGAAAGTATATTTTTAGATATATTAGAGCATAGATATTTGAATGGAAATTTGTACAATTGTTGCAATAGAAATGACTTATTTTACAAGTATCCCAGCAGGACAAAGTTGGTAAGATATATCTTATTGAAATTTGAGAGAAATAAAAAGGTAAAGAAACCTAAAGAGAATTTTCTTTATGAAAATTGTAATAGAAGGATGAAAGTAGGTAAAGCCAAAGTTAGACTTAAAGTTATAGATGGAATGATAAATAATATTGATTTTCTTAGAGAGAATATTGACAAGGAAAGAGATGTAGGGAAAGCAAAGGTAAAATTTAAAAGAATGAGTAAAAAGATATTTGATCTGAATCTTGGTAGAAGGATGATTGATGAGGAAAAAGAAATTGGCAAAGCCAAAATTAAACTTAAAATAAGAAGTGATGATGTGATTAGTAAAGATTTTCTTCGAGAAAATATAGCTAAGGAAAGAGATTTAAGTAAACCTAAAGTTAAACTGAAAAGAATTAATATAGAACAGGATAATATTAATGTTGTAAAACAAAATAATTTTCAGATATTCTTTAATGTTGAAGTTGTATCACATCAATCTGATTTGCAATTTTTAAAGGATTATTTAGAAAATTTGAATGAATACCATTCAAAATTACCCAAAGTATTGTTTTTAATTGAACATAGAACAAGTGAAGTAAAACAAAGACTTACTCAAGTCGATGATGTTTATCAGGATAGTCAAATGAAAGATAATAGATTATCTGATAAAATAGCAACTGTTATTGATAAAATTAAGAATTATGTTAGTGCTTATGATCAAGTTAGTATTTATGTAAAGGATATAGAGGCAGAATCTAAGGAGTTCATAGCAAAATCTTTAGATACTTATCTCAAAATTATTCAAAAGCAATTGAATTATATGAAAACGTTATATAAAAATCTTGTAAATCAAAGCAAATTTCTTCACAGAATTCAACATACTGGAAATTCTTTTCAAGAAGAATTAAAAAGGCACTTTTGATTATTTTTTTTTTTTAAAGAAAACTTGGACAAATATCTAGATGATCTGAAAGATAGATATAAATAAATGAATATGGTTATTAATAAGAAAAATAATATTCTTTAAACCATGTTAGTCCTTAGAAAGATTACAAATTTGAGAAGTTTTTTTTTTCAATATCTCATAATTCATTAGTTATTTGCAAAGACATTTTTTTTTCAGTGGATTAGGGGGTATTGTAAATATCGATAAGTCTATCTATATTTTAAAAATTATCATTTGTTATAAAAAAAAATCTCTTTGAGTTGATGTTTATATATGAAGTATTATTATTGTTTATGGTTATTAGTTATAGTTATTGTTTGGAGTTATTATTTTATTTATATGTTGATAGTACATCGCTGTGAATATTTAATTATTATAAATAAATAAAGACATATAAATTGTTGATTATAAAAAAAAGATTATTTTATTTGTAGTGATTATTAAAAAAATGTAATGTTATTATTTATGTATATATACATATATTTTAAAAGCTGTCAAATAAATTTTCGATTTAATATTTTTTTTTATATGGTTAATATTTTTTTTGAATGTTAATTGTTTAAAAGAAAACATATGTAACAATGGTTTTTAAAACAGCATTTTCTGGCATGTGGAGAACAACAACAGCAACAAAAAAGAAGCCATTATTATTAGGATAGTGATTAAACAAACAAAAGGATAAAAATTTGTTGTACTTTGTTTCTTTGAAATTGCCATTCTTAAGAATAGTGGAATAAGATAAATTTCTGTAATCAATACATAAACATGACTGGCTAATATATATATATATATATACATCACAGCCAAGGGGCTGCGCCATTTTCTTTCATTTATTCCAAGGCAGTTTAAAAAGAAAAACTAAGCAAATTTCAACACATGAATTTCATCGCGTTTGAAGCCGAAATTTGATATAGCTATCTGGAATCTATAATGGTCAATCTAATAATAATCTGGAGGTAACTAGAAGTATTAATACATTGGATTCAACATTTCAATTTATTTATTTATTTTTCAAGGAAAGAAATTTTAGAAGGATAAAAAGTATACGTACATCCGGAAATTAATAATTTTCTCTAACGTGATAGTTTCTTCACTTTAATTCTAGAATGCATTCTAATATTAAACGGATAAAGAAATAAAACAATGGAATAAGTTGACTTTTGAAAGAAAAATAAACAAGTGAAACTTTAAAACAAAAGGTAGTAAATAATTTTATTAATATAAATGATATATAAATATATTTTTGAGACCGATATTTTTTTTTTTCACTTTATTTTCATTATAAAAATAAAACGTTTTTATAAATATCATTCTATTCAATTCAGCTTTTGTTTTCTAAACAAAAACGTTTAACAGGTGTCAAAATTAACACTTAAGTAATTTAAAATTCTAAAGTATGGCTTATAAGTTTGGATTGCATATGGGTTGCTATATGTATATTTTAATAAGTAAAATATTATATACGCAAATTTTATTATAAAATTTTTTTTTTATTATTTATTTATCTATTTTCATTTTTTTTTAAACTTCATATAATAATTCTTATGCAGACCTAAACAATAATTTATATATTTGCTGGATATAATATACTTTTATTTTCATTTATTTTTAATTTTGAATATTTAAAAATATAAATATGGATTTGTGTTTATAATAATGCATACTTGTTAAGCACAAATATGTCTTTATCTATTTAATATATATACTTATTGCAAGTATATATGTATATATTTTTTTTTGTATTTGGGTTTGTATTTAAAACATTGATATTACCTAAAATTAAACCATAATATAAAAATAAAGGATGTACTATTTGTTTTATAAGTAATGCCTTTGTAATTTATTTGAAAGAGTATTAATATTTTATTCTTATTTTCCTTTTAGTGCCAAAGTCATTATGAAATTAATTGAATTCACAATTTAATAGAGGATAACTATGTATTTTACTTATTATTTAGTCTTTAAGTTACTTACACATATTATTATTCATTGATATGTTTAGATATACATAAATTTACTTATTAGATGTGTATATTGGATTTAATAGAATTCCCTTTGTTTCTGATATTTATATTTGATTAGTTAGTCATATCAACCTTGAAAATAAATTATAAGGATAGATCTCATTGCTCTATATGATTTTAAATTTATTTCATGTATAGCTAGTTGGAAGGGCATATAAACAATTTATTTAAATATAACTGGGATAATTTTGTCTTTCTTCATTTAAATCATACAATCTATTATATTAGGCTTTCTTAACAATTGGATTTATTTAGATTATATATATTCCATTACATTTTTCATCCAATGTTTGAAACATTATTTTCTTCTAACATATTGACGTTCCATTACATTTGATTACATTTGATTTATAATATGTTTATATGATATATTGTCCATTACATTTGGCACCACAAACTGTGGGACCTAGTTAACTAGTGATTGGTATAATAAAGATATTTTCCATTACATTTGACACGACAACATGGTCAGCATGATATGTTTATATACATATCGTATAGTTTCCATTATATTTGGCTTTCCAAATGTTTGGGGCCTTCTTTCTTCAATTTAAATGGAATGCAGCAAGTACTTTCCATTACAATATATAATCTTAAATTATAATATTAGTAAAAAATAAACACTGATATATAATTTAGATAAAAGTACTTTTGATTACATAGTAATCCTTATCAATTGAAATTATGTGGTCTCAAACAGATGTCATGTAATTTCCAGGAATTGTAAAGATCAATATTAGCTGTATGTCTTTTTATTATGGAATCTTTAAAATTAATTTCTAAAAGTTGCTTCTTTAAGCTTTCTCTTTCTATGGTGTCCTTCTTCTTGTAATAATCTTAGGTAAATTAAAAATTATATGATTTTTCATGGTCATAAAAAGTGAAGTAATATGAGACTGATTATTTGTAGCACATTTTATATAGATTCGCTGGATCTTATTTAATTTTTTTTTTCTAAAGCACTATCTTGATTTGACAACTTATAATTTTTCACATCCACATATAATTTACAGTTTTGAAAAATAAAATTTTTAGAATTTCTAATTAATTTGTTTACATTTGTAGAAATATCCAAATGTAAACAAATTAATTAATAATTCTAAAAATCCTGTTCATAAAAAAAAAAAAGTAATAATATTATTAAATTCTATGATAGTGCTTTAGAAAAAAGATTTAATGAATACCAGCTATTTCTATAATCTTATTAAAACATGCTATAAATAATCAATCTATTGATGAGTGCTGGTTCAGCACGAAATACTTATAGTAGTGATTATTTACCTTTTGTACATGTGTGTGATCATGTGCATATGTAATATGAGATAATGTGGAAAGTTGAAGTGTGCTTGGAAGTCTGTGTTCATTTGCCCTATGTTTAAAATTAATGTCCAGGTATGAGAAGAATGCCTGTGTTTCAAATACTGTGAAAAAAACTTATAACTTTAGATCTACACATTTCCTGGAAAATCAAGTGAAATCTGCTTTTTATCCATATAATTTCAGTTACTAATCATTAAAATGCAATCAAAAATATTTGTGTAAAATTTTATATTATTATTTAATTTTTTACTGGTTGTATAATTGAAAATTTATGACTACAGTAATTTTTTAGCAGTTAACTAATTACTTTATATTTTCCATGGAATGATATTAGGAGGATTAAGAAATTATCTAAATTAAGTGAGAGAATGAAATCTTTAAGATGGCAGATTTCTTTTCTTAAAAATGTAGAGAATTTAATGTTGTTTTTTTTCCTAAGAGTTGTATTCTTAATATTAAGAAGAGTAGGAAATAAATAAGAATTTAGTTTTGCATTTAGAAATACATATTTTAAATAATTTTTGAAAGAGAATTTTAATAGGCTTTATAGATATACTTCTGAATGTAAAAGAAATAGGTATAATTTAGGTAAAAGGCAAGATTTTAATTATTCTATTTTAAATGCTTTCATTATGCAATTTAGAATAAATAGGTCAAAATTCTATTGTAGAAAATATCAAAGAAAATTAAAATGGTTACTTGAGAATACTACGAGTAATATTTATTTTAGTAATAGGTGGTTATTAAAAATAACATTTCTTTTAATAAAGTTGTTAATCTTTCTGATATTAAATTAAATGATAGTGAATTAGAAATTATTAGTAAAGATATAACTTTGTGGTTTTTCATTCAAAAAATATAGTTTTTGATACAATTTTATCTAGAGAATCGAGTAATTTAAATGATAAGCAGAAAATTGGTATTCAAAATTGGTTTTAAATAAATGTTTAAAAAAAAAGAAAAAAATATTGTTAATCTTGCTGAGGTTAGGCATCTTAAGAATAGGTTAATTTCTAATGATGTGATCACTTCTCATTAAAACAAAGCTGGCCTGTTTGTTTTTATGAAAGAAAATGAGCTTAGGGAGAAAATAGATAAAGAATTAAATAATGGTAAATATATATTTTTAGAAAAAGATCCTGGTAATATTATTAAAATAAAGTTAATAATTATTATGAAAAAAATGATAAATTTAATTTTTTTAATAGAGTGAATTATTTAAAATATTATGCTAATGATTTTATATCAGTAAAAATGTTTATGAATATTAAAACACAGAAAGGTTTTCCTATCAGATTTATTTTTGACTTCACTGTTAGTTTTATGGAGGGAATTTCTAGGTTTTTGATTTTTTTTAAAAACACTTTGTTAATTTTGGTCATTACACAAGTTTTTTTTTCCTTTAGAGGCTATTGATAAGATTTATAATTATAAAATGGAAAGTAACTGGATTTTTGATAGTTTGGATATTGAGAATATGTATCAATCTTTAACAGATTGAACAATGCTAATGTTCATATGTCCATATTCATTAAAAATAGATCTTTGTCTAAGGATAAAATTAAACTTATTTAAGATTTTCTCCTATCACTGGAGTATTCTATGTCAATAAACATCATATGATCACCATTTCCTAAGATCTAGGTGCAGTGCTCACAGATCCAAGACTCTTCACTGACAAAGGCCATAAGCTAGGAACTAGTCTGGGTATATGGGATGAGTATGCACTAGATGGGTATTTTAGGTACAAACCTTCTGGCATCCATTGATTACTCTGGCTTTCACTAAGTGATAATACTGTATGGAGAGTTTTGCCTGTTTAGAGGATTCTATGTCTTTTACTTATAATGGTAATTTTTATAATATTAGAGAAGGGTGGATAATAGGTTATATTATTTCTTCTTTGATTTATTCAGTATATATATTAATTATTTAAAAGAGGAAATTATTAATAAAGCATGTGCATATTTTAAATTACTTGTTAGATATGTTGATGATTATTTGTTTTTAGTTGAAAATTATAAACTGAAAGAGTTATTAGATAAGTTTCATTGTTTTGATACTTCTATAAAATATATTGTGGAAGGAGAGAAGTTAGATTTAGGCTTACCTGATAGCTATCAATCTGTATATCATAAAGTGGCTGCTTTAAAAAATTATTGCTATAGAAATAAGAAATTATATTATTGTAATAAGTATATTGTTAAATAAAAAAATTGGAATTCATATTGTCTCTAGTTTTATTTGTTGATGTGAAAACTCTAGAGACAATATGAATTCCAAAAAAACTTTAACAATTTTTTTATTTAACAATTATACTATATTTACAACTATGTGTCTCTCTTGCTAAAATTAAGCACTCGAGGTGCATGTACTAAGGTTTTAGCCTTATAGAAGTATAAGAGAACATAATAAAATAAACATTAAATAGCCTTCATTCTGACTATTTGATGTGTAAAATAAAATATATGATACATTATAGTAATATTATTTTCTATCATTATGACAGTGATTATTCCATTGTCATTATCATAATAAAACAATAAATACATACAATTTATTTAACTAGTAATCTTCTTTACTTTAACATTACAATACAAATTTAAATAATAAAAAATGTAGTTACTGAAATAATATTTATTCATCACTTTATAAAATCTATTTTAAAATATTTTAAACAATCCTATAACTTTACTCTTTTATAAGTTCACTCTTCTTAATAAAAAATTCAAATTATATTAAAGAATTATATTGCATGACATGCTATGCTTATTCACTTTATAATCTATTACCATAATAGGATTCAGATATTATGTTTCATCATTCTTTCACACAATCAAACAAAATATGCATTAAATATTTGAGTTTAATGATCTCTATTATTCATATATCACTAGGAATATCAAATCATTCCTTTTCTTCTTTCTCTATAATCAGTAAATAATTAAAACATTATTAGTGATATAATTTTTTTCTCTCCTCTTGCATTCACAAATATTGATAACTTCCAACTTTTAAACTATCATTTATGATGCAATATCCAGTGGTAGTTAATGGTGATTATAGTGAGTGATATGAATACAATAATAACTCAAATAAATATGACATATCATAGTTAGTGTTTAAGGTCAAATATTTATCATGTACCTTAAATTTTGGTCATGACTTCTACCTGATCTCTTACAAAATTATAGAAAGAATGCAACTGCCTGTGTACTAACTATACAGAACTTTGTTAACTATATTTAATTTCTTAATTCATAACAATATAATTCACATATAATATTTCTTCTTAATATCCCTAGCACTCATGTTCATTTTACAAGTAATTTCCCAGACAACTATCCTTCATCTTCCACTTTCTGAATACTTCTAACATCGCAAAGAAATTATAACCATGTCACATAAAATAATCTCCTAACCATATTTCCAAATTAAATTTCTAATATGATAGTCAAGAAGATTCAAAACATTGTATACCCAAATGATTTCAATAAAATATCCATCATTATCATACATTCATTCACTTATATTATAGTACTAGATAATTTAAAGATTAGTGTTTTCATTTTATTGTATCTAAACAAATATTGTCTAGAATGATATCATAGAAATTCTTAATCATATTGAATAAATATGCACCCTTAAGCATTCATAAAAATTACTTAAATACCTTTAGATAACTTACAAGGCATTTTTTTACCTTTACATTGCATTCATAACCAATTAATATATTCATAACCATATAAATATGTTTAATCTGTCTTTAATATTCAAGAAATATGATAATTGAAACAAAATATAAATTAAAATATCATTAAAATATAATAATTTACTTTTAATTGCAACAATTATTGGAATTAAATATGGCGATCCCCTTCTCCCCTTGATCGTCCAAACATAAAATAAACTATAGGTATTTTATTTTTGTCTTTAAGAAAATTAAATTTTTTAATAGTTATCTTTCTTTATTTAATTTTTTTAAATAAATTATTTCAATATTAAAACTAAGCATATTTCTAATAATAAAGATATTAACTGAATATTATTAATAAAAATAAAAATATTAACTGAATATTATCAATAATAATGAATATTAATATTAAAAATAGAAAAGTAATAAAATTCAAAGCTACTAATGCTCTTATTTGCTTCTATTCTTCCAATGCTGAGCTTCCCCCATTGCTATTGGGAAAAGTTACACTGAACAAAACTCCATAAGTCACAAAATTAAATCTTTGAAAATCTCTTTGAAATATTGTCCATCCATACTGGATAAATATTTTATCTAAATTCATTTTTTAGCTTTTTCCAGAATAGATATTTCAGATAAAAGCATTTATTAATAAAATTTTTATATTAAGTAATAATTTTCTGTACATACATTGTAAATATATGCTGGTCCAGACTTATGATAAAATATAGGGAAATTAATATTTCTTCATCAAAAAGCATTTATAAAAACATCGTAAAGAATAAGATTATTTATCGGTTATTTTTTTCAGCAGAAAACTTTCATTCCTATGTTTTCTACAAAACATATATGCTCACATTTCAATGGCAATAATTTATCACAGGATGTTTCATAAAATTTAAGATTTTTTATTGTTTCAAATGCACACATATTAATTAAATAATTTCTTGTAATTTTTGTACAGTTTCTTCATTCAGGTAATATTTCAAATAAGAGATAATGATAATCTTAGAATAATAATCAAAAAATAGTAATAATTCTTTACAACAGCTATATAATCAAATAATAATTTTATTCATTAAAAAGGTTTTTTTCAGCATCTGCTTTGGTGCCGTTTTCAAATGTTACTAATCTATTTAACGTTACTCAATCAACTGATATAAAACTATCTAGTGTCCAATAATGAAATTAAAACAAACAATAATAATATAAATGGTTATTTTTACTTAGCATGTTGAAACCACTTGAGGGTGTAATTTTTATGTAAACAAACAGAATTATAATGTTACCGGGCCATTGTTCTTTTTTTCAACTTTAACGTGCTTTTTTGATTTACAATAAAATCATAATTAATGAAATTTATCTAAAAGAAATGAAAAATACATTGGATAAACCTTTTTTTTTTTCTAAAATGAAATTTGTAATTTTAATAAGAATAAAAACAAATCAAAACAATATTGTTGTGACACAAACCAAATTTTAACATGAAGAAAAATATATAATTTCTCCAAAACAACATCATGGCCACTCAAATAAAATTGTTAATATTAACAAGATTGAAAAGAAATAATTTCCCCCAAAACAACATCATGGCCATGCAAATATAGTTTGTAATTTTAACAAGAATAAAAGAAAAGAATTTATTCAAAACAACATTGTGGCCAAAAATAAAACTGGTATTTTCAATTAGTCCCGCGATTTATCTCACGCAAATGTGAATTTTGGTGTGATTTCGTAAAAATCACACTTACACCTTTCCTTTGATGATTTATTAAAGTGTTACCCTTGTCTAGAGAAGTGGGAAAAGTTTCCATCATTTTTATTACCTTATACTACATCATTGGATTTGGAAAATAATGACCTGGGCATGCGAATTGTAAGACTTTTGACAGTCTCAATTACAGACACCCTCACAAAATACCATAGTGAAATTTAAAATGGGATTGTTCATAGAAACTGTGTAACACAAAGTTTACCGTAAGTGGCAACGGCCACTGTGGCAGATAATAAAGATCCTACTTCTGTGCTTGTAAATACGTGTACCATAAAAGTTAATAATAGGATGTGTTCGTATAAACTGTGGCAGAATAATACATCCTATTTCTGTGCTGTAGCATACAAATAGATACCATAGTGAAAGTTAAAATGGGATTGTTTGTATAAACTGCATAACACAAAGTTCACCATAAATGATGTCGTCCTTCTGCGGCAGAATAAATGTCCTATTTCTGTGCTGTAGCATAGAAGTAGGCACCGCAGACAAGTTAATGGACTATTTCTATGCTTAACCATTAGAAAAAAACATATGCCCTCAAGCAGTTTCAACATCCTAAGAGAAAACAACCATATAAATAATTAAAACAAATCAAAACTCTCATATATAAATTCAATAATTAGAAAACAATTCATTATATCATAACAATATGTTATGATATAATGAATTGAATTGTTTTGTAATTATTGAATTTATATATGAGGGTTTTGATTTGCTTTAATTATTTATAATATAAAAAATTTATAATAATATTTTTAAATATTTTTAAATTTATAATATTTTTTATATTTTTTTTATTTATATAATATAATTTTTATATTTATAATAAAAAAATTTATAATAATATAAAAAATAAAAAAAAAAAAAAACCCCCCTAAAAAAAAAAAAAATAAACAAAACAATCCATTATTGTTATAATATAATGAATGGTTTTTTAATTATGAGGATTTTGATTTATATTATCATTGTTTGTTTTAATTCCATTATTGGATACTAGATGGTTTTATGCCAGGTGATTCGTTAATGTTAAATAGATTAATAGCATTTGAAAAGGGCACCAAAACAAGTGCTGAAAAAGGTTTTTAATGTATAAAATTATTATTTGATTATATGCCTGTTATAAAGAATATTACTATTTTTTGATTATTATTTTACGGAAGAGCTTAAGGATTTTTATTCCTTTCCAATTTTAATTTTAGAATAATATCAAAATTCATCTCATTTTATCAAATTAAGTCATATGACATCTGACTTGATTTTTTATCATTTTATCTCACTTTTAATAAGGAAAATTTTTTAAAATGTATACTTTATTCATCTTTCTTTTAAATAGGAAAATCTGTCTTTTTTTAAATGTAAAGTTCAAAAAAAATATTCTCTTAATTTTGATATGCATAAATTTAAATATATAATGTGCATTCAGGCTGTTCTTTTTTAAAATAAACCAGTAGTAAAATTTATTTATATATGCATTTGCAGATAATATAAAATATATCTACATTTATAAAATTCCTTCATATGTATTTAATTCAAATGCATAACATTTGTTCTTCATTTTTGTACATATAGCTTATTAAAGAGTTTTCTTCAATTATCCTCAGCATAAGGATAAGATAATTTCTTGACAGATTATATTTATAAAAGGTTATCAAAATTATTAAATATAAATGTTCTTTCACTTCACACATACTAAAATATTAAATATAAAGTTATTATGAATTCTTAAGATTTCCACAGTTATATGGTTGAAATTCTCATGGCTTTTGCAAGGTATTAGGCCAATAATTCGATAACAATTATTGGTCTCCAAAAAATTATTGTGTTTTACATTATGTTTCAATGTGAAAATTTCACTGACAGTGAATATTTTTTTTTACTTAAACATGAGATATATTAAAATAATTATTTAAAACTATATTTTAACTTTACTAAAAAAATATTTTATAAAAAAATAAAACTTTTAAAACAATCAGATTAGACAAATAAGACAAGATTAGAATAGACTAGAACTGAACTATATAGACTCACTGACCACCTATATGTATCCTACTTTATCCAGTGATTTCATTGGTTGATCCATGTTCTTCTTAAATACTAATTTATATATAAGTTAAGTTATTTTGTCTACAAAATATTTTTTTTAAAATAATATGACTCATCATTTGAATTTCATATAAAATTTATTTAATATTTCATAATATAAAATACCTTTATTTAAACATGAAAATATTTTTAATAACTTGAATATTAATTTTAAAATAAAAAAATATTATTTAGACAGTATATTAAAAATTAATTGTTACTTTTAAGATAAAATTTCCAATATTATTTTGCAACATTTTAATGTGTCTAATTTTTACTAACATGAAACTTTTTACTTTATTAATATTTTCCCTAAAATCATAAAAGCTCAAAGACGAATACATACTCTTTTAAAGACATGTGACACTTTTTAGAACATTCTAGAATAATTTAATTACTAATTATTTAAAGTAATAACTTAAATAAATAAAATTATTTAAAATATATTAGATATATAATATTTAATGCTGTAATTAAACTATTGTTTTAACATTATATTCTTTAAATATAATAAACTAATTAATTTTATCTTTCAAATAACATATAATATATTACTTTTATCATTTAAATTATATTAAAACAACTTTAAAATACTTTAAATATCTTTATACACCTTTTATTTAACAAGTTTAAATCTACTTTACTAACAAAAGTAATAGAAAATAATATAAACTAGTAAATTAATTAGAAATAATATAAACTAATATAAATTCAAAATTTTTTAAAACTAGCTATTTTTAAATGCTATTTAAAATGACTGTGACAAATACATGGACACAATATATATATATGGTTTAAAAATATTTAGAGATAAATTTCTGATTAATTAAAAATTCAACTCTTCTACTAAATATAATGTAGATTACACTCCTTATTATATAAAGGTAGAAGTTAAAAAGGTATCTATTTTAACTTTAAAAATGTACTGTTGTCAAGCGTTTGTGATTGAGTGGTCAGCACAACTGCCTTCCAAGCAGATATTCCAGTTTTGCGGGTTGCTTCCCAGCCGATGCTTTGCCACATGAGAAAAAAAATTTACTGTTAGGTATCTATAGGCATATTTAATTATATTAAAACAATTGCAATGAGTTAATCTCAAAATATTACAAATAAATTTTTAACACTGTAAATTTATATATATATAAGGGCAGATTTTTTCAAAAATAAAGTTTTAGATCTATTGCAGTCAAAAGTATTTTTTTAATATATGAATAAAATGACAGTTTTTGATGAATTGATTTTTGGCAAATAAAAAATAACAAAGTTACAAACTGGACATTTATTGAAGAAAATAATGTCAAATAAAAACATTTTACATGACAATATTGATACTTCATGATGGCAATTGATCAAAGATGTTGCCTATGCTTAAGATACTGACAATCTCCACAGATGTCGGGTAATGAATGATCTTTAGATAGTAGGTTAAAACAGTTCTGATCAAATCTCTTCTACTGTCTTGTAAAATGAGATATTGCTTCATTAAAAGCTAGTTTCCCTGGTCATTATGAACCTTTTATGCCATTGGTCATTTTTATATACTAACTATTGCATGTATATTTGATGACATGTTTATTCTTTAACTATGCCCATAAAATTTCTGGCATCAATTTCAATTTCAAATTTTTTAGCTCATGCCATGAAAAATTAGGGGGAAATGACATGTAAACCTTAGTATGCTGGAAATTTTAGTTGTGATTTTTTCTTGAATCAATATAATCAATAATGATTTAGATTAAAATTGGATTTAAATGGTTTGGTCATTCAACTATGATTTTAAAGATTTTCTAAATGAAGTATCTAGAGACCTTTTTATTTGTGGAAAGGGAGAACACAGTCTTGTATCAATTTACTAATTGACTCAAGTATCACTTTTAATTATGATGTTTTCTAGGTGGTTCTATATCAAAACATAGCAATTCAGGGAACTTTATTAAAGTAATCCCTCAGTGTGGTTTCCTATGCATGGTGAGGGGGTTCACATTTTTTATCATGATATGGCTATAATGTTGGTGGAAAACAAAAGTCTCACATTTATGCTTTGCATAATTTATTAATAACCAATTTAGAGAATATAAAATCAAATAATTTATTAATATGAAGATTGAGAAATAAATGCACCAATAAACAAATTGTTTGTCCAATAGACAATTAGTGATCCTGGATTCCAAAACTTAACTAAACAAATCTGTCCAGGTTGTCAAATAACAAACAGCAGAAGCTAATGCTTTAAACTGTAAATGTCTATACATAAAGACAAGTGATTATTTCAGATGGCTGTTCTCACATGTTAAACATTTTTCAAAATAGTTTCAAAATAATTATCTAAAGCTCATGTAAATGAGAATGCTGAATAAACCACATGTCTAGTGGCATACCTTAGGCACTAGCATTGAAACTAAAGAACATCAATGATGGAGCTTCAAAATAAATCAAAATATGTAGGCAAGGGGGAAAATAATCAGTAGTTTTAGCCAATGTTTGCTGAACAAGAATTTATGTTTATTATGCTGATTCATAGAGGAGTAGATATTTTGATAGATATAAAACTGTTGAAATATCTCAATTCCATGCCATAATAACTACTGGAGCACTTAGAAGATTATTTTCAATTCCAAATCTATTTAAAACAATAATGTCATGTAATGGGAACATCGTTTTTGCAAGTTTGCCCAAATAATTTTTGTGCCACTAATGAAATAAACAAGTGTTTAATCAATTATTTTACCATAAGAACAGTAGTGAGGAAAGAGATTGGTTCAACATACTAAAAGGATTCTAGAAAAGGTTATCATAAGCCATTACAATAACTGTGTAGAAATAATGCTCTGGCAAATCATATTACAACAAGCATAGTTATTGCTTGACACCAGTTGAAGTGCTAATTAACAGAGATTTTAGAACAAATATTTCATTTCTCATGTCTCAGTATTGATGGAAAAAAATCAAATTGGTAAAATGCAGACTGATACCCATGAAATATGGTATATATTAGGATTCCTACAATGCAGTAGTTGTCAAAACTCAAGATGCACAATATGCCATAGCATAGAAATTAATTGATGTATAACAATGAAGTACCATACAACAATAAAGTGTCTGCTGAACAGATATTGATGAACTACTTATAGTGTTGATTGCAAAATCTACAGAAATATCAAACAATGATGAATTTAGACATGATCTTGAGTTCATCTGTAAGATTGTGTGTTTTAAAACAATGTTAATCAGAGATAGAGGATCATGTGGAAGAAATTATCTTAAGATTATCTTCAAATAATAGACTTGTCAAAACTATAGAGCTATTAATATCAGCCTCAGCATATGAAACAGCAAAATATTGAGATAATAAGAAAAATATACCACTAGAAATGCCATAAACAGATCAAGTATAAAACTAAATTAATTTAATCTGAGTGTTTTCAATTAGTCAGGAGATATGGCTATAAAAAATGTCCATTTGTAGGGAAAGCCAGTCAACTCAAATCAAAAAGTCAGACAACATTTTAAAATCACTGAGTCACATTATAACAGTAATTTATGAATTTTGAATTTCTCTGATAATAACATAAATGACTAGCTATTTGCTAAAATAAATGAAGCATGTTTAAATTCATAATAGGAAGATTCCTATATAACCTACTACTATACTTCTCAAAAGGCAAGCTGTCATGATGAGGAGTGTTAAGTTTTATAACAAGGAGTCATAGTATTTCACCAAATCACTGATAATTACCACTAACAATAATTAATTGTATATCCACCAATCATAACAAAGTTACATGCTTTTAATTAACTATGGTTTACATATTGTTAATATAAATAATATACAATAAATAAGTCAACATTATTTTTTATTTGGTATCTCATTTATTTATCACATGAAATATTAATTTCAGACAATGATACACAAATAAACACAATAAAGTATTAGCTTTTGTTATATCATCTTATGCATTTGAACCTGGATATTGGTGATTCACTTACTTAATATTAGTAATAAAACAAATGCGATTATATATATATATATATACTGATTTACGAAAGTGATTCATTTAATAAATATTTAAATTATTTAATAAATAATAACAGAAAACTGTAATAACATGTTAGTATACCTGGATACTAGCAATGATTCTGTGATATAACGATTAAATTCAGAAGGATTAATTTAAACAAAAATATAACAAATAATATAATAAATGAAATTAAGATTGAAAAAATAAATGGTATGTGTGATACAAATAATACATATGCTATATAAATTGATAAAATTTAAATCGCCATATAATAGTGAAAATGTTAAGAATATTATTAGTAAACAAATTCTTACATGGATATAAAAAAAAAGGGTTTAAATTTATTGTGTTTTAAGAAATGTTTTTTTCCAAACCAAACATCTAAAAACATATGTGCTTTAAAAAACTAAATTACTGCTATAATTACAAAATATAAAACATAATTGTACACAGACATCCAAGTTCACTTCAGCCATCCACCTCATCTCATAAAGCCAATACACATGATCACACACATGTGAAAAAGATAACTGATCACCAATAACGTATTTTGTGCTGAATCAGCATCCATCAGTGGGTCCAGATCATCATTTTCCACACACATATATATAATAAGTGCTCGATTTATATTTAAATATTGGACAGGCTTCAATCTAATCCACAGTCCAACTTTTCGGCCATCTATACTATCGAAATCTGTTACATGAGATAGAGTGGATGGCTGAATGGAGCTTGAAAGTCTGGGTTCAAATCCTTTATATTAAATATACTTGTTTTTTTAAATATTATGAAGCATAACTATAAAATTATAGTCAAGCGTTAGTGGTCGAGTGGTCAGCACAGCCGCCTTACAAGCAGTTGTCCCGGGTTTACGGGTTCGCTTCCCGGCCGATGCTTTGACACATGAAAAAAAAAACTATAAAATTATACCCTGAGAGGAGAAATCTATTCATTCACATCAGTAGATATCTATAAAAGAAATACTTTTTTCTAGAATGTTATATCTCTAAGTACAATAATTTAAAATATTATAGATTACTATTTTTTTAAATGATTTCTGACTTTTTTTTTTTAAAAAAAAGTCTTAATTCATAATTAAATCTGTGTAGTTTATATGAAAGAAATTCATAAAAGAATATTGATAATTTTATAAATCACTTCTGATATCAAAGCAATAATAAAAATCATTTAATTAAAATCACTTGATTTATTTATTTATTTATTTGAGTAATTATATTGTCTATTCTCATCAGTTATTAATTAATTTAAATTTTTTTGATCTTAAAATTTAAATAATTGAATTGCTTTTCTCATTGTCGCTTACAATCAGCCTTGCACGCACACATATATAAAAAAACTTTTTAAAAAATTTGCAATTAATAAAAAAACATTAAAAATGTTATAGTTGGGGGGGGGGGAGTGTTTTTGTAAAACTAATATGATTTCTACTGCATTCTTACTTTAAATGATGATTTATATTTCATTTAAATTAATCTGTGAATATACTTTATTAAAAGTGTCCTGTAAAGCGTATAGTCTCAAGTGTTTGTTTATTTAATAAACATATCTGTATTTTTTTTCTTTAATAATGTTTTATGCATATAAATAAATATATATCAATAATATAAGTCTTAGATGTTACATATATCTTTTATAAATATATTAAATCATGAAGTACATAGGATTTATGAGCAAGTGATAATTTACTATAGGAAGAGAATTAGACCCATAAAATGTGATTAGGAAAATTAGTTGAATATAAAAAAGTACTTACAGTGTTGGTTACGCTAGAAATTTATTATTGTGCGAAGTAATAATAATCTCTACATAAAAAAAAAGACGACCACAATTTAAGAAATTAAATCTTCTAATATAATACGAAGAAACCACAAATTAAAGATATATCAAATTACTGATAGTTTTGCAGAGCGGGTAAATTTATAAAGCCCTGTTATTCAATATGCATACAATATTACAATCATGCAATGTGAAAAATTTGGTTGTATTAAAGAATTATGAAACAAAATATGCTTAAGAAGTAGAATTAACATGATTTTCATAATATAAACATTTGGAAAAATCTGTACGCAATAAGTTTTCAAAAAAATAAACGATATATGTAAAAGTAAAATCTGATAATGTTAACTGAAGCACATAAATAAATTCTTAAATAAAAAAGTATTGTGAAAATAATGGTTGAGATGAAAGTAAAATAGATATACTTATAATTGATTGTATTTGCTTCCTATAACGAAAAAAAACTGAAAAAACAAAAAATTTCATAATATTTGTGAAAAAGCTTTGATGCAAAATACTCTTATTAAAATATTCAAATTTGAAAATATTGCTTCAAAATGAAACATTTATCAAACGTTTTATATACCACTCTCCCTTTCCGAGGATAAATAATTATTTATAAAATAAATACTGCTCATGTATATTATTATATTTTTTTATATTGCGCATTTTATTCACGATTTTTATATAATTATGTCACTCATAAATCTTCCATTACAAATTGGGTCACTTTAAAAAAATAAAAAAAACTTTTTTATTTAAATTTTTCATGTGATGTATTTCTCAAATTATAATATTTTAATTAATATGAAAACTAACTTTTATTATGTCTGCTTCTAAACTGTTTATTATTTTTTCTCTTTAGTTATTCAATAAATAAATTACAATTTAAAAGTACAGCAAAAATATACATTAATTAAAACTAATTAATATTTTTCAATATTAATGAAGTATTATAATTTAATTATATTTATATATTAACATGTTCATTATATCTTTAGCTCTGTGATATAGAATTCAAATCTGGACTGAATGAAACAGAATTTTTTTTCATGTGTCATAGCATTGGCCGGGAGGCGAACCCACAACAACCGTCTGCAACCAACTGCTTGCTTACAAAGCAGCTGCGCTGACCTCTCGGCTAACAACGCTTGACTGAAATAGAATTTTTTTCACATTTTAAACAGACACAAAGTTTGCTTTTGAGCATTTCAAGCTAACCATTAAATAAGAATTAAAAAACACACTAAAGCTTTACCAAGTAATAGTTATATTTACTAAGGCAATAAACCTTTAAGCATGTGCGCTTAAAAATGTGATGGTAGGGACCTCTACAGGTCTTAACCACAAGCTTACCTTTGGAAGAAAAGAGGGGAACCCTTTTTTACTTCAACCTACTTTCTATATAAACAGGTGAAGCTGAAGCGGTTAGAACTGAGAGCGTGAAGCTATTCAATACTTCACTGACTAAGTCCACAATTCCTATAACCCACCAGTACTCGCGAAATCTTTCGATTTACAACGAGTCAATGGAAAGATAAGTCTGTGAATAGTTCTGGCTTCATTATTCTTTTATAGACGCTATAAATATTAAAGGGTTTTTTTTTGCTCTTCGTTGTCTATTTTACCAATACACAGGACAAAATTTTTAAGAAATATATATTTTTTCAAAATCCTTAAACTAGCCATGTTAAACTACTGACACATTAATGCACATCTTATATCTTCTTTATATATATACTAAGAGATATAGTGTTATTGTTTTTTTATTAGTAAAGATCTAGTTTTATGTATATATTTATAAGAATGTGTATTATAATACTGAAGTTTTACTAATTATTTGTTATTAAAGTTTTGTCCGATCATATTTCTCTTTTCTTGTCAAACATATTTTGCTTTCCGTTATCAAAATATTTATTCGCCCTTTTTTTCTAATTAAAAATATTAGTTTATTCGATTTAACAATAGTATTTGTAAGAATTAATTAAAACGAACTTCTTAAAAGTGTAATTTAATAAAATTAATTTAGACTTTATAGATGAAAATTTTAATTCCATTTGTCAGATTAAATTTATTTTCGACTATACATCAAAAAATATTGGAGACCAAGTGAATTGAAAAATGCATTTACAAAGCAGTTCACTCCTAGAGTAGTAAAATTCGTTAACTTGACATTTACTTTAGCATTCTTGACAGTATCTTGGGTTGTTTTAAGTATGCATAAAAAAAGTGAAATGGTCTAAATTGGTTTTACAATTCTCAGATTTAATCATATTTGAAAGTTAATAAGTATTCCTAAAAGTGGAGTTGGTATATTAAGCTGTTAACAATATAAAATGTCATATTATATTTTATAAAAGTAAAATGTTGATGTCAAATCATTACGTGACATATATATGCAGATGATGTGCATTATATATATTATTGTAAGATTTGTTAGAGTAAAAGATCCTAAGTACAGATTAGTGGAGCACCTTTTTTTTTTTTACAAAAGTAGTCTAATATATTGTACAGGCTTAAACCTGCATTTATATATGTAATATATGCGGGATTTAAACTCAGACTTTCACACGACACACTACTCTCAGTGCCACCTCATATTGCTGACCCACTTGATCACACACATGTTGAAAAGATATATAATCACCAATATACTATAACGGTTGGGGAAAAGGTGGAATCTTGTCATACCTGCCATTCAGGGCACCAACAGACTATTCGAACCTGGAAAATTTATATAGTAGGAAGATATGCAAGTTACGATCCAAATTTTACATATATATTTTTATTATGACTGTCAGTCTATGCCATTAGCTCATGGAGTAGCAGAGGTTTAAAACATATTTATTAAAATATATTTTTAATAAAGATCATAGTAATAATAACAAGTCAGATGTCACATGACTTATATATAGCTTGCACTTACAAATATGTAAAATTAAGAGCATGCTAATAGCTCTAAACAAGCTTTTTTTTTTTATTTATGATAAATGCTACTACAAGAGAAGACATTCAAATCATTTTTATCTTGGATTGTCCCCATCCCCAGACCGGTTTCGACCTATGGGTCTCTTCAGTGAGGAGTTGGGACATTAGATTTAAAAAACCAACTCAAGCAAAGCATTTATCTAAAAGTTAATTGTTAGAAGAAGATCTGAAACTTTTAGACATCTACATGTCTTTAAAGTCAGCTCTCCAACTGAAAAAATCATATGGGCCTGAACTTAATTCAGATACTCCATATATTAGTAGGCTTAGCCATTTAATTTAGCCAAAGCCATAACAGCAAAATAATAATAGTAATAATAACAAGTCAGATGTCCCAACTCCTCACTGAAGAGACCCATAGGTCGAAACCGGTCTGGGGATGGGGACAATCCAAGATAAAAATGATTTGAATGTCTTCTCTTGTAGTAGCATTTATCATAAATAAAAAAAAAGCTTGTTTAGAGCTATTAGCATGCTCTTAATTTTACATATTTGTAAGTGCAAGCTATATATAAGTCATGTGACATCTGACTTGTTATTATTACTATTATTATTTTGCTGTTGTGGCTTTGGCTAAATTAAATGGCTAAGCCTACTAATATATGGAGTATCTGAATTAAGTTCAGGCCCATATGATTTTTTCAGTTGGAGAGCTGACTTTAAAGACATGTAGATGTCTAAAAGTTTCAGATCTTCTTCTAACAATTAACTTTTAGATAAATGCTTTGCTTGAGTTGGTTTTTTAAATCTAATGTCCCAACTCCTCACTGAAGAGACCCATAGGTCGAAACTGGTCTGGGGATGGGGACAATCCAAGATAAAAATGATTTGAATGTCTTCTCTTGTAGTAGCATTTATCATAAATAAAAAAAAAGCTTGTTTAGAGCTATTAGCATGCTCTTAATTTTAAATAAAGATTATAAAAAAAACTAGATCACTGCCAGTACTAATAACACAAAAGATTTTATTCATGTATAAATAGGTGACAGCAAATAAACTTGGAAAAATAATTACTATAAAAAATTATGCTTTATGTTTCATTATTATTATTAACTTTGATTTTTAATCTTAGAATGTTGAGCATAGATAGGCCACCTAGACGATGCACTTAAAAGATTTTCAAATCATTTGATTCGAGGCTAAAAGTCCACAGCCACACCAATGCTCACTTCCTGATATATATATATTGTAGTGATGAGCTACAATTAGCTACACCATCCAATTATTTAAGACACTCTACCAATTGGAGTCACATAACATATTTGCTTAACTAATAAATTGCCAAGCAAATTGTAATATTAACATTTTTTTTCCTTTCCAACATATACATGTGTATAAACAATTTTTTTATTTCTAGAGAAGTAATAAAAGCCAATAAATTAATATAGAAACAGATAGGTATATTAACACTAGAATACAATGTATTATATGTTAATAATTGGGGATAACTACATAAAAAAACTTACACATAAACTTAAGAGAGATAAATAAATAAAAACAATGACTGGATTAAAATGTAAACATAAGGCAACCATTTGTGGAGATGAAATTTGGGGAAATGAAATTTAAAATATTTATAAATTATTATTTTTTTATTTATAATCCCATTTATTTTTATTACGTCATTTAAACAATAGGAAATGTCAAGGTTAAAATGCTTAAAATAACTTCACGCGACAGAACGCCGTATTAAAGGTTATAATTTTCTTCTGCATTTGAAGATGGAACATTATTATTATTTTTCTACTTAAAAATAAATTCAAATACAAAACAGATATGAGTGTTTGAATTTAAATGTATAAATATTTATATATTTAAATATTTATCAAAATGATCAAAACCTGAAATTTTAAAGCAATCGTTTTGAAAAGTAAGAAGTTTGAAATTATTTGCTAATTAGACAAATAAGAGAAACTTAAGCGTTGCAGAAATATTCAATAATTATTTGTTTTGATATATAGTAATATTGTCGTTGAAATTTTGAAAAGCAAATGAATTAATAAATATATATTAATTTTATATCATGATGGCTTGCTAAAAAAGTTTATACCATGGGGTAATAATATGCCCATCAATAAAGCCATAAAAGTTTAAGAATTTTACCTGCCCATTTAGGAGAAACTTAAAAACCATCTTTGTTTTAAATAAAATGTCTAACAAAATTCAGGACAGGATAAATGGAGGACACTATTATTTCTTGACTCAGACAAGAAATTGCAAATTCGTCGTGGGAATAAAACTTCATCTCCATTCCTAGGAATTTATTTAACAAATGAACAGTTTCCAGGACTCATCGAACTTTATTTAACATAATGGGATATAAATTGTGATTTTTTTTTGTTTTATTATTTTGTATATATGTAAGTTTTATGTATTATTTTCGTTTCTACAAATGGAAGCTAATGTGAATAATTTTTGGAGTACTCTGTATGAGAGTAATAAGGGGGGAAAAACTTAGATATATATTTTTATCATTTATAATTGTAATAAGAATAAAAAAAAATTAATAGTTTTGACCGCCCAGCTGACTGACTTTTGACAACTATAGAAAATTAGGAGGTAAGAAATTTTAATATCATCTTATATTAAGTAAAACACACTGATAGATTTTTCTATTATTAATTAAACTTACCTTAGTATTGCTTTTATAAATCAATGATTTATAATCATTGATTTATCTAGACAACAAATATTTTTTTGTTGTTGTTGTTGTTATGCTTATATATATATTTAAATTAGCCAGTTAGAAATCGAAATCACATGTACATATTATGATTTTATATATTCGTGGTTGTAAATAATTAGACAAGTAAATGAACTTCTACCATTGGGTTTAGGGCAAGGGTTTTATTTTATTAATATCATTATAGATATCGATGTGGTAGAGATTCATTCTTGACAAAATGAATTACATATATCAGACTTAATTGTTATTAATACTTAATATTTTTTTTGTTAGTCAATAAATGTTTATATAATTCATTATTTTGGTTTGGTCTCTAACTCATCATTATTTCAATATCCACCATCAGCTTTATAGTTCTTTATTATTCACACATCCATTATAAACATTATTATCTTATTTAGTTTTACACTTATTAATATTATTAATATAATGGAGGAAATACATATACATATTTAAGCCATTTATTATAACTTTTAATACATATATACTTATACTGCACATACATATTTTTTTTATATATCCTATGCTTAATTGATTTTTGATAGTTAATTATCACCTATATAGAGGTGCAATAACTACTATTAGTGTGATCTCCTTCCCTGATAAGAGAGCTCAGGCAATTACTCCCTGAGTTTGAATACTGTGGTATAACGCGGCTATATAGGGGTGAGAATTGGATGAACTGACCCAAATTGTATCTAAGTTAATAAAAATAGGTAGAGCTAGTCTATTGGAAGTAGGTACAATCATAGGTTATGTATTTCATCGTGTAATCACTTGCATCCTATCCGAAGACCCAAAGGCCGACCATAGTAAGATGCGAAACCCCTATCTCTCCAGGAATCCGACCAGCCCGTTACATCTGGCGCCCAAAGTTTCGGCATGAATATCAAGTCTCCAAGGAGATCTAGCTATTGAACTCATAAAAAAATAATAGTTCTTTTTTTTTGTTTGAAATTTTTTTTTTTTTTATTTTAAGTCGTTTTTGCACATATATATATAACCTCTATAAACTTACACATGTAACCCATAAATGATTCATATAATTACAGTTTTAAAAAGTGTATTCAATATTTCTTTTTGTTATAATTAGTTTTATCAAATAAAAACTATTATCTAGAATGGTAAGTGAAATTTGAGGGATATAGATAATGAAATGAGCCGAGACCAATCATTAAATAAATAGTTATTGATTAAACCATAGTTAAAATAGATGAGTCTGGAAAAATAAAAGATCAGGTTTTTAAAATGGGAAATAAAAGTTACATACATAAGGGAAATCTAAACTAAATGCAAATGGCAAAAAGATGGCATATAGAACCCTATGGTATATATATATAAAAAAAAATATTCACTTGTATTAATAAAACGGAATAATATATTTTAAAGTTATAAATAAAATTTTTAATGTTAACCAGAAGTAAAAAATATTTATTAAATATGGATCTTAAGCATTTACCAAAATCAGAGAGTAGTAGTGATAGTGAAATAGAAATGACTACCACTGTTGTTGAGAAAGAAGCTAAGTATAGCCAAGCATCTGGGGGGTCTATAACCAAAACTAAACATTTCCAACAGATGCAGGAAGAAAGCCAGATAGTTTTTCAAACTCAAGAAACCCATACTAATGAAGTTACTCATATACCCAGAGTTGAAATAACACAAACTACTGAGAATATGATGGCCATGCAACTAATGATACAGACTATGATGGAAAAGTTAGAAGCAAGTTTAAAGAAAGAAATGGCAGCCAATAACAGTAGTTTAAAAGAAATGGCAGCAAATAACATTACTTTAAGAGAAGAAATGGCAGCAAATAACATTATTTTAAGAGAAGAAATGGCAGCCAATAACAGTAGTTTAAAAGAAGAAATGGCAGCCAATAACAGTAGTTTAAAAGAAGAAATGGCAGCAAATAACAGTATTTTAAGAGAAGAAATGGCAGCCAATTTCAATAATTTAAACATTAATATGGATATAAAAATGAAGGAATTTGAAAGTAAACTATCTGCAGATATGGAACGATTATCTTT
Organism: Epiperipatus broadwayi; assembly: GCA_028023455.1. Lineage (NCBI taxonomy): Eukaryota > Metazoa > Onychophora > Udeonychophora > Euonychophora > Peripatidae > Epiperipatus > Epiperipatus broadwayi. Next base: position 268,900 of record JAQFVV010012910.1, read on the forward strand.
AGGTTTAAATAGTGTCCAAGAAGATAATAAAGAATTGAAACTGGCTATGTTTGAAATGAGGAAAGAGATAGATGAGAAGGACATAAAGTGTCAACAGAGATTGGAAAAATTCAAGCACACTATCACCAGCCAACTGGATACTAAATATGAAGAAGTACAACAAAATCATGTACATTTTAAGGAAGAAGTATTTGCTGAACAGGATAGACACCAAATCAAAATTCAGGAAGAAGTTAGTATCATTAACACCAAAATTGAGCAACTTCACTCCCGATTAAATAATAAAGTGGAATTGAATAACAAATCTTTTGAAGAGATGAGTCAAAATGTAAAGCATTTGGAGGAAAAGATAGCTTCTAGTGAATTGGAGACTCTTCCGAATGATGTAAAATTAGGAACAGTAATTGAAGGCATAAAAGGAATTCAGGACCAAATGGAACATATGGATAAAGCCACTAATCAAAGATTTGAAGCAATTGAAACTCATTTACACCAAAAGGCATATAGAATGGAAAATGAATTAGGTATATATTTAAAAACATTCCATCGTACTCATATTCTCCATCAAAATAAAATTAAAGTATTCTCCAGACAAGATACTGATGAACTAGATAGTAGCTATCAGGATATAGTGATAAGTCACCACAATTACCACACTAGTTCAGGAAATTTTGATAATGACAAAGTATATGATCATTTTAGATGTTTGCTGTGGCATTTAAATGCACTCTACTATCAACATGATGGCCCAGATAGGCGAGACATGTGGAACATGGTAGAGAATGCCACATTAGAAATTACTAAACAAAGAGATTGCCAGTTTCATAAACTATGCAATACATATGAAGGTCCTTTTACATTCATTAGGCATAGAAATACTAGTGTTTAAAAAAATCTAGTAAAGGGATGGACCTCAAAGATTGCAACTTGGAACTTGTACACTGGACAACTCAAAAGTTTATGAATAGAAATTTTTATTGTGAGATAATATACTGTTTAAAAAAAAAACAACAACTTAATACTAGAAAGCTAATGCTAATCTAGATATTTTTTTTATATAAACATTGTTTTAAGAATATATAAAATTGTGTTTATGAATGTTTCAAAAACAGTTAGAGCATAAATAGATGCAACTACAATTTTTTTAAACACTAAACCATTATTTATGGTTATTAAAAACAAATGTATGGTATAAGTTAACGTAGCAACATTAGAATGCAAAGAACCCCAATATAATTTTTTTTTTCTTTAAATAAAAGTATACCTATGTAAAACAATCAATGAGTGTACCAACTCATATCTATATCAGTATATCCCACAGAAATAAATGTGGAACAGGAAAGATTACAAGCATATGAAAGGCTCAAGAAAATGGCTAACTTAAGAAATAAAAATGGAAAGGTTTATCATAATTTTAAAGTAGGGGACAAAGTCTTGATAAAAACCCCACATGTAAGTAAACCACAAGATAATATGTACCATAAGTTTTTTAATCAATATGAAGGACCATTTACAATAGTAAAACAATCTGGTCATAATGCATATTGGATTGATATTGGAGGAGAGGTACGTGGAACATATAATGCCCGTATCTTAAAACCATATCTTGGAACCTCCATATGAACATACAGTTGCTTTATAGAATGCGAACCCAGCTGGAATAATAACTAGGAGTGATAGTTAAAGCATAGTAAGAGAAAATCAATATCAGAGAAAATATTTATATTTATATCTAGGTGATTAAAAAAAAAAGTATAACTAGGGATATTATATTTATATTTTTTTTTTGTTGATGAGGATATACCCAGGTTAATGTTTTAAAAGCATTGGGTTATCTTGACAATAACCGAGATAGAAGAGTCAATCCATACAGTGTAATGGATGCTCTAATATTTAGTTAGACCTTCAAAAAAATCCAGTAAGACTCAAAAAAGGAGCAGGATAAAGGCTAACAAATAAATTTATGTGCCGTCTAAATAGAGACACATTACCGGTTTATTGTTTGGTCCACATAGCCATCAATAGAGAAAAAAAAAATCCTTAAGTTCAAATCACACTTTAAATGATATATGATTTAACCATAAAAAGAAAGTGTAATTTTGAAAGACTAGCTGATAAAATTCTAGCAACATTGGAGTAAATTTTTTTTTTTTGTAAAACCCTTCATTGAAACCTAACTCAATCCAGCATTAAACAAATGCGTACTTATATGTTAGTGATAAAATTCTATCCATAAGTTAGAATTTTAACCCTGTAAGAGAAGGGGTTTGTAGTGATGAGCTACAATTAGCCACACCATCCAATTATTTAAGACACTCTACCAATTGGAGTCACATAACATATTTGCTTAACTAATAAATTGCCAAGCAAATTGTAATATTAACATTTTTTTTCCTTTCCAACATATACATGTGTATAAACAATTTTTTTATTTCTAGAGAAGTAATAAAAGCCAATAAATTAATAGAGAAACAGATAGGTATATTAACACTAGAATACAATGTATTATATGTTAATAATTGGGGATAACTACATAAAAAACTTACACATAAACTTAAGAGAGATAAATAAATAAAAACAATGACTGGATTAAAATGTAAACATAAGGCAACCATTTGTGGAGATGAAATTTGGGGAAATGAAATTTAAAATATTTATAAATTATTATTTTTTTATTTATAATCCCATTTATTTTTATTACGTCATTTAAACAATAGGAAATGTCAAGGTTAAAATGCTTAAAATAACTTCACGCGACAGAACGCCGTATTAAAGGTTATAATTTTCTTCTGCATTTGAAGATGGAACATTATTATTATTTTTCTACTTAAAAATAAATTCAAATACAAAACAGATATGAGTGTTTGAATTTAAATGTATAAATATTTATATATTTAAATATTTATCAAAATGATCAAAACCTGAAATTTTAAAGCAATCGTTTTGAAAAGTAAGAAGTTTGAAATTATTTGCTAATTAGACAAATAAGAGAAACTTAAGCGTTGCAGAAATATTCAATAATTATTTGTTTTGATATATAGTAATATTGTCGTTGAAATTTTGAAAAGCAAATGAATTAATAAATATATATTAATTTTATATCATGATGGCTTGCTAAAAAAGTTTATACCATGGGGTAATAATATGCCCATCAATAAAGCCATAAAAGTTTAAGAATTTTACCTGCCCATTTAGGAGAAACTTAAAAACCATCTTTGTTTTAAATAAAATGTCTAACAAAATTCAGGACAGGATAAATGGAGGACACTATTATTTCTTGACTCAGACAAGAAATTGCAAATTCGTCATGGGAATAAAACTTCATCTCCATTCCTAGGAATTTATTTAACAAATGAACAGTTTCCAGGACTCATCGAACTTTATTTAACATAATGGGATATAAATTGTGATTTTTTTTGTTTTATTATTTTGTATATATGTAAGTTTTATGTATTATTTTCGTTTCTACAAATGGAAGCTAATGTGAATAATTTTTGGAGTACTCTGTATGAGAGTAATAAGGGGGGAAAAACTTAGATATATATTTTTATCATTTATAATTGTAATAAGAATAAAAAAAAATTAATAGTTTTGACCGCCCAGCTGACTGACTTTTGACAACTATAGAAAATTAGGAGGTAAGAAATTTTAATATCATCTTATATTAAGTAAAACACACTGATAGATTTTTCTATTATTAATTAAACTTACCTTAGTATTGCTTTTATAAATCAATGATTTATAATCATTGATTTATCTAGACAACAAATATTTTTTTTTTGTTGTTGTTGTTATGCTTATATATATATATTAAATTAGCCAGTTAGAAATCGAAATCACATGTACATATTATGATTTTATATATTCGTGGTTGTAAATAATTAGACAAGTAAATGAACTTCTACCATTGGGTTTAGGGCAAGGGTTTTATTTTATTAATATCATTATAGATATCGATGTGGTAGAGATTCATTCTTGACAAAATGAATTACATATATCAGACTTAATTGTTATTAATACTTAATATTTTTTTTTTTGTTAGTCAATAAATGTTTATATAATTCATTATTTTGGTTTGGTCTCTAACTCATCATTATTTCAATATCCACCATCAGCTTTATAGTTCTTTATTATTCACACATCCATTATAAACATTATTATCTTATTTAGTTTTACACTTATTAATATTATTAATATAATGGAGGAAATACATATACATATTTAAGCCATTTATTATAACTTTTAATACATATATACTTATACTGCACATACATATTTTTTTTATATATCCTATGCTTAATTGATTTTTGATAGTTAATTATCACCTATATAGAGGTGCAATAACTACTATTAGTGTGATCTCCTTCCCTGATAAGAGAGCTCAGGCAATTACTCCCTGAGTTTGAATACTGTGGTATAACGCCGCTATATAGGGGTGAGAATTGGATGAACTCACCCAAATTGTATCTAAGTTAATAAAAATAGGTAGAGCTAGTCTATTGGAAGTAGGTACAATCATAGGTTATGTATTTCATTGTGTAATCACTTGCATCCTATCCGAAGACCCAAAGTCCGACCATAGTAAGATGCGAAACCCCTATCTCTCCAGGAATCCGACCAGCCCGTTACAATATATATATACACACAACCAATGCAATGTGAACATGTTAGCATAAAACCACACTGACAGGAATGTGCATCTGACAGCGTGATATTATTTGAAGAACATGACCTTCATCCAGTACAGGAATGTGCATCTGTCTGGTGAAGGGATCATGCATATAAAATAATAAAGAGAAAATGTTATGTATGGATGGGAGAGCAGTCTATCTTGCCAACTTATAGTCCTGATCCAGAGAGCTGAAAGAGGTCAATTTCATGGGAAGTACTCCATGTCCATTTCAACACCATGACTACATCTTTGGGGTCATGCATTCAGTTGGACACATTGGCCTGTATGCTACCACCACTTCACATTACATTGATATAAACATCCATATATCCCTCCACCAGCATTGACACAATTATGAAACAAATAGTCCGAAATCAAAACCCTTTTAAACTAACATATACTTAAACAAGTCTAAGCAGCCATCTACACCCAACTTATATTTAAGTCAATTTACTAATTTAATTTATTACAAAAAAAATATTTAGTTAAGGGTATTTAACTTATTTTAAAATCATGCATTGCATTCAACTTGTTTTTACATCAAATAATATATTTGACCTATTTTTAAAATCTAATAATGATACGTGTTTGATTTTATCTTTAAATTTATGTTTGCAATCACAAACTCCTGCCCTATTACAAACAGATTGTATACTAAGCATAAATATATATATATATAAAAATATAATACATATTTTAAAAAGATTACGTTTAACTTTAGATAAGACTTAAAATTGACAAGTTTATAAAAAATAAAGTTCAGGTTTGATCAGGAGAAAGTCTATAGTTCATATTTAAAGGAAAATAAAGTTTGAAGACTGAGTTTACGCAAGGGCCATTTCTTATGGACAATGATGATTTATCAAGATTTACTAAGGACTTCTAAAGATGGTACCAGTGGTTCGATCCATAGAGATGAAAGCTGCCTTCGACCGGCTGAACCGAAGGAAGTGCGATGAAACAGATTATACTTTTTGTAACGACGACAATAACTTTTTATTTTTTTTACTTTTCAGAAACGACAAATGAATTCTAATTTTCTACTTAATTATTTCTTTTGAAATTTTCCTTTTATAATCCTAATGTATCTTATCTAGGAATGCATGGATCCATCTGACTTATTTCATATATGTATTTCATTGGTTCATTGGGTTTGTGGCTAAGTAGATTTTTCCACTGTGATCTGTGTATATCCCTTGGGCGGGAAAAGCAAGTCTTTTGTTTCTAACTCTGACACTTATCTATTTCATGGTAATCTTTTTAATGGTCATTTTACCCTAAGGACCTGTTTGTAATTTTATTTTTAAGATTAAAAGGTTTTTTTTATTATATTTATTTAAGATTAGAATCTTTGCTTCCATTATAAAAAAATTTTAAACTTATTTTATTTCAATATTTAAATGAAACTTATTAATAAATTAATAATTCATTATTTGTGCATTTTGAATATCTGTGCATTTAATTCATTATTAGATATTTACAAAAAAAAATTTAAGTACTAAAATTTAAATGTAACATATATATATATATTCTCTTACAATATGTTGTGGGCTGGAGTAGTTTGAAGCCTGTCCATTAAAGTGTGAAGATTGGCTATCTTAATATAAAGCTGAGCACTGATTGTATATATGTGTGGAGATAGTAATCTAGACCAACTGATGATTGCTGGTTTAGCATGAAATACATATATTGGTGATTATATATGTTTTCAACATGTGTGTGTTCATGTGGGTCAGCAATATGAGATGGCACTGAGAGTAGTGGGTCATGTGAAAGTCTAAAAAGTAGTCTAACTTCTCAAAATAAATGACTATCAGTTTATACTGGCAAATCTTAGCAAACATAAATTCAATATGCCATCTAGTATGATATTGAGGAAAAATAATAAAATGGATATAAATCATTAAAGTATGACCTGCTACCACGAATTATATAAAGAGGAGTGCATAAATCCAGTAAAAAAAGAATATAGTTTTGAATAATATAAAGAGGATAAAGTAAACTAATTAAAGTTATTTTTACATTACTAATGATTAGTTAAGATTAGTTTATATATATATAAGTAATCAATTAATAAAAAAAGAAAATAGCAACTAGTGTTTCTACTAGTATTTTTTATTGAGAAATAATGAGGTGTACATATTTTCTTGAATGCCGTGAATCCCAATCATCCATCTTGATTGGCAGATATAAGTCAGCAATTTCATATATTTTTAATTTCATTTACATGATAACTTTGAGTCTTTTATTTATTTAGCATATGGATGGTAAAATAACAAATCAAATTATTATATCATTCTTTCAATATACATTATATATATGTTGATACGAAGATTTTCACGGGTTGCATATATAAAAGACATATTTTGTAGGTTCATCCATGTTAACAAATTTAAATATTGATATACCGACGTTTCTACTTGATAACACAAGTTATCCACTGGGTGATAAAAGGTAGAAAGATAATTGTAGAGGTGCTACATTCATTGATTTGAAAAAAACATTAATGTTCCACCAATAGCAAAAATGTTAAATTAAACATTTTTTTTTAAAAAAATATTTCCAAATAGGAGGAAGTTGGCATGTATTATCTCACCTATTGATAACATCTGACCTTTTAAGTATCTCAATGGCTTCTCTAATTTTGCATTGGTAGAGATTATCACATCTGGGTATGATCCTAGTACTAGAAAAATCAATTTTATGACCTGAATCTATAGTATGGAGTGAAAGTGCTGCTGATGATGAATGTTGTTTAATTGCATTAACATGTTCATCTATCCTAACACTGATGTGACAATTACTCATACCTATGTAAGAAGCTTTACAATTTTCATGAGATTTGATAAACACCATGAGATTCAAGAGGGATTGAATCCTTAGGCTTGGTTATTATATTGCTGATCTTTTGATGAGTAGAAAATGCTCTATCTATATTATAGTGTTTTAATATACATCCAATACTGTCTGTAGTTTCTTTTACATATGGAACACAAATTCTAATAGCTGATTTATCATCTTTTTTTTTCCTATTTTGTCCATTTTGGGCTTGAAATAAGGCTTTTTTTTATAAATTTAAATTTTTTTAAAAAACATTCTTAATTTAACATTTTTGCTATTGGTGGAACTTTAACGTTTTTTTTTTCAAATCAGTGATTGTAGTGCCTCTACAACTGTCTTTCTACCTTTTATCATCCAGTGGATGACTTATGTGATCAAGTCAAAACTTTGGTATATCAATATTTAAAATTTTTTTAACATGGATGAACCCACAAAATATGTCTTATATATATTGTAACCAAGAAAAGTAGACAAAGATCAAATATATGCATTCTGTAATATCAGCGGTATCAGCAACACTGCACATTGTATAAACTGAAATTGTAAACACTATCTGTAAATAGTAAATAGCTAATAAGCTATCAAGCTATGCTCAGTAGATTCAAATAATAACCTTTGTGACAATACCAAAATATACAGAGGAAGCATTGTAATAAAGTATAATAAAATGCAAAGTAACACTATTAATAATTAAGCCTTTAACTGATTCCTTCAACTTATTTAATCTTTGTCTAATTTTTGTATTGGTCCACTACTTAAATCTGAGAACAATATTATTTGTCAGTTTCATTTCCAGTCAGTTTCTATTGTTAAAATATTAATCTAAAATACACAGAATTTTTTTAATTCAGCTTCTAAAAATTGAATAATTTTAGATTCAAATTGGTTAAATGTAACGAAAAATTAAAAATAATGTTAATAACTGAAGAAAAATATAAGAAAAAACATTTAAAAAATAGCCAGTGGTAAAACAAAAGAATTATATTTCAATCAATCCGATGTCATTATTCAGTCTGTAGCTGTCAACATAATTTACTTTTCTGAAGAGCTATCATTTTTCCAAGCTTATTTTTCTTGTAATATTTAAAATTTTTCGAATCAAACTTTATATTTCGATAAAGTAATGTAAAATCTTATTTATGAATGTAAAAAATTACAATAGATATAATTATTTACTTCAAAATATGAAAGCGTACCACATTTCATTTTCAGTTCTGAATTTGTCATTTAGAAACACCTAATTATGGTCAGTAGTGATAATTGTTTTTTATTACCGATCATTTCTCCAAATGTATTTTTCTTGTAATATTTAAAATTTTTCAAATCAAACTTTATATTTTGATAAAGTAATGTAAAATCTTATTTATGAATGTAAAAAATTATGATAGATATAATTATTTACTTCAAAATACGAATGCGTAAAAGATTTTATTTTGATTTCTTTAGAAATGCCTATTATTCAAATTACAGTTGTTAGGTGTCAACAACTAGTCTTGAAAAGCGATTACTTTTGCAAGCTTATTTTTCTTGTAAAATTTAAAATTTTCCGAATCAAACTTTATATTTCGATAAAGTAATGTAAAATCTTATTTATGAATGTAAAAAATTACAATAAATATATTTATTTTCTTCAAAATCAATTATGAACGTGTAGAACATCTTGTTTTAGTTTCTGACTTTGTCATTTAGAAACACCTACAACACAATTTCCAGATTTGGCAGGCATCCAATCAGAGAAAAGAGACTGGTCTAAGCACCAATAGCCGGCAAAGAAAATTGATTTTTTTTTTCAAAATATAATGCTATATGTGGACATTTTTAAAACTACAATTTTAAATTTTGAATTTCCTATAAAATAAGCCTGAAATGAAGAAATTGTGACCAAAATTGACCAAGAGATGGCACATGCTATGTCCAAAAACCGTAAATAGCATTTTGGCCTAGTAAACTAGCAATGGAATCTAAATGAAAATAACAACCTCAACTCATTCTAGCATGCACAAAAAT
>JAQFVV010012910.1:278919-369936 GCA_028023455.1 Epiperipatus broadwayi
AAAAAATCGTTACTATTATATATATCATGAAGGTTACATTTAAAGTTCTTTCTTTTAAGATCTAATACAAATATCTTTTTTTATTATTCACCTTGTAAATATCTTTTAATCCCCCTATGGTCATCTATTTAAAAATATTCAAAAACTAATATTTGAAGTCAAAAAGAAATAAAAACAAGTATTCTCTTGTATATTGCTTTACAGAAATATACACTTGATTTTACACATATCACTTGATCTTTCTATCTATTGTGAAGTATATAATAAAGAAATTTTTTTAACAATTCGTACTTTGTAGACCATGATAGCATTGATATCAAAATATAATGCTACACTATTAAAGATTTGTTTAAAAATAAAACTTATTTTTAAAATATTGCCTCATAATTACATTAATTCTGCATGTGATGAACTTATGTTTTTTCAATAATATTTTAGAGGGTTTATATGTCATATTCAGTTTAGAGTAATGGTAGAGTAGCTGATTGTAAAATGTGAGTTCCTATAATTCATTTTGATGCTGTTTAACACTTCCCAAGAAACAACCATAGATCAATCTACATGGATTCAAGTCACTCAAAAATTGTTAGTTTTTATATTACCATAGTGTTTTTTACACTTATTTTAAACCTTAAAAAGCACCATAAGATGCTGCCTTCTCTAGAATTATTTTTCAAGTAAAAAATCAATAATATTAACATAAGAAGCTACAACAATGGGAGAAGGCAGGTTTTCCTAGATGCTGATTGGTTGGTTCACATTTCAATTAAAAGAACAGCACCTGTCAATAATTTTCACTGCTTCAACTTTTTTATTTTGATTTTCAAAATGAAAATGAATATTTTAGAATGTTTTTTATTATTTTTCATACATATAAATTATTTTGATAAAATATGCTGAAAATTATAATTATTTTAGAAAAATAGCAAGATTTTATTAAAAAAATTCTTTACTTTTACACAAACATAAATTGAAAAAGAAACCAGAGCTAACAACAATTTTGACAGCTGTCAACAATTTTCATCACCCCAAGCTCTTTATTTAATTTTCAAATAAAAATGAATGTTTTAGAGTACTTTTTATATATTATAATGTATTTTGATAAAATATGCTGAAAATATAATTATTTTAGAAAATAGTAAGATTTTAGTAAAAAATTATTTACTTTTATATGAATGTAAATTGAGAAATAAATAAATGGCATCCACAGCACTTTCTAATTTTTTACAAACTTACTTTTTTGGTCTTCTGCTATCAAATATTTTTTTAATTATAAATAGAAATTATTTTTGAAAAAACTTTCATTCATGTTCATAATCTGACAAATTATTAATATACTTTTTACAAATGAATATAATATTAAAAGATGGCCATGTTTTTACTGCTGATTTTGTAATTGACCAATCAAAAGTTGTTAAACTTTAATTTACTTGGCCAATAAAAAAACTGTTCAGTTAAAAAAAATTTTTTTCAGTAAAAGAGCTAGTGTAAAACAATTTTAAAACTTTTATCTTTTTCTTTTTTTGTTGTGCCATATCATTTTTTATGTTTTTTGTTTGTAAATAGATATTTTTAGCAAATCAACTATGATTCATATATATATAGAATTAATAGTTTAATGCTAAAAACTAATATTGAATATTTATAAAAATTGTCTCAAGAAAAGCAATTAAAATATCACTTTGATAGAGTGTTAATATTTATAGATCTCTAAAACTTTTATAATTATTATACATAACTCTTTATAAGAATGTTTTGTTTGTTTATAAAAGTATTTGAAAATGTATAATAAATTCACTATTTTTCAGCTTTTAATCTTCATAAGCTTTTGTTTGTTAACACTGCTAGAAATGCAGAGTGGAAATTAGTACTCTCAGATAACAACAGCTTGTAAAGATCAAAAGCTAAAATAATAAATACATTTATTCTCTTCTTCATTAATTTCTGACATATAAGAATGCTATATATTCATAGCTTATGAGATGTATGGTTAATTCAATTTGGATTTTATATACATTAAGCTATGCTCATTTGATTTTTACATTTACAACATGATATTGGTTTTTTGGCATAGATATTTCTAATAATGACATTCTGTTTCTGTTGTAGTTGGACTATTATAATTTTTAAATGATTAATGTTGTATTCAAACTTGTTTAATATATAATTTCCATTTTAAATTTCCAATACTATTAGCAAATGAATGCTTATAAACAATAAAACCTGAAACAATGGGTTAATTCACTCTATTCTTTACTATTTGCTATCATGTAATAATGTTATTTATTCATTATGATGGAATTGGATTATTTTTGTTTGGATCTCATTTACATTAAGTTATGCTTATATGATATTAATATTTCTCAGTGCTCTAAAATTCTATTTATATATTTGTAAAAAAAGACTAGTATAACTCTATCACTGAAATGTAATAAATTAACTCTCCTGCACTTCACTAACATTTAGACAGATTTCTTTGTTCTTGCTGGATTTAAGATTTCAACTTTTATTTTAATATTAAACCATTATTATTTATTAGAATATAATACATTTGACTTCATTCACTATATCTATTTGTTTAGGAATTAAATAAATTTTAAAAAATCACATTTGTCTTTCACAATTATTTTAAAAATTTGATTTTAATCAAAAGAAAATTCTGTCACGTCATCAGATTTCAGATGGAGTCAATTCAATTTGACAAATTGAATGAAATCTTCTTTGTTTGATGTTTGTTTTAAAAATCTGAATTAACATCTATTAAATCTGTCAATTTATGCTTTAAAATTTTAATTTTTTTGTAATTTTTATATCACTAAATATTATGAGAGTCTTGTGAGCAATATCATTTTTAGACAGTTGTATTTCTTACAACTGTAATCACTATGGTAACAATATTCAGAAGAATATATTCTTTTATATTTAATAATAAAACATTTCTGTAAAAATAAATAAGTAATAATATATATATTTTTTAATTTCTAATAATTATTACACAATTATGATACAAAAATAACCATAAGCTTTCCAAAAAGACAAGTTTTTAGACCTTTGTAATATTTTCTCAAAGTAATCTTTCAAAGTTCATGGTCACCAAATATATCATGTCTAGGCATCAATGTGTGTTTTCAGTTACTTTGAAATTCCCACTTATTTGATTTTCATGACATCTTTTGAATTTTTTTGAAATTAAAATAGTAAGAAATAAATACACATGAATTTTAAAGATGTAAAAAAATGTTAACAACATTTTGCAGTAGCAGGCAAAAAATGCAAATTTAATTTCTAGATGTCTCAGATGTGGATCCATTGCTTGAATAAATTGCTCGGTTAAAGATAATACTTGGTATTTTATATATACAAAGTATTTACAACTTTTAATATAACTTTAATAGAATTTTTCAATATAACAGTCACTTTTGACAAGAATGTTCAGCACCTAAATTCATTAAATTTTATACTTATTGTTTTCAATGTTTACTTTCGTGGGTTACTTGCAAAGTGTAAAATTGAATAGAAATTAATTCTGCTTTATAAATCTGAATATAATTGAATCAAATAAATATACAAAACAACTCAACTAACTCTATATTAAATCTTATTGACATAATTGTTTTAATTTACTATCCATATAAAACAATGAACATCAGATAAATGTGGGTTTGTTTATTGTCTGTAGCAAGATTATCATCAATACTAAGCAGTGTTGCAGTAATATTATGAATGATCGGAGGTTTATTATTCTGTTTCTGCACACACATATATATATATACTATTGTACATTCAATTGCCCAAAACTCAAAACTATCCGTGATTTCATTTCAACAAACATTAAAATAAATGTTAGCCTGGTAATGCCTTTAAAAGATAGTCTCAATATGAAAATCCATCCCATTATCAGGTTATCCATCTTCTTAAACTATGCCACATAGGTCACTAGATGCAGACTGGTAATAGAATGTCCTCGATCAGATGAAATACAATTTTTACACATACCCTTAAAAAAAGAGATGAACTCCTAGCCCTTTAAAATTAGTCCAGGAAACATGTAACCTCATTTCAATCCCCTCACAGGGAAATTCAACTGCAATAATCAATATAAATAATACAACAGGGGCAAGCAATAACCGCCAATGCTAGAAGTATATAAAGACACATCATCTGCAGGGACATTATGATATTACAACCGAATGGTAAAAAATTAAAACACTGGACATTTCAGAGATTCACCATTAGAAAATATTTTAGACACTATGCAAGGCAGCCTGGCATCACAGGAATAAACAGGTGTGTATATCAAATGTATAAATAAAATTAAATTTGAAAATATATATATATTGTTTCTTCTTTTTTCATTTACAAACTTCTTCAGTACTTATTGATATATGAAAAACAAGGTTTTTCTTCTGATTTTTTAAATACAATCCTGTAAATAAATTTAATATGAACAAAATGCATAATAGATGCCATATGATAATTGACGCATTATTGGTCATGTGAAATTAATATCTGTTAGCAGTTATAAAACTGTTATAATTACTGATTGTTCAATTTTGAACAAAATTCTTTTTTCCACATTAAATAAATAGTTAATATCTATTTATATTCAAATTTTTTTAAAATTCCTTTTCTATCAAAAAACATTATATTGATATTTTTTCTGCTTCAGGTAAAGATGCATTTTCATTGCAAATATCTATTACATAATATAAAATATTAAATGATTTGTAAAACTGACATAGTTTGTTTACACTTTAAATATATAAACACACAGACAATCCATTTACTATAAAAGCAATAAAATTTGAAAGTCTAAAATAACCTATTAATGAAAATATAGGGGATTTGAACTCAGTCTTTCAAGCCCTTTCGCTATCCACACTATGTCATACTATTGATACACATGACCACACATATACAGAAAAGATAAATAATCACCAATAAGCATATTTTGGGCTAAACCAGCACTCATCAATTGGTCCAGATTATTATCTCCCCTGCATATATATAATCAGTATTCAGTTTATATTAAGATAGCAAATCCTTATTCTTTAATGGACAGGCTTCAATCTACTCCAACATCCAACTCTTCAGCTAACTGATCAACTGATGAGAGCTGGTTTAGCACAAAATACATATATTGATGATTATTTATCTTTTTTTGCATGTGTGTGGTCATATGTATAAGTAGTATGAGATAGTATGGATAGTAAAGGGGCTTGAAAATCTGAGTTCAAATTCCCTATATTTACGCTCCAGGTATAAGAGTGCCTGGTATTTCAAATCTTTCTATTAATGAAAAAAAAAATAGATATTTTTAAAATTAATTATTTTAAATATATTCATATATTTAAGTATACTAAATTTTAAAATTAAAACATTTTTTAATAAAATAAACATATTCTGAACTAAATAATTAAAATGAGCCATTTATATATAGAAGTTAATAGTTTTTTTTTCTTCTGAAAATAAAAATCTTTCACTCAACCAATACAGTTTCCGACCAAGATTTTCTTATACGGATTAAGGGTCTTTCTTTTCTAATAAAATAAATATTAATTATTAATAATTTTTATATGCAATCATTTGTTTTAATAATGATATTTTAAAGATGGAAAAACAATATATGTCTTTTTTTTTACTGAAATAGGTCGATTTACTCGACTCACGTACATATATATATATAATTACTTGGCTAATTTCTTTTACAAACTCATATTTTTTATATAGATATAATTTAAAGTAAATTTGTACTCAAATAACGGTTTAATATAATGTAAAAATAAATATTCAACACTATGTATCTTAATCAGCTATGAATTTATTTTAGTAATCCTAAACTCTAACCAAAACGTGCGGCCATTATTTAATTTCTATAATAAAAATAATATATATATAAACATTTAGAAAAATTATTGTAACTCAAAAGCAGTAAATTGCAATGCTTTGGTTGACCTTTTATTAGAAGGACATTATTTACAAAATCATATGCGCATGTTTTTTTTATATTTTTTCGTAGACTTCCATAAAAATGGCTAATTTTAAACTTTACTATATCACACTGAAAAGAGATTGTTTAAAAAGAGAACAAAATAATGAGATTATTTTGCTATAAATTTTATTCAATTTGTTTTCAGTTAAGTTTTCAATTGCCTATTGAATCGCATTTCAATCTCTAATCTTTACCTAGAAAAGTCTATTATTGCTTTTAAATAGGTTTACTGTTTTCTAATTCATCTTTTTAAATTAATTTAAACTTTTACATTTATTTGGATAATCAAAATTGATTTATAAAGTTAAATAATTTGGAGATAAAATTACAATTGCCATTAATCTATCTAAAATATTTTTTTTTTTCACTTCCCCAGTTCTCTCTTTTCCTTCGTTTTTTTAATCCTGCTTTTCCCTTAAGTACACTTATAATAAAAGAACATAAGCACTTTTCAATTTTTTAATATAATTTGTATTGCATTAGAAAGATGATATACCTACAATCTTTTATTAATTCTTTTAATCTCCTACACTAACTTTTCAATCTTCTAGCTAAAAATGAAATAAAATTATTGATTGCTAGATTTACTTGAATATAAAATTTTATGTAAATGTTGTATTTTTCGATCAGATAAATTTCAAACAACAATTTTCATTAAATACACAAATGAACTTACGTCATTCTTATGACTTGGTTTTGAGTGCAATTAAGTTAGCTTGAGATTATTTTTAACATGTCATTGATAAACCGTATATAAATTAGCTGACCAACCAATATTGGTTGTTAAACGGATATCTAGAGCATAAGGCAAGAAAGAAAACACTTAACCTATCACTGTATAGCAATAGGAAACTTAATAAGGACCATTTTCTCCTACACTGATTTTTTTATGAGTTGTTGTTGGAAATGTCTTTGCTTTGCAGTGGGCTCTTTAAAGGTTGTTTTATCGTTACATATACACGTGAATGTAACTATTTAGGCAGTGTATAGAAATTTATGAAAACTTTATATATAGCAAGTAAATTTCTATATTTTTTTTATAAAAGGCATAAATAAATAACATCAGTAAATGTATAGAACTTACAGTCATATATATATATTCACTTTAAATAATTATTATCATCACATGATCACATTTCCTGTTTAGCACAGGTGGCAATACTGTATGGAGAGTTTTGCTCTGTTTATCACTTTAAATAATCAAATTACAATGTTAAATTTTGTCCATATGTTGCCTTCTATATATAAAACTAAAATAATCAATTTAAAACAAAATTGAAATAGACGACTCACTATAAATAGTATTTAATACATCAATCCGGCTTTCATTCCTTAATGGAAACTTTTCAAGATGTTTCTTTTTAAAGCCGGATTGATTTATTAAATAATATTTATAGTGAGTTGTCTATTTCAATTTTGTTTTAAATTGATTATTTTAATTATATATATATATATAGAGAGAGAGCAATGTTACCACATATAAGACTGTAAGTTTCTATAAATTTCTATAGAAGATGTAAATAAAAGCATGAGTGGATGGCATATGTAAATGGCGTTTAATTAATAAATAAATTATATATCAATCTTTTTAAATCCACATGAAAGTTATTGTGATTTATTAATCACTTAATATAAACTTTTTTTTCATGTGTCTAGCATCAGCCGGGAAGCGATTCCGCTAACCCGGGACAACTGCTTGTAAGGCGGCTGTGCTGACCTTTCGACCACCAACGCTTGACACTTAATATAAACTTTATACTGCTTAAGTGCAAATTAGCAAAATTTAATATTCTTGTGCTTTTTATTTATTTATTATTAGCTGCATCATTAAATCTTTTTTGCATTACCAGTTTTATATCTTGGTATAAATAAAATTGTAAATCCTTACTTTTTTTTATTTGATCTGATAATGTAGCAATATATCCAGCAGCTTACAATTTCAAAATATAAAAGATAATCACAAAACTTGCTAAGACAATAACTAATTTAAATACTAAACTGAAATATTTTAAACATGGCATGATAATTACGTTAATTTTGTCATGATTTTTTTATTATAACACAGTTACATATATTTTACATATATTTAGTACTATGAAAATATTATATAGATATATATGTCGATAATCATGATAATATTCTAAGTTTATCTAAACCATGAACCTCCCAATTTGATGTCAAAGCAATATCTATAAGTAAATGATAGATTATTTATTAGTCTACTTTCAAAGCACATTATATGTGCTTGTTTAATAGGACTTATTTAAACTTCTATGAATATTACACTCCAAGAGAAATTCTTTTTATTAAGATATTAGTGCAAAGCTAATAATGAATATCTGTCTTTATTTTACAGAGTATCCATCTTTTATTTATAAAGGTTGTTTTGACAATGGATTGATAATTCACAGTTTAGATAAACTTGGATTTTTAAAACATCATTACATTTATAAAAAGCTCTAGATATACATAATATTGAAACTAATATTGTAAAGACATATCTTTATTGAAATATAGGTATGCAATGAAGGAATAGTAATGGACTTCCTAAAAAGTATTGTATAATATACTCGAGCATGAAAAGAGACATTTATAATTTATATTATAAATATAATTTCAAACTCTTAAAATGGACTTCAGATTATATTATTAAGAAAATGTGGCAGGGAATAGAATACATTGAAGAGCTAAAATTAGATAATGTGTTGAAATCTTTCCAAAAGTAAATTCTTCCATAGAAGAAGTTAAAAGATAGCATTTCAAAATGTCACACAAATAGATTAAAAAATTAGTATGATCTACAATAGTGCTTCTGAACTTGTAGCCATGGAACATTGGTGGTCTGCAGAAAATTTTTAGTGGTTTGCAAAAAAAGCTTATAAATTTATCCATATTTATTATTCAAAACTTCTTTACACTATACTAGTAATAAATAAATACAAAACCATAAAACAATACAATACTAGATAAAAAATCAAATTTTACCAAAATCCTTACAAGACCATGGTTTCATCCACGAAATAAATAGACCTTCTCAAGTAAAAATCAAAATACAGAAGCAATATATATATATATATATGTACAAAACAAACAAACCTTCCCATAATTCATTTCAAAAACCAACTTTCCTTTATATCAAAAGATGTCTTCATAGAACTGATAGTTTCACATTCAAGAAATTTTATCACTAAAGTTTCTTTTACTCTTCTCTTTAATTCATTCTTTTCATAAAAAAATTAACCATTGCATTATCAAACAATATTTTATGACCTGTATTCAATTCATGAATATATAATGCTGAGTTATGATACCTATGTTTAACACTGCTTATTTGAACTTTAATCCTTTCATTAAGGTGAAATTTACTCTGACCTATATAAATCTTACTACAACTACAAAGAATCTTATAAATAATATCAGGAATAGATTTACTATCAATCAACTATTTTGAACCATTCAGTAAAGAATTCAAATCAGAACCTTTTGTCCATGCAACCTCCATTCCTCCTAACAAATGACTATTCTTACAACCAAATTATAAATTTATGACTCAAATCACAAAGAGATAAACTCTTTATCCTTACTAACCATAAAATGTTTTCTATTAGGGTCATGACTATAAATATTATTATTAAATATAACATTTTAATAAATTCATGATTATAACCTAATTCTACATAATCAGCAACAAATTGACCTTTTTGAATATCAGCATTATTACTAAAGTTATTAAGCCTTCTATTCCTACAACAAAAATTCAATAAAGATAGTTTTTTATGTGTAAAAGGCTGATAACTATCAGGCCTAATCATATTTCTCAATTATTATGTTTTATAAAATGACTACAAAATAAAACATTATCAACCTTTTCAACACTTGAATCCAAAAATTTTAATTTTGCAAAATCAAAACTACCACCTTCAATAGTAAAATTAATACTAGAATCAAAAGCATTCAATCCATCTAAAATCTCCTCTAATTTTTCTTTCTATATAACAAACAATCATCAACATACTTAACAAATAACTTTAAAAAAACAGAAAATTGATTAATAACACTACATTCCAAAAAATCAATATAGACAGAACACATTTAAGGAAAAATAACATAACCGATAACCCAACCCTCTTTAATTTTATAAAATACATCATTGCACATAAAATACATTGAATCCTTTAACAGAAAAAGCAAATCATGAATAATCTTAATCTTTTCTGCAGAAAAACATTCAAATTTTTAAATTGGAAAAAAAAAAACTAATACTTTTTAATCTTTCAACTGATTGATACATATTTTCAATGTCTAAACTACCAAAAACACAATTATCATCTAAAACAAAAACACTTATTTTATTAAAAGCCTCAAAAAAAGAATAAACACAAAATTGATCTAATTTAATATAGTCATTAAAAAATCTTATTAAAAATTTTGATATTTTATCAATGATTCTTCCTGCAAAGACAAAAATACATCTTAAAGGAAAACTATCTTTATGAGACTTCAAATTAAAGAAAACCTTTGGTGCCACATAATCACTATTTTAGATTCTGATCCTGGTAAAAAAAATAAAATGTAAATTGATTAAAATTATGAAAATTATGGAAAATAAAAAGATTTTTGATAGAGCTCCAAAGGTTTTCTTTAATTTGAAGTCTCATATAAATAGTTTTCCTTTAAGATGTATTTTTGATTTTACAGGAGGAATTGTTGATAAAATATCAAAATTTTTAATAAGATTTTTTAAAGACAATATTAAATAAAGTCAATTTTGTGTTTCTTCTTCTTTTGAGGTTTTTAATAAAATAAATGTTTTTGTTTTAGATGATAATTGTGTTTTTGGTAGTTTAGACATTGAAAATATGTATCACTCAGTTGATAGATTAAAAAGTATTAGTGTTTTTCTTTCAATTTTTAAAAAAAATTTGAATGTCTTTCTGCAGATAAGATTAAGATTATTCATGATTTGTTTTTACCGTTAGAGAATTTAATGTATTTTATGTGTAATGATGTGTTTTATAAAATTAAAGAGGGTTGGGTCATTGGTTATGTTATTTCTTCTTTAATGTGTTATATCTATATTGATTTTTTGGAATATAGTGTTATTAATCAATTTTCTGTTTCTTTAAAATTATTTGTGAGGTATGTTGATGATTGTTTGTTTGTTATTTAGAAAAAAAAATTAGAGTTTTTAGATGGATTGAACACTTTTAAATCTAGTATTAATTTTACTGTTGAAGGTGGTAGTTTTGATTTTGTAAAATTAAAATTTTCGGATTCAAGTGTTGAAAAGGTTGATAATGTTTTATTTTGTAGTCATTTTATAAAATCTAAGAATTTGAGAAATATGATTAGGCCTGATAATTATCAGCCTTTTACACATATAAAATATCTTTATTGAATTTTTGTTATAGGAATAGAAATCTTAATAACTTCAGTAATAATGCTGATATTCAAAAAAGGCAATTTGCTGCTGATTATATAGAATTAGGTTATAATCATGAATTTATTAGAAATATTTTATTTAATAATAATATTTATAGTGATGACACTAATAGGAAAAATTTTATGGCTAGTAAGGGTACAGAGTTGATATCAGTAACCTTTAAAGTCATCAATTTATAATTTGATTTATAAGAATAGTCATTTGTTAAGAGGAATGAAGGTTACATGGAGGAAACATTCTGATTTGAATTGTTTACTGAATGGTTCAAAACAGGCGATTGATAGTAAATCTATTTCTGGTATTATTTATAAGATTTCTTGTATTTGTAGTACTATTTATATAGGCCAGAGTAAATTTAGTCTTAATGAAAGGATTAAAGTTCATATAAATAGAGATAAATATAGGTATCAAAACTCAGCTTTATATATTCATGAATTGAATGCAGGTTATAAAATATTGTTTGACAATGCAATTGTTATTTTTTTATGAAAAGAATGAATTAAAGAGAAGAGTAAATGAAACTTTAATAATGAAACTTCTTGAATCTGAGGCTATCAATCTTATGAAGACATCTTTTGATATAAAGGGAAGTTGATGTTTGAAATGAATTATGGGAAAGTTTGTTTGTTTTGTATATATATGTTGCTTATTTAGTTTGATTTTCACTTGAGAAGGTCTATTTGTTTAGTAGATGAATCCATGATTGTGTAAGGATTTTAGTAAAATTTGGATTTTTATCTGGTATTGTATAGTTTTATGGTTTTGTATTGATTTATTATATATATTACATTCTTTTAAATTATGACTAATTTAATTAAAATTATATTTAGTTCACTTCTAAAATTTTCCTTTATTTCATAGTTGTTTTCTTCATAGAAATTAAAGTAAAAAAAAAACAAAAAACATTACAAAAAATACAAAAAAGTTTCTTATTCCTAATATCAATCATCTCACAGTTAACATTGCTCCACTAACAATTTTGTTTATTTGCATTTCATGGGCTGAGATGGACTTTGGTATGTACAAAAGAACCTAACAATTGTTAGTCAAATGTACTTTGTGTAGCCATTAATTAGCACTCACTGACGATGGGAATTACTATATAATAGGTGTGTGCTATAAATTAAAGTACATTTAGTTATTTGATATTTACTTTTTTGATAAATTTTATTGATTTAAAAATAAATAGTAACAAGAAACTATCACAAATTACTGCAGACTTTTTTCAACAACCAAATATAAAGTAGTTGAATGCTAATGAAAATGTTATTTATTTACAAAATGAATCACCTCAGGTAAAATGAAAATGCACCGTTATTTGTAAATTCACTCCTGATTATTTAAAATTTGTTTGCATTTCTTGGCCTGAGTTAAAAGAAAACTTACTCAGATCTCAATATTGTTATTTGCAGAGAAATTTTATTTGATGAATATATATAAAGGCAGCAAAATTAATGTGTCAAATCAAACATTCAAATCTTTCAATATAAGCTACTGGATTTTTTTTAAATATAAAAGTGCTGAATTAAAAAAATAAAATTGTTTTTAAAAATATCTTTTATTTGATAAGACTCATGTAAAAGCATCATATTTAGTTTCTTTAAGGATTGCTATTGCTGGAAACAAAATGAAAACTTTGATGCTTTCCAATAATATTATTCAACAGAGATTGAATGAATTAGTGATTGATATTAAAGATTAAAGATCAGTTCACAATTCAAATAGATGAATCTATAGATGTTACTAATAAAGCCATACTTGTATGTTATATTCATTATGTTGATTACAAAATCAGTGATGTAAAAGAAGATTTTTTGTTGTTTTGAAGTTTCTAATCCCACAACTAGTTCAAATATATTTAAAGCAATTTATAGTTACATTAAAAAGAACTCAGTTTTTTGGGAAAATTATGTTGGCTTATGTACTGATGAAGCTGCAGGTAAAACTGGAAAACATTCAGGAGTTACAAAAAATATTAAAATAGTAGTGGAAAACAAAATTATTTTTACTCATTATGAAATTCAATGAGAGCATTTAGTTGCTAAAAAAAATTGCCTTCTGACTTAAACAATATTCTGTCAATCATTAACAATAATTAATTATATTAAATGCAACACACTAAATTCAGGGCTATTTTCAAGTTTATGCATCTGGTCATGAAAATTTACTACTTCAAGCAGAAGGACAGATAATTGAAAGAAAATATTACCAAGATTTTATGAATTAAGAAAAGATAATGAAACCTTTCTAGAAACAAAAATTTCAGAATTGATAAATATTTTCCAGTGACAACAATTGGATTGCTAAACTGGCTGACTTGTTGGACATATTTTCATTAATAAATGAACTAAATTTACGTCTGCAACGAAATAGTCCTACTTTTGATTTATGGAATAAAATTGAGGCATTCATGAAAAAGTTAAAACAATGATGACATGTTTTATTCATTTTCAGAATTGATAAATAAGATTGATATAAATATCGGTGAATTGAAAAATACTGTTTATGAACATTCAACAAGTCTTTGTTGTGCATTGGATCAATATTATTCACAGGAAGAAGACATACAGAAACATTGTTTGTCGATTTTAAAACCATCACAAAAACAAAAAAAAGGACCTATCTGACGTGGAACAGGAAAAATTAATAGAATTAAATTGGATGGTATATCTAAAGATATTATTTAATTTAACAAGTATAACTCCATTTTGGATTAAAATTAAAGCTAACGATCTGGAATTGCATGAAAAAGTCTTAAGATCGTTATTGCCATTTTTGGCCATATACCAGCTTGGCTCTTAGCAGTCACAAATATATTTCCAAGACGTAGTAAGTTAACTACCGAAATCACCAACAATTGCATTACTTTTTGATTTTATAATTATGTTTCCCTCAATCATTTAAATATTATTCTTTCTTTTTCTTCAGATTTTCTTTATTATTAGTTTAATATTTTGTTAGTTAATTTACTTTTGTATAGTTGTGTCGCTGTTTTTTTTATTATCAAACTTTGAATATATATATATATGTGAAATTTATTAAGCACTACAATAATATAGTTTACTTTAAAACACCCACCCTTGCTTCCATTTTTTGTTCAATTCTTTTTTCTTTGTTCCCTAATAAATAAATAAAAATATTAATCTGGGACACGTAGCCAATTGAGAAACACTGTTTTATAGTATATATATACAGATTAATGAACTGCTTTGTATAGAGACCACAAAATTCAGCTTTAGATTTTATTTATTAGATTTTGTCTTTGATTTTCATTCAGTTAAAATGACAATTGATGAGGATGACTTATTATTTTTAGTAAACATGATTATATTTACAAATATAATCTTTTTTCTTTTTTTACATCTATTAAAATTCGATATTAGATTTTTTTATTAAAGTTCTGAAAAATTTTAACGTATTATCTTTTTCAAAAAGAACAAACAAGCAAACAAACAAACAAACAAAAAAAGGAAATACAAGAGTTAAAGTACTGTATGTTTTGTTTATTGATTTTTTTACCCCTTTATATTTATTAAAGTGAACCTGTGTATTTCTTTTTTTAAAAAGAAATCACATTTATATTTGAAGTACTGTACTATGAATGAAAACACAGAGGTATATGTATAATTAAATAATTATATACATAAATATTTCAAATTTAAATTATATATATATATTGTGCCATTACAATTTAGTCACTAGCTAAATTTATAGTAATGTGCATGTAAGAAAATGTAAAACCAAAATCATCATCACATTTTTATATAACAATAAATGAAGCTGTAGGGCATCCAAGTTTAAACCCTACAAGGTCCAGTTCTAAAAGCTTTGGATAGAAAGAGAATGGGTTAACAATTATATTCTTTATTTGTTTGTGTGTTGATAGAAAGGTAATATACACAATTAAACTATTCAATTTTTAAATTTTTATGTTAAAAAGCAAAGTTATAATGCATACGTATAGGCAGTGTATGTGTAAGCTATTGAATTGTTTTATATTTCAGATATTTAACTTTCTTTAAAACTAACCTATGCTTGATCAATTCTAATATCTTATTCTATACTTCTATTTTGCTTTTCTATAATTGTAATTGGGATTTAAAAGCTAAGGATTTAATTTTAAATATTAGGGTTATAATTACTAAGCTAGCAATTATATTATTTAATGTTGGTTTATGAATGATTTGAAATGATAAAGTAAGTGTGTACATTACATACAGAAATTTACATTTATTAAATATTGAAAGAAAAGGAAGGGTTAAATCTGTCAAATTATTTTTTTTGTACAATTTTATGTTAAAAGAGGAAATCTGTTGAATCAGATATCTATTTTTGTAGCAAATTTGTTTTTGTAAATGATTGTTTGTCACTTTGGGAGCTTAAGCTGGGTGGGAACTCTAATTTTGAAATTGTCTTAGCTTAAGATCTAAAGAAAGAAGCTCAAAAATTTGAAATGTTACCTAGGTGTAAGAAAAAAGGCTTAAGTCTATCTTTTTTTTTAAGACAAAAGTGTCTGGAAACCAGGTGTGTGATTTTTTTTTGGGTTGGTCAAAAAATAGCAATTCACACTATCACTCTAATTGGGTGAGTTGACTCAAAAAAATTAGATATAAAAGCAGTCTGGAAAATCAGTTGAGTTTAGATTAGACTATTATTAGATTATTGTTATTATAATATATTGTGAGAGAGACTTTTTAAAAATTATTGAAACTAAAGCAGACAAACATTAAGTTCTGCTAGATAATTTTTTTTAAATCATTTTTTATGAAGTTTTGCATGTTGAAAATATAAGAAATGACAGGGTAGAAAAATTATATATGTGTCCCATCCAGACCTGCCCTTCATGAGCTGCAGATCATATAGGAAAGAAAAGATGTCTTGTCTGAAAAATAATATTCTACATCTTTCAACTGACCAGATAAATAAGATGTTTTTAAATAGAAAGAAGAAAACATTCACCTGCATTGAAAGGAGATGAATTAATCTACTGATAAATATTAATCATCAAGTCCAATTAATTGTTCCAGTAACTGAGTTTGAACCCCAGAAAAATTACAATGTGAAAACAACTGCTGTATTTCATCCACGACGAGAATCATGCTGAACGAAAAAATTTAAAGTCAGTATAAGAATTTCTAAATTGTCCACTAAAGCAAATAACCTCAATAGAATCATCATCATCAAATAGTTATACACCTCAAGAAAGAGATTGTTCCAACGTAAAATGGCAATGGTAGCTGCAGAAATATAGACATTATACAAGACAAGTTTGAGCCCTTGGAAATTTGCCACAAACAAAATATCGGTAATATGACTTTTTATATCTATTTTCTTTATGATATCAGAGTCTTAATAAGCATTTTAGCAATAAAGTGGTATATTTTATTTAAAGAACTTTTAAAGACTATTCAGATCGATTAAAACAAGAATGTCTTACAAATAATAACTTTGAGCTTCATAAATGATCTTGAATGTATCAAAATTATTTGTTTATTAATTTACAGTTATGAAATATTAATGTGTAAAATAATTTTTTGTATTATTATTTTGGTTTTAAATAATATGTTGTTATTATGGGATAAAACACGCACATACATAATAATATTTTTATATGTGTATAATTGCGAGTGAATGTGAAGTAACAAGTAGTATTAAAATATTAGATTATTTTGTTTCAAGTTAAAGTATAGCATTTCAGAGGAGAAGAGAGGGGGAGAAAATAATTTAAAACTTGTTTCTAAAACTTGCTCTTTCCAATTTTACTAACAGTTATTTTGTCATTCTGCTTACATGTTAGATTATAAGGTATGTGTGCCAATGAGTGGAGATTTTGTTTTATGAAATACTTTTCTTGTGGATGGAACATGTTAACAAATCAGTTACCCAATTTAATACAATATACTTTTGAAATACATTTACGGGAAAGGGGGAAGAATTTAAAATTTAATGTTATAATTTTAAAACAGTCGATTATGATTATTGTTGTTATTGTTAATATAAATTTTCATGTAAATATAGAATTTTTTTATGTATATGTTAGAAATGCAGTAATAAATATTAGTTTATGTTATTAAATGAGGCGTATATAGTTCATTAAGAGTAGTCTTTAGTAAGTATGATCATTCATCATCAATGGTTGAATATTAGTTGTTTAAGATATGATTAAATATGCTAAGATTAACAATAATCATGAATTTCTTTATAACAATTAGGTTTTATGATTAAGCTTAGTCCTAAAGCTGTGGTTGAAACCATTGTCATCATCATCACCATCACATTTTAATTAATGAGTTGTTTAAATGTTCAAAGGCCATAAATAAATATTGATTTCATAATATTTAGTGATTTCTTAGTAATATTATAACCACCATTCCATCATCTATTTCATACAAGGATGAGTGAATTGCCATCCTAAATTAATAGTAATCTGAGCTAATAAAACTTATAAAAATATTGAAACACATTTGTTATGCTAAGATCTAAAAAATGTTTTATGTCTAATGAATTCCACTTTATTTTAAAGATGTTTTATGCTTACTTAGATATTAGTGCATACAGTGATATGGCTCTAAAAAGCAAAATCTTCCATGTTTATTAGAAATAAAGTACCAAAAAGGGATTCAAACCCGGTACCTGTGAAAGATTATTAGATATAACCATGTCTAGATTCAAATAATCTAGTGGCGCCCTGCTAGACCATATTCACTTGGTATTTGTTTGGATATGCACTTAACATCAAACCAAGAAATGAAAGTGGATAAAATCTACTGTTTGTATACCTGAGCAGATATTTTATTGAGTTACTAGTGTGCTCACCTCACTTGATTTCCATATACCTGAGTTATAATAGTTGTTATTAATAATTTGTTTATAATTATTGATATTGTGATATCTTGAGAAATCTAATTATAGAAGTATGTTTCATTGAATCCAATGACCCTTAATATGATTGATAACTCAGTCTGACCTTTTTGTTTAACAGCCACTACTCAGGTATTCTTCTCATAATTTCATTTAAGCGACAATGCTTTTCGTTTATTAGTTACAAGATTTATATTTGAATCTTTCATAATTATTAAATACAATTGATTTCTCTTTAATATGTTACAATCATCTTACTGAGCTCCTTTAAAATTAGGTTACAATGAATATTGGAATATTTGAGACTTGAATAATATTTGAATTTTTGATATTTTAATAATATTTTTTGAGTTACTTAAATTTAGGTTACAATATATAACTACTTTATAAAACAAAATATATCTTTAATAACACAAGCAAATCTCTCCATACAGCAGTGCTATTCAGTGCAAGCCAGAGTAATCAATGGATGCAAGAAGGTTTGTGCAAAAAATCTTATCTAGTGATTACTCATGCAATATCCCCAGAGTAGTTTCTAGCTTGTAGCTTTCATCAGTGAGAAATCTTGGATCTCACATCACTGCATTTAGATCTTAGAATTTAATGCAATCCCTTAGCAACTACCTTTTACATTTTTAATTAACTATAAATCTAGGAGTCTAAATATAATATTTTCAGTCTAAGTACATTCACTTGTATATCCATTAAGATCTGACTCAGTTCAGTATCTCTACATTTTTATGTCTTTGTTTTTTTAATAAATCATAGTTACCATTACCCTATTGGGACATATTGATATTAAACCACCAAACATCACATAATCATCATTCTTTATACTTTCTCAAGCTGTTAATAACAGTGGCAAAATTCTCCATATCAGTGCAAGCTAGAGTAATCAATTTTCAATTTTAGACTCATAGCTTTATAGTTAACTAAAAACATATAAAATTATTGCCAAATGATTGCATTAGATCCTGAGATCTAGGTGCAGTGCACTTAGATCCAAGGCTTCTCACTGATAAAGGCCACAGCTAGAAACTAGTCTGGCAATATTGGATGAGTAGGTACTAGACAGGGGATTTTATGCACAAACTTTCTTAAATCTATTGATTGCTCTGGCTTGCACTAAGTGGCACTACTGTTTGGAGAGTTTTGCCTGTTATTAACTGCTTGAGAGAGCATAAGAAATGGTGATCATGTAATGTTTCATTATTTAAAACACATCCTTATCAGCTAAGCAGTAATTCAAACATAGATAATTAGTACTTGCTTTTTAATCCATTATTACATTAATTATATTTCACAAATCACAAATATTCCAAAATATTTCTTGATTAGCAGAAACTACAATAATTTATCATGATTTTTCTATCTTTTGTTCAAGTTATATAAGCAAAATATTATTATAAAATGAATTTTATTTCACAGTCTATTGTATGCTTATAATTAATAAGATATCATAGCTATTTATATTTTTATCTATTAGTTATTACCCCTTATCTTATACTAAACTCACTCCTAAAAATATCACTGATCAATTATTTCTAACTTTACAAACACACAGATTTAAAATCTGCATCCATTAATAAATAAATTGATTATAATGAATTATGGTAGATTGTTAAAAATATTGGAACTTTTTAAAGGAGTAATATAATTATCTGAGATGCATAAGAAGTCTTATTTTATTGATGGATTATTCTATCATTACAAGCCAATGGGTTCTATATTTAAGCATTGTTTTTTTTTTTTTGTAAGAGATCCTCATTATATGAGCTACTGCCTTTCTGTTTGTGCATCTATTAACCAACAAAGTTAATATTTTGATATCATAAAATCAGATATTCTACGGTAAGTTATATTTTGATATCAATAAAGCCAATATTATATAGGTAATTATGTCACTACAAGTGGCTTGCCACTAAATTTATGCTTCAGCAACACAAAATACAATGCATGGGTGTTGGTAATGGACAATCTTAATGCAAATAAAATGCATCACTTTTGATATTTTGTTGAATACTATCTTTTGGATGTTTTACAGATAGTAAAAAACAGTTAGTTTTAATACAAGAATTTATAGTCTTGCTGGTTTTAGCATAAATAGGTTTAGATTTTTGAGTATACCAAAAAAAGTGCATAAAATGAAAGGGATAGCTTTACAACTTTTTTCTAGAGAAATTTCAATGTCCAGTTTTTTTTGTTTTTGCACTAATAATTTCTTCATGTTTGTAAAAACATCATTTTTGCACCTCCATCATTTTCAAAATTTTTAAATGATTTTAATGTTTAACTCTATTCACCCTAATTTATCTTTATGCTCTATATAATTAAAAGAAATAAACAATATGATATCTATCTTGTGATAGGTATCAAATAGCAAGTCTATTTTTAAACAAATCATTTGCTAAATAAAAATATATCCGGGTAGATTAAATGATTTTATGACTTCTCACTATTCAACCATATTTAATTTTCTAAATTAAACAGTTTGATTCAATTGTTTTTAATAATCTACAAACCTTTAATTGTCTACAAATAATTACTTTGTTGTATTAATATATGGCGTATATGAGCAAAGACTTTCACATGATCCAACCATTCTCTTCTATATCTTATAACACTGATATACTTGTACATATATGTTGAACAGATAAATAATCACCTATAAACGTATTTCAAGCTAAAACGACAATCATCAGTTGGTCCAAATTATCATCTCTACACATATATGCAATAAGTGTTCAGATATGTATTAGGATAGCCAATATTCATGCTTTAACAGACAGGCCTCAATCCACTCCACACTCCAACCATCCAATTGAAAATCTGATGATAGAATGCTCAAAGGCTATCCTGAAGCCGAGATTCTCATCACACCCATGTTGACCTAAAGTTAATCTGATCCCTCATGTACAGGACATAATCCGTTTAGCACATATACAAGAGATGGGCAGACAGTGATTTGATGGTATTTTAATAATCTGCAAACAGAACAGACATAAAAAAAGATTATTGAAATCTTATCAGAAATGTCTATAATAGTTTTCTGTTAACTAGATCCATTTCAGAAAAATATCTTTTTTAAAAAAAGAACTACACGTTTCACGATTTTTTTGTTAGAAGTAATCACTAAAGTTTAAAATAATAATAATACCTACCTATCTATCTATAAATCTATCTACATAAGTATCTACCTACCTATTTCCAAAAATTCTCACAAATAAAAATTTTTACAGTGACATTTTCTTCTATTGATGTTTTTCCGATTGAACAAATAATTTCGATAGTATTGTATCTACTGGTGGTATAAAAATGAGAATTAGTAAATGATATTTGAATTTACGGCTTCTGCATTATGTATATCTATCCTTACTTAAAATAATAAAAAAATATATCTGAACTTTCATCTGAAATTGTTCTCGGTCAAACACTCATCTTCAAAAAAAGAAAAAAAAATCTGTAAAGTTCAATTGTGTTAAAAATTGACGAATACAAAGAATATTTGTTTTTCTCTGTTGACTTAAGCTAATTACATCTTCCACTCTCTAATAATTTTTCATAAAGAGTTTCTGCATTTATTTATTTTAGGTCTTTATTCTAAATTTTTTCTGTTTGTTATATACGTGTACATAAAAAAAGTAAACGAAATAATATATATAAACATTATTTATTTAGCCCTAAAACGTACAGAAATGTATGGACTAATATACAGACAATATTTGATGATAAATTGAATTAATCTCTCGTATATGTTCTAAATGTTGGTGATGTACTTTATATGTAATTATATGTTGGAATATTTTCATCATTTAGTTTAATTATAACATGTTCTTAGAAAAATTCAAGCTTAAAATTTATTCTTTTCTAAATACATTCAATCATTACCAAAAATACACAGGTTAGAATATAAGCCAATATTTTAAACCTATTATTTTTACTAGTGTTATTTATAGTCTGATCAATGACAGTACCAGAGGAGAGTTTAGAAATGTAATCACTTAATTTTTGTTTTATTTTTTCAACGTAAAATGATAATACGTACTATCAGAGGGCATTGCTAGCAACACTCGAAGAAGAGAACAAAATAATGTCCATTAAAACATTGGATTATATCTTAACTAGTATTACTAACAGCTAACTGTATTCAGAAAAATATAAATGACGTTTGAATTTTTTTAAGAAAAAAACAATCTAAATAATGGAAACAATTTTAGATATAATTACAAATCATATTGTTAAACGTGTGTTTTAATTTTGCCACATTAATAAGACATCTTTTCATATAAAAGTTTTAACTAACCATTGAAACATAATTAAATACAATTTCACGAAAGAATTTGAATTGAAAAGTTTAGTTTTATTAGCATACAAAATTTGGGTTTCTATAATTTTTAAGCGGCTGCTGTGTTAAGCGCGTTCTTAATCGTTGGTTGTACAGTAATATAATTATGGGTAATAAATGATGTTGTTCCATAAATGGTTGTTCCGGAAATTGTTTTTATATCAGCTGTTCCGGATTTTTTATCAAATTTTCCAAAATTGTAAAAATTTGGAGGTACAGTTGAAGTGTGGATTTCTTTATTGGAACTTGTTTTTGTTGTTGTTGTTGGCACTCCATTAACTTTATAAACGAGAGTCTGAATAGCAGTTGTTATAATTTCAGTCACGTGGATATTTGAACCTAAAAGTAAAAAGAAAATGTTTAAAGATACAATCATACAATATTATAACAGTTAATGGTAGCACTGTGAAATCAAAGAACCAAATAGAGGGTGATAACATTTGCACACCCTCTTCACACTACTCTTACATAAAATGGAAAAATGCATGGCATAACATTTTTGTATCTAAATAAATTATATACAGTGAGGTAATGAACTATGCTACATTTTTTTCAGTCTGCCCTATCATGTGAAAATGTATATAGAGTATATTAGCTCATGTGTTATTGACAATCATTAGTTGCAATGGAATACATATTGTTTATTGAACTGCAAGTGTATACTACTTTTCAACATGCACACCCACACACACACACATATATATATACCCAATGCAAACACACACATATATACATATAGTAAGCATATATAAATTAAGATTATAGTATAAACAAAATTAAAAACAAATAATAATATAATTATTAATAATAAATTGAGTGAACACATTTACATGTATGTTACTGTGTGTGTGTGTTCATTTTTGTATTCCCTGAAACATTATGAATAAAAAAAAAATTAACCATTATGTAATTTTATTTTTTAAATAAAGTAAATTATGAATGTTTGATTTTCTTCATCATTATACATGCTCTGGATGATATTCTATGTTTCAATACCTTTTTTTCTCCTATAGTAACATAATAGTGCTCTTGTATCAAAAATTTTTATTTTATTTTAAATATTTACCTTTATTAAAAGACATTATATATACATATTTACAAGGTTTTTTTTTTTTTTTGGTTATTTGCAATTTTTATACATTACTTTAATAAATTATATGTCCTTATATTAAGCTTAATAAGTGGGTGTCAGTATTTGGGGGTCACATTTTGTTGCTTATGAGTCTGTCTTAATTTTATCTTTGGCTGTTTGCTATTATGCCTTTATCCATTGTATATCTTCTTTTCATAACTTATTTATTGCCATATTTCACATGCTGTAGGTGCTGCTCCTCCCCAGATTTTAATTATTTGTTTTCTTGGTAAGTATTTTAAGCATTGCTGAAAGTATTTTTCCCATTCCTTATGAAGTTTTTTAATCCAATTATATTTTTTATTATTGAATATTAATGAACATCTTATTCCCCATATTGTTCTAATTGTGTGGATAAGTACCAAAGCATTGTATGGATCAAATCTCTTGATGTGTTTGTTAATCATATCTTTTAGATTAATGATTGGGGTTTTGAATACTTTTATCCTAATTTATTCAAATATTCTACATTCTTTGGCCAGGTGTGCAAATGTTTCTTCACTGTTCTTGCAAGTTGTATATCCTGGTTCTAGATTCATACGTAGTTTTTTGTTTAAAAGTATTGTTGTAAGGTGTATTCCATTCATCAATTTATAGATGGTTTTCATGTATTTTTGGGGTGTATAAATTGACTGAAAGTTTCTTAGAACTCCACTTACAGATATGTTTAGCCATGATTTTTCCTGATATTTGTTATTTTTTTAAGGATACTGTATTTTAGCCCTTCTAAATTAGGCATATTTAGCTCATCTTGTAAGTCTTTATATGCTATAATTAAGTCGACCACAAAGGATTTTTTTTTTCATCTTATGTCAAATTCTGGTAGATTGAAAGTTTTACTCTTTGTTACATTTATTAGAGTTTTTGCTTTAATAAATGACACATATTTTCTTAGATCTATTACACTGAACCCTCCTTTATTAATTGGTAATTGTAACATTGCCATTGATATTATTTTGGTTGTTCTTTTCCAAATGTACTTTTTTGCTGTTCTGTTTATTTTGTCTACTGTATTGTTGTATAGGTTTATCCAAGGGCCATAGTAACTTAATAATCATGTGCTATTCCAATAAATATTTTTGCTCTAGTTACTTCATATAGTTTTATGAGTGAAAGGTTATTTATTGCCTTGGCTATTTTATGAATGATTAGCTTGTTTAGATATCTGTTCAAATTCATTTTCCATTGATATAAAGATATTCCTAGGAACATTGATGGATTTGCTTTAAAATCACTGGGATTTTTTTTCGCAATCGCTAATTGCCATATGGCTGATTTGGATGGTTGTATTATTGATCCTGTTTGTTTTTGAAACTTTTCAAGTATGTTGATAATAATTCTTATGTTGTCAATATCTTGGAATATTATTACCATGTCATCAATGAATGCAATTGTTTGAATTTTTGCACTCAAGTGTGATATATATATATATATATATATATATATATATATATATATATATATATATATATATATATGCCTGGAACTTTATTTTGTATTTCTTTAATCATTGCGTCTAAATAGATTGCAAACAAGAGAACTGCTAGTGGTGAACCTTGTGGGATTCCCTTTTTGGGAATAAAGGAGTTAGATTTTCTCATATAATTTTTTAAGGACATAGTGCCATTACTTAAGTAATTTTTATTGCATTTATCATGTATTATCTATCTATGTCTGGATTTCTTGCTTTGTTATATATTGTTTGGGTTCTTCAAGGGCTATGCTTTTATATTCCTTTATATTGGATTTTCTTTCACCAAATTTTAATTTTATCATTTCCAGCATTTTCTCATCTATAATTATACCTGATAATGATTTACCTTCTTCAGTTTTCATTGTATTAATTCCTTTTTATGTGTGGTATATATGTATATATAAATAAATATTTAAAAATACAGTAATTAATTTGTAATATATATATATATTGTAACTGGACCACCATACGACCCCTTTATTATCTCGGTTGTAACAATTTCCTGATGAGCATGGTGCAGGAAGGAACTATCGATTGGTGTTTCCCAATTCGGATATTAATCCCCCCTACAACAATATTTCCTGCTCATCAGAGGATGTAGCACCATAGAGACTGGAAGCATCTAGACATTTGTATGTTTGGTTTTCCAAATGGCACCACTAGAGTCCCATCTCACTACAACCTGACTTACATAGGTCTAGTTATGCCAGACATAGTTCAGGAGGCATGAGATTCTCATGAACAAGTGCACTGAATGATGAGTGATGCAATAAAAAAATATAGAATTGAACAACTAAGAGTAATTTTAAGTAACAACAATTTTATTTAACAATAATTTATTCCAAGTCTATATGTATCCATGTGTGAAGATTTATTTTCAGTTCACTTATGAGAAGAAGTTTAAAAACAGTTTGTTTAAGAATAATTCATTTTCAAGTCCATATGTATCCATGTGTGAAGATTTATTTTCAGTTCACTTATGAGAAGAAGTTTAAAAGCAGTTTGTTTAAGAATAATTCATTTTCAAGTCCATATGTATCCATGTGTGAAGACTTATTTTCAATTCATTTATGAGAAGAAGTTTAAAAGCAGTTTTTTTAACAATAATTCATTTTCAAGTCCATATGTATCCATGTGTGAAGACTTATTTTCAGTTCACTTATGAGAAGAAGTTTAAAAGCAGTTTGTTTAAGAACAATTCATTTTCAAGTCCTTCTAATAAAGTATATACAATCAAGCAGTTATGATTTATGCAGCATTTCAGTATATTGAGGATTATTACCAGTTGGTAAACACTTAAACTCAGCAATTATAGGTTTGTGAAGCATTTATCAGTTAGTCAAATATAGAGGTATATTCATACACATAAATTTTATTATTTGATTTAGATATAAATAATATGCAGTTGAGCATTTATAATTTAGTCAAATATAGAGGTATATTCATACACATAAACTTTATTATATTATCCAGATAGAAGTAATTTGCAGTTAAGCATTTATGATTTATACAACATTTAATTATTCTAACATAAATATTTACTTGGTCTGCTGCAAACATATATTTTATACATAAATTCATTAGCAGTTTCATTTATAATTTGAAATATAGAACACAATTAATGTTTTCATATTTCTCCATTAATTTTTTTTCTTTTATTAAAAATTTTATCATAGCATTAATAATTGAATTGCTACTATTTTTTAATTCTGACCTTTTTACTTATTGTTCTCTTTCAATACCAATGGGGGCTTAATGAATGGCACAGTAGACAGGCTGGAGCTCACTTCATGATCATGGATGGTGAGAAAAAGGCAGGTCAACCGCTCATGTTAAATTGTTTCTTCATGGTTAAGTTTTGTTTTTTTCTGTCTTGCTTTACTTAGTAAAACTGATAAAAATAAACACTCTCTGATAATCCGAATTATCCAAATATTTTGTACTTTCTCTGCTTGTTTTATCCAATATGACTTCTAAAAATAAAAACTACTTAACTGATAATAATAAAAACTATTCTCTCTGTCCAATAATCCAAATTTTTCAACCTATTTATACTCTTTCTTCTTATCAGAATGGATTCCAATAATCCAAATTTTTCAACCTATTTATACTCTTTCTTCTTATCAGAATGGATTCTCTTTACATGATGCCTGCTCCAATTGGTGTTGGTGGTATGTTTTCGTCCATGTTTGTGGCATTTCCCCCAGCTCATTGGCTATTCTTTTTGGTGGTAGAAGACCATTTTTAAATATCTGGCTATGTGTTTTCGAATTCCAATTAATTTTAATGTTTCCTTGCCTGGAGCATTTTGCCTTACTAATTATTTTCTGAAATAAAAAATAAGCTTATATTTTTTCTTTTTTAATTTGACCAAATTAACTTTCTTTTTCATTGCTGTCAATTTTCATGATTCCTTTGTTTCTTTAACTTTTAAATTTTCCTTAACCATTATTAAATCTTTTCTTTTCTTTTGTAAAAACAAATCATGCTAGTCTTTTTAAATGGGGGGGGGAGATCTTTTATGAATATATACGTGGAACAGTATATCTGTTTCAATATATATATATACATCCTGGTATAATTTGTCATTGGCTTGGAGATTTTATCAAGATTTGGGATTAATTTTCAGAGCCTTATTGTTTAGCTTCGGTAATTGATATATTTTATCATGCTCTTCTTGGATGTTAATAATTAAATGATGATTGCATTTTAGTTTTTTAAGATCTTTGAATAGATTTTATATTTCTACTATACAATTTTTCAATTGGTTATTAGTTAAATTTCTTTGTGATGTTTTTTTGCATTCTTTGAATATCTTTTTTTTTTAATTTTATACCAAGCAACACATGGTGGCAATTTGGTCTCATATATATAATAGTGTAGGATGAGCAATATATTTGATCAATTTTTAATTTTATATCAGCTCTTATTATTTTGTTTATCGAAAATATGTATTGTTTATTTTGTAGTCATTGATTTTTAGGTGTACTTTCAAGTGATCGGAGAAATCAACTATGGATGTTGTAATTTCTGATTTATTCATTTTGTGTCCAGAGACAAAAAATAGATCAATTAATGTTGTATATCTGCTATTGAAGAATGTATATGCACTATCTTAATATTTGTCTTGTAGGGGGGTATAATGATATTTCTTGCATTTTATTTTTCCATTGGTTTGGTAGGTTATTGTATGTGCAGTTTAGGTCTTCTCCTAGTATTATTATTCCTAGATTTTGTATAAATTTATTTTGTAAATTTTCTATGACTTTTTTAATGGCCTAACCCCTTTGTTGTTGAGTAGACTGCTATTAAGTAGTGAACAGTTCTTTGGTAAAGATGGGAGATTGATATGGATTTTGTCTGTAATAGAGTATTTGAAGTGATGCTATTTCTGAATTTATGTTAATTAGCACCGCTACTTCCTCTGCTGGTCTTATGTTAACTTTATGTATTATAATATTTTGATGGGACAACTAGACTGAGATGTATTAAGATTTATTTTTGTCTCAGTTAGTATAGCTATATCATATTCTTGGTTCTTTATATAATCTTTTATTTTATTTACTTTATTTAATAAGTATTGTAAAATTATATTTATAAATTTTAATTTATTTTTTACTCTTTATCATGTGCAGTTCTGAGAGATAGAAGAATTGCATTTTGCATAACAAAATTTATTCATATTATGAATTTCAATGTTTTTTTTTAATTTATTTACATTTTTGTTTCTTTCTTTGTTTACATTTTTTATTGAAAAATACAAATAATTGAAATCATGTAATTAATTTGGTACAGCATAGTTTATTCATTCATTGTATTCAAAAATTCATAGAGTGATTTAAAATAAATATAATCAAATCTTTTTTTTTTTCAAATTTATAAGCACCCATATTATCTCATAGTTGTATCAACTGACTATCAGAATATAAAAGTTATAGACCAGCCTTTATCATTATATATGCATTTCACAAACATTCTGCCTTCAGATAAGCTAAAGGCTTGAAATATGTGAATTCCACATCCATTTTTATTTGCAATCAAATATTTATTTTTACTGCTTTTAATCGTTCAGTACGCTATCTCTTAAAAGTTAGTAAAGTAGATAATATTTATAGTTTGTGTAAGTTTAAAAATGTCTATAAACAATAATGTCAAACATTTGATTGTAAATAATATTAACCTCGAAAGTCAAGAACTGCATATTAAGTTTTGTGCTAATACATTAAAAAAGAAAGATTATTTTACAGTAAATAAATATTATTACTATAATATTGGTTAATGTACTTCTGCAATTTGTTTAATAGAGTCATATTTGCGTTTATAACATATCATTATCTTGAAACAAACTTATATAAGTTTATCTAAATAATTTTTAAGTTTATTACTTTTTTTTTTTATAATTGTAAGTTCATAACTATAAGTCATTATTTATTTAAAGTATAACTTAGTTTGCACATATCATAGTAGAAGAGTTAAAATATTATTAACCTAGTTATTGCACTTTTTATTAAATTAAAGTTTAATAAATGAATTTTAAAATAGGTTTAAAAAAATTTAAGATAGGTTTTAAATATTTAAACTAGTTTTAGATAAAATGTGTAAATTCATTTTCTGAAAATAAATTATTTTTTTTAATGTTCTATAACAAAACTTAAGATTCAGTTCTACAATATGAACTAAAGGTTACAATATGCATAACATTCAAGATAAAGATTTATAACACTGTACAACAAATATTTGAAAAAACTCTCTAAACTATCATAAATCAATATTTAAGTTAGATAATATTTTAAATATTTATTGTATTGTCTTATGAGTCTTAATCTTAAATGATATATATATATTACAATCTTTAGCTTCGGCAGAAGCTAAATGTTAAGTTAAATCTTTGTGGCAAGACACCTACATATATACACAGCTTAATTTTTCTTTAATCAAACTATTGTCAATATTTTATAATGCTATAATTATTACAAAGAATAGATGCTATATCAGTATTTATTTATTCTATTAGCTGTAAAATAATTTTAACACAGCTTAAATAATGAGATTTAATTTAAATAAATGTTTTAGATGTTAAACATCTTTAAAAATTTTCAACAGTTGGTAATATTAATGATAAACAATGTAATTTAGAGTTAAAATACTAATTTAGTTTTGGTTTAACTGTAAAAAAGTTTTAAAAAGCTTATATTAATTTTTAAAATTAAGAAACCAAGTTCAAATCCTACATTTTGGTTTTGATTTAAAACTAAAGCTATAATATTTCATTAACTTTTTTTAAAAAAAAAATTGTTTATTAATAATAGGTATATACAAATGTTTTCAGTGATAGTTATATATGTTTATATGTTATAGGTTCTCCAAGAGTTTGTGTAGAATG
This sequence comes from Epiperipatus broadwayi, assembly GCA_028023455.1. Lineage (NCBI taxonomy): Eukaryota > Metazoa > Onychophora > Udeonychophora > Euonychophora > Peripatidae > Epiperipatus > Epiperipatus broadwayi. The sequence continues at coordinate 309,550 of JAQFVV010012910.1, forward strand.
AGATGAGATCTGATTTGTTTGTTTAGTCCGATCGTAGATCAGAGAAAAATTAGTGTGTGTATAGTACATTTTTATGTCCATACATTAATCAGATATTTGCGTGTTTATTTTACCTGTTATATAGTTTATCAATCATTAGGATTGATGTCATTTTGTAGGTAGGGTATTTTGAGCAGTTTCCATGTTTCTTCGTGTAGAAACTTTGAGGAGAGCATTCTGTCTTTCTTTTGTAGTTTTGAAAGGGTAGCAAGGAAGAAAGAGTTTGCTTCTGGCTGAGGAATGCTAAATTTTAATTTACATCTTGTCACCCAGATAGAATATGTAACAAATATTGCCATCCTAATGGTGAGGAAGTCTCTTTCCTTAATACACTCTTTGATTGTTAGAATTTTATAGTAATCAATAATACTATTTTGAGATATTATGAGTTTAATCCTTCCCAATCCCATGCAAGAAAGCATAATGTGATCAAATGTTTCTTCATGCATTAAGCAGTTTGAACAAATGGGGTCTATGTTTCTTATACCTCTTTTGTAATGCCGGAACCAATTGGTATGCATTGCATTTAGGTTCACCTTTATGAGATAGTCGAAACAGAATATTCTAGTTAAATATTTTTAAAACGAATTTAATTACAAAAGAGTTTGGTAAAGTTAATAATTAAATTAGGATTTTTAATAATTGAACAGATGTTGAATAAACATTATTAAAACAAGCAAAACTCTCCATGTAGTAGTGCCACTCAGTGTCAGCCAGAGTAACCAATGGATGCCAGAAGGCTTGTGTATAAATTCTCCATCTAGTGCCTACTCATCCAATATCCCCAGGCTAGTTTCTGGCTTGGAGCCTTTGTCAGTGAGGAGCCTTGGATCTGAGAGCACTGCACCTAGATCTCAGGATCTAATGCAAAACCATCATAATAAAATTGAAAACACAATAATATTTTCAATCTAAGCTCAATAGCTTATATAGTCATATGGGTCTAAACTCAGTTCAGTACCCATACATTTTGGTGTCATTGGTTCTTTAATAACCATAGCCACCACTATCCCATTATGCAGGATTGGTGTTAAACCACTAAACATCACTTCGATCACCATTTCTTATGCTTGTGCATAACTGTTATTAAAATAGGCAAAACTCTCCATACAATAGTGCCACTCAGTGCCAGCCAGAGTAATCAGCAGATGCCAGAAGACTTGTGCATAAAATCCCATTTAGTGCCTACTCATCCAATATCCCCAGACTAGTTTATACTTATTTGATGTTATTTAGTTTAAATATTCTTAAAAATAACTTGAGTTTAAAACTTATTCTGAGATATTTGTCTAGATTTAAAATTGTAATAATTAAATGTTAAATTGTGTTAATATTTGATTGCTTAAAGATGTAATAAATTTTGTATTATGTAAAGTTTATTTTATGCTGGACTACTGTAATTTTTTATTAATTATTTTTATTCAACCAGAAAGTGGTTTTTTTTTAAATTTCAAGTGTTTATACAAAAATTCATTTATTGAAAAAAAAAATTAATTAAATAAGTTAGTTTAATAACAATCCTTGGTGATAGATAGGTCAAGGATTCAAACTAATCTGAGATGTTGAAAGTTCAAAGGTAAATAGATAGTCTGGTAAAATGGTCATATATATAGATAGTCTGGTAAAATGGTCATATGACCAAGTGGCATCAGTCTATGGTTCACAGCAGTTTCTCTTCATTTTTTCAAAGTTCTCAATTATTTTAATTTTGTAATAGTTAAATTTTAAACTCTACTAAATTTTTTAAAAAGTATAATTTTTTGTTAAAACTTCTGTTTTGTATTAGTCAGTATAAACAGAGCAAAACTCTCCATACAGTATTGCCACCTGTGCTAAACAGAGTAATCAATGGATGCCAGAAGGCTTGTACATAAAATCCCTATCCAATGCCTACTCATCCAATATCCCCAGACTAGTTTCTGGCTTGTGGCCTTCATCAGTGAGGAGCTTTGGATCTGAGAGCACTGCATCTAGATCTTAGGATCTAATGCAACCCTCTAGCAACCACCTTTTATCTCTACTTATCTACAAAACTATGAGAATGAAGTTGAAAACACAAAAATTATTTTCAATCTAAGCTCAACAGCTTATATAGTCATATGGGTCTGAACTCAGTTCAGCACCCATACATTTTGGGGTCTTTGACTCTTTTACAACCATAGCCACCTCTATCCTATTAGGCAGGATTGGTGTTAAACCATTAAGCACAGGTGGCACTACTGTATGGAAAGTTTTGCTCTGTTTATCAACAATTAATGTGCCAATATAGGAAATGTGATCATGTGATGCTTAATGGTTTAACACCAATCCTGCCTAATAGGATAGTGGTGGCTATGGTTGTAAAAGAGTCAAAGACACGAAAATGTATGGGTGCTGAACTGAGTTCAGACCCATATGACTATATAAGCTATTGAGCTTAGATTGCAAATATTTTTTTGTGTTTTCAATTTCATTCTCATAGTTTTGTAGTTAAGTAGAGATAAAAGGTGGTTGCTAGAGGGTTGCATTAGATCCTAAGATCTAGATGCAGTGCTCTCAGATCCAAAGCTCCTCACTGACGAAGGCCTCAAGCCAGAAACTAGTCTGGGGATATTGGATGAGTAGGCATTGGATAGGGATTTTATGCACAAGCCTTCTGGCATCCATTGATTACTCTGTTTAGCACAGGTGGCAATACTGTATGGAGAGTTTTGCTCTGTTTATCAACAATTAATGTGCTAGTATAGGAAATGTGATCATGTGATATTAGTCAGTATGTTAGGCTAAACTTATATTTAGACACAATTATCTAAACAGAGACACAAAGCTACTGAAATCTCTGTAATTGCCAATGAAATGGTAATATAATTTATTGTTACAATATTTTAGCATCATTTTAAAAATTTTCTATGATGGAAAACTTCAAAAATTATTGTTATTGCTTTGACAGGGCAACGATTGCCAATTTTAGAAATAAATTGAAGGTAGATGTTATAATTAAAATTGCCAAGGAATATCTAAGTCTACTATTGGCCAGAGCATTACCAAAAATGCTAATAATTTTTAATAGCAAGTCAATATTATTTAGAATTACTTTACATGGAATAAAAACTGCAATTCAAGCAAGAACTGTAAATTGAGATTGTGAATATTTTTAGATATTCAATAATAATTAATTATGCAAAAGAAAAAAAATTGATTGAAAAAAATTATAATCAATAAGAATGATTTTACATGTGCTGAATAAATTATTTTAAAAAACACTATTTATTATTATTTGAAAACAGCATGAAAATATATTTTAGTATTATAATGATTTTTGTTTGCCTTTCTCTACAAGAGCAAAGAAATAATTTCTCTTCAGATGGGTGATAAAATTTAACTTACTATAAACTGTTTAATTGATAAAATATGTGAATTTGAAAATGTTTATTTCATAAATAAAAAAACCAAACTTTTTCTGCAATAATGACATTCCATTTGATAAATTAAAACTTTTTTTTTAATACATACACAAATATATTAAAACTCATAAATGATTTCTTCTTTCTATGCATTGCTATGGAAACACTGAAGTCTTAAAGATAACAGATGAGTCAAACATTCTCCCCTGCAAATATTCAACAATGCTAATAAGTAATAATCATTGGAGTGATTTGTTGTCCTGAATGACATTATAATACCAATTTGGAATACTTTGCAAAATGGATTAATTTAACAAACCTAAATTTAAGGATTTGTGATACTTATTACAGTACTTTAAATATTTATTAAATTTTAAATCTATCATACATTGAATGAATGGCAATTAACTTGTCATATATTTGATAATAGAATGAATTGCATTTACCTGGAATATCTAAAGAAATGCATTATATATAATTTAAGTGTATTATGAATTATAGTATTTAATGATATTATTTTATATAATGGATATGTGCTGCCCACAAACTGTTACTGCCAACATTTTTCTTCATAGTCAGGTAATGGAGAATTGATCAGGAATGAAACAGAAGGACATGATTATTTAATATAATTGATTTTATGGTAAATAAAAGGTTGAATTTATTTATATTGAGATTTTTTACCATGTTACATGCATATATCATTCATCGTGTTATATGCAATATATATTAAAATATTAAAGGTTAAAGCTTCAGAATAGTAATTTATCATATGAACATATGTTGAAATAGTATGTGTTGTCTTGCAAAAATATTAGTAATTTATTTATGAAATTATATTATGGTCCTGTATGCTGAATAAGCTGATATACATTTTTATGATTTATTTATTCATTAATGCCTAATGTTAATCTAATCTATTTGGAATTAAGTGATTTTTGTTTATCATATTTTATATTGGTTAGCTGTTATAGTATTTTGTCATAGTTAGTAGAATTATTTTCTCTATATTTAGAGGTGCTTTTACATAGCAGTCTATTTTATGTATGATAGCTAGTCTCCATCATTAATTGTTTTAGCTTATTTTTCAGAAGGGATATAAACATTGATCTTTCTCTTATTATTTGTTGTTCTGCAAAATTTTGTATGCTTATAGCAAATACTTTAGAAATTGTAGCTAAGGCTTTTTTTATTCTAAGGCACTTTCTATTTAGTATTTTGTCTCTGAGGTACATTCTCATTATTTTATATTGGTTAGCTGTTATAGTATTTTGTCATAGTTAATAGAATTATTTTCTCTATATTTAGAGGTGCTTTTACATAGCAGTCTATTTTATGTATGATAGATAGCACTTTCTATTTAGTATTTTGTCTCTGAGGTACATTCTCATTATTTCCCCGGACAAATGACAAAGTCCTAGATCTGTTAGTAGCTCTCAAAAGTATTTTCACTCTACAAGCCATACCATCATACTTTTACTTTGCCTTACTTTATGATTATTGAAGACTGATTTTGCTTGTAGTGTTAGTATGTTAATAAAGCATATGTAAGATTTTACCACACCATTATCTGTCATTTTTTGGTGTTATCAAAGTACTGAGGAATTCTTCTTTACCTGTAAGAGCATTCATTGTTGACTTAAAATGTGAAAGTATATTGTAAATGTGTCAATCTTATATTTGATATTTGCTGACTATCAAGATTAAATACAATAAACATTTAGTTTAAAATTATTAAAATTCATTTTGGGCATGAATAGATAATATACATCTACCTCATAATTACTTCATTGATATAATGATAAGCTATTTTATTATAAATATTATTGGGTATGCAAAATATTCATATGAGACACTACTATACGCTGGTTATAAACATGGTATGAATGAGATGATAAATGAAAACTTTTGATACTAAAATAATACAAAATATTACTTTAATGTTATAAAATATTTTTCTAACATGAAGGTTTTTTTTTAAAAATATAATGGATTATTTTTGCTAGTTTAATGTGGAGTGTATTTTAATTTTTATTCTTAAAACAGGCAAACTTTCCATACAGTAGTGCTACTTAGGCACAAGCCAGAAACGAGTCTGGGGATATTGGATGAGAAGGCACTAGATAGTGATTTTATGCATAAGCATTCTGGCCTCCAATGATTACTCTGACTTGCACTGAGTGGCACTACTGCTTGGAGAGTTCTGCCTGTTTTAATAACAGTTATGAGCAAGCATAAGAAATGGTGATCATGTGATGTTTGTGGTTTAATTTTTATTCTTCTGATGTAGAATTTTGTAAAAGAAACTTTGTGAAATTTTTTTGATCTACGTGGACTTAAAGATTGGATAATTGTAAATTTTGTTGTTATTTTGCTGTAAATAAATCTTTGCTATTGTTATTTAAGTAATTTCTCAAAGTCGTTTATTTTCATCATCCCACTTGTTAATGAGACATTATCCCAGTTATCAAGCATAGATCATTTTAAACATTAATTAAAATTTAATATGCTTATAAAAAATATACAATTATTTTTAATGTATTTACTATAAGAGTAGATGACATTTGAATTTATGAGTCATTATTTACTGAATTATTAAGTATTAGTAGAACATCTAAGAATGATATATTTGCTTAAGAAAGTATTGTAATTTGTTTCATCAATTTGGATCACTTTAACTAATTCAATTTTCTTATGTCAAAATACTGTACATATTTATTTTAAATCATTTTCATATCATAAGATCGTAATTGTTATTATTTTGGTAAGATTCAATTTGTACAAGAACCTAAGGTATGTTTATAAGGTGTTACTGTAGTAAGATGGTGATCAAAACCCATAACCATTCTTAATATCTGAGTATAATCCTGGCTTATTTTTTATTTTATTTTAAATTTAGGAGATCATCTTATTGTTGTATTTTATTAAGTTAGTAATATTACTGTTATAATTATGATAAGACATTTGCTTACATAAAGTATATATCTTATTTATTGTATTTTAATTAGGATTTAATTTGATATTGAATAAATCTAGAGAATCTAAATGATTTATAAAAACGCCTTACCCTGAAATATGATTGGCATCAATTTAAAAAAAAAAAAAACATTTCAAATATTTTAAGAATTAAAAATTATTTAATCTGATGAAAGCAATGAGATGATTAGATGCTTGTAAGAAGATTAGAAAAATCTTTACAAGGTGGATTTAACAAAATTGATAGTTGTATTAGATTTTAAAGAAACTAAATATTATCTTAATAGCATATGCTTATAATACTAAGATTCTTTAATGTCTGCTACAGTGCAATGAGATTTTTTCTCTCTTAATTTTTAATAGTGTTATTTTATATTACATTCTATTTTATTATAATACTCCCCCTATATAACTTGGTTTGTGACATATATTATTATTTGACCCACTGAGCACAGCTTGATATCTAGCTTTATAGTATTATGTTTACAATTTGAGCTTGTATAACATGCATTAGTCACTATCTAATCCTTAGGTTACAATAGATAGATAGATAGATAGATAGATAGATAGATAGATAGATAGATAGATAGATAGATAGATAGATAGATAGATAGATAGATAGATAGATAGATAGATAGATAGATAGATAGATAGATAGATAGATAGATAGATAGATAGATAGATAGATAGATAGATAGATAGATAGACAGATAGACAGATAGATAGATAGATAGATAGATAGATAGATATATAGATAGATAGATAGATAGATAGATAGATAGATAGATAGATAGATAGATAGATAGATGGATGGATGGATGGATGGAAGGGTGGGCGGATGAACGGACGGACAGACAGACAGACAGACAGACAGATAGATAGATAGATAGATAGATAGATAGATAGATAGATAGATAGATAGATAGATAATGGTATGGAAAGAAGGGGAGCACATAGAGAGATCAGAAAACATTATCATACCCAAGTATCACATATATAAAAGGAATAACTAAGTATCATGAGAATCAGAAAATCAGCATGGACTAAAACATTTACAATTATATTAATAATAGGTTATAAACTATTTATAATAATAACAAATTATCCAGCATTACACATAAATTATTAGCTCATCAATCAACAATCTTTCTTACAATCAACAGTTTATCAATTGAGACTGGATTTAAAAGTGATACAATTATAAACGAGCTACTTATCTAGCCACTTACAAAACTCAAGGCAGAATATTATAATACAATCCTTTGGATGAACATATTGAAGTGTTAAAATATTCACCATAATATAAAACATTTTCAGAGACAACGATACATTCTAATCATCACTAATGATCTGGATATATAGTACCATTAAAGTACTGACCAATGTAAACTGAATTTCTAATACAAAACAAAATACTGCAAATGTACTTTAAATGTGATGCCTTTGCACTATATAGAATAATCATCTGGATATCCAAACACTAAAATAAACTTCTCCAGGCATATAATTAACCATTATGCTCTAGAGAGTAAACTCAACATCATAAAAATCTAGGAAATGTAACTGCAAATATGAGAAAGATAAATATCACAGCTTACTCTATTTTAAACAATTGTACTGTGATAATCTAATGATCATTAAAATACTAAGTTGTAACGAAATCAAGTTGCACACATTGCCAATTCATAGAACAGATAGCTGGAGAAATAAAAATGTTAAAACTAGAATATTTTACTAAGTATTTAATAAACTAATTGATCAATTATTTATTTATTTAAAAATGATATGATAATATGATAATTTATATTTATACATTTTATAAAATTATAATTGCATATAGTAAGAATGTTTAATGAATTAAATTTATTTTCTAAATTAATTAGCTTTTGCTTTCTTATATTATTTCCTTTCAAATAAAAAAGTTGGTAAACAACTTTTTTGCAATCAAAGATGAGGAAATTTAAAATTAGATATCGACTATTTGTATAATTTTAGAAAATAAAATGAAAAAACATGTTTAAAAAGAAAATGTTAAAATTAATAAAAATTAAATTTTGAAAGAAAAATAAATGAATAATAAAAAAAATATTACACAAAATAATGTCTAGTTAAGAAAATTATATAATTTTATCAATTGTTATTTCTATAAAAATGTTTATCTATAAATGAAGACAAAATGTTCACATTATATACCTTTTACCCTGGTTTTGTTCATCTCTTGAGCCATTTTTGGAGTTCTAGTTTGCAGTTTTCCATGTAGATTTTGTTCTTTAAGATTTCTCATTTGTGTCAATTTTTTCCATTTTTCAAAAGAATATTTTTAAGCAAGCACACAGAAAGAGTTTATCCATTTTTTTTAAATAAATTTTCCAAGACAAGATAACATATAAAAACAGTGACACTCATGTTCTTGGATTGATACAAAACTTGTTTCAGATTAATTCAGTAATATTATTTTTCTTTACATTTTACTAGGATCTGGTTACATGGAAATAGATGATTTTAAGCTTGTGCTAAACTTACCTCATATACGTGTCTTCAACATCATTTTAAGAAAACATTTTTCACAGCTACATGACTGCTTTTTCTTTATCAGCAGCTTCTCTTCTCAATAGCTTGATTAAGACTGACCTTTTCTCACAAAATACTAAGGATTTCTGATTTACCCATTCATCTACTTTTTGGGATATTTCTATTTCCAACCAATTACAGTCCTCTCTCCCACATAATCATTTTGAACACTGACCAATTAGGTCTATTTTTACAAAAAAAAAATGTTGAGTTATTTTTCTTTTTTTTTTTTTGCTATTGCTAAACAAGTCAAAAAATCCCCTGTACTTCTTTATCTCTTATACCAAATGATAAACAAGATAATCAATTCATTATACTGATTTGATAAACAGAAAGAAACAATAACTTTTTAATTAAAATTAAATTTACCAAAAATGTTAAAACTTTTCCCTTTCTTTTTTTTTAAGAAACTTTACAAAACATAAAAAAACTACATATTTTATTTCTCTTAAATGTTAAAATTAAAAATTATTAAATAATTTACTGAAGAAAAAAAGTTTTGTTTTAGTACCTTTCCAACCTAAAATTAAAACTGGTAAATAGTTAAAATTATTGAAGAAAAACAATTATTTATATTATTTTATACTTTTCTTTCTCTTTTACTAACATTTATACCACTTATTAAAAATTCAAATTAGTATTAAAAATAATGTTTCAAAATTTTCATATTATCATTTACTAAGGGAAAATATTTAAATCATAACTCATTAATATAAGTATAATAAAACTAAATACTATTTTCTTATTCTAATTTTATTTATGTACAAACTTATAATAATTGCATTGACAGAGATTACTACTTTTGACAATATTACATTACCCCACCCTTAAAATGATAAAGCAAATCAATGGGAATGCACACTTATTTTTTTTATTTTATTTTTTATTTTATTTCCTTTATTTGATTGCTAAGATTTTATGACCAAATAATGAAATATAAAAATACTGTTAATTGTGAATTCTCATGTAATGGGATACAATCATTTTTCTTTATGAGTAAGATTATTCCCATTATAGAGTCCAAATTTAACAGGCTTAGTAGTAAAATCATGTCTGATGTTATTTATTTGGAGCTTAGGTGCACAAATGAAGATGTCATTGATATATTGCATATATAAAATCCTGAGTGTGCATTGAAAATATTTAGGAAGGGCATCAGTATTAATACTACTTATGATGATGCTGGGTTTTATTTCAATTGAGCACAATCCCATGAACAAGCCACTGTTTATGGAATAATATTGTTCATTAAAAAGGGCAGTTATATTTTAATCAAACAAATTTAGATATTTAACATTAAAGCTAATTCTTTTCTGTGGTTAGTTAGATGCTGTAAATGTGTGTTTAATTATGTCAATTAATTGTTTTTTATTTATGGATTCATATATATCTATGATATCTAGAGACACAACCCTAAATCGATTGTTGATGATTGTGTTTTTGTTTCTGTCTACATAATCAATCAATGATTTTTTAATATACTGGTCATATCTTAATTGATCAGTGAGCCACTCATTTATCATTTCTGTAGCATTGTGGTAGTATATTCCTCAAAAATATATCATTAGTCTGAGAAGGTGGTCAGATTTGTGTAATTTTGCATTTGCAAATATTTAAGAAAGGATAGCTGCAGAAGGATAAATTTTAAAGTATTCACATTTTGCAAATGTGTTATTACAATGTTTCCTGAGAATTGAAAAAATAAGTTTATTCTTATTCTTTTTTAAATTGTATGAAGATACTGATTTAAACTGTAATTTATTAATCTGTATATTCATTTTTGTAAGTACTTTTGTTTATCTAAGAGAACTAACTGTTTGCTTTATCTTGTTTAATGCTAGTGATATTGTAGTCTTGTAAATAGTGCTTCATGGAGTTTATATCTCTCATTCAGTTGTTATTCTTTATATATATATATATATATATATATATATATATATAAATATATAAAGAATATATATAGCATATATATATATATATATATATATATGCTGAGTTACATGAGTAATTGACCCAATAATTCTGTCTCTGTGTGGGTGATCTACAAATGTACTTTCTATGACCAGGATAATTTTCATCATTGAATTATTCCAACTGCCACTTACAAAGTGAGGTCCAAATTTTAAAATAGACTTTATGTTGTTAGGCAGTGCATGGTTTGTCAATTTGATAAAACTTCATAAAGAGGGAGGATTAATGTTTATTTACCAAGAATGTTAACTTTTTTCTGAATTTGGAATATAATTTTAAAGAGATATTATATTTTTCAGTACATAGACAGGTATAGCTTGTGCTGTGAAAATCTTATAATACTACTGTTTCTTCTTTTTTAATGCTTTTTACACCCAATATGACACTCAATTATAATTTCTCCTGCTTACTCAATGTTGTAAAGAGGTGAAAAATGTGTTAGAAAAGGAAAAGTGGTGACAACAGCAGGTTTGCACAACACAAACCACATCTGTCTATATAGCTGAAAATACAGTAATATCTTTTTAAAGTTAAACTCCAAATTTGCAAACAAATTAACATTTTCAGAAAATAAACAAGGGATAAAAATAAAACCTCCCTCTGCTTACAGTTGTGTCAGTTTGACTGACCATACTCTGCCTAACAACATAAAATATATTTTAGAATTTGTACCAACCTTTGTAGGTGGTGACTGAAAAAAAATCCAATAACAGAAATTGTCATAGACATAAAAAGTAAATCACAGATAATCCACACAGAAATAGGATTATTGGATCAATTGCTTACTCAACTAAAACACATCTATGAAACTAAAGAATAATACCTGGACAGGGGACACTCCATAAAATGCTATTTACCAGTCAACAATATCGCATGCATTAAAGAGGACAAAGGAAACAGATTAGGTATCTTATATAAACAAGAGTATAGATATTAATAAATTACAGTCTTTAAGTCACCATCCTTCATACAGTTTAAAAAAATAAGAATTTTGTCAATAATCAAAAAAAGTTAATAATTTAAAATTTATCTTTCCTCAGCTATCCCTTCCAATATGTTTGCCGATGCAAAATTATACAAACCTGACTTCCACAGATAATGATGCATTTTAGAAGAGCCGGATACTACAACACTACCAAAATGATAAACAAGTGTCTCACTGACCAATTCATATCCCATAAAATCATCATTTGATTGTGTCCAAAGAAACAATCTCTTTAGACCTTGCAAATGTATATAAATCCATGAATGAAAAACAGTCAATTGACATAATTAAACATGCACTAACATCATCTAACAACTGACAGAAAATAATTAATTTTATTACTGAAAGTCTAAATAGAATCAATTAAGATATAACTGCTCCCTTTTAAGGACAATATTAAACCATGGAAAATGGTTGACCTATGGGACTCCCCACAAGCAGAATATCTAGCTTCATATTAAACCATATTGCTAAATAGAATCAATTAAGATATAACTGCTCCCTTTTAAGGACAATATTAAACCATGGAAAATGGTTGACCTATGCGACTCCCCACAAGCAGAATATCTAGCTTCATATTAAACCATATTGAAGCTGTCATTCCTAAATACCTTTAATGCATACCTGTAATATATATATATATATCATCAAACATATCAATCCACTGCAGGATGAAAGTCTCTCCAAGTTCAATCCATCTTTTCTGATCTTTAGCTTCTCTTCTCCACATTACCCCTGCACACTTTCTTATTTCATCCATCCATCTCACATGTGGTCTCTTTCTTGGTCTTTTACAATCACTTGGAATCCAGTTTAAAATTTCAATTGTCCATTTATTATCATCTCTTCTAGCAATACGTCCAGCCCAACTTCACTTCAGTCTTTTAATTTTTTCAATGAGATCATTAACACCTGTTCGTTCTCTTGCCCATACAATGCGTTTTCGATCTCTTCTTGTTACTCCCAACATGCATCTCTCCATATTTCTTGGAGTGGGTTGAAGTCTCTGTATTGCTCTTCTATTAAGTGTCCAAGTCTCAGATCCATAAGTAAGAACTAACAAAATACATTTATTAAAAAACTTCCTTTTCAAACACGTAGGCATATTTCCTTTTAGTATCAAGTTATTTCTACCAAAAGCACTCCAACCAAGTTTAATTCTATGATTAATTTTATCCATTATGTTTCCATCTGTATTAATAATCTGACCAAGGTATTTGGAACTGTTAACTTCTTCTAACTCATCATAATCAATCTTTATTTTCATATTTTGATAAATCTATTAAACATTACTTTAGACTTTTTAACATTTATCTTTAGTCCTACTTTCCTACTTTCATCTGATAACTCCTGCAACAATTTCTGTAGCTCTAAAGCATTATTTTCAAAAACAACTACATCATCTACAAAATCTAAATGACTTAAATAATCTCCATTTACTTTCACTTCTTTAGGTTTCCATTTTAATCCACAAAATACTTCTTGCAGCACTGCTGTAAAAAGTTTTGGAGATATGGAGTCACTCTGTCTTACACCTTTTTCAATGTTGATTTTCCTTCTATCATTATAATAACTGAAACACAGGCTTATTATTATATACCTGTGTCTATATGTGTAATATGTAGGGTATATGAGCACAGACTTTCAGATGACCCATCACTCTCCACTCTATCTAATAACACTGATATACTCAAGCACATATATGCTGAAAAGATAAATAATCACCAATATATGTATTTCATGCTAAACCAGCAATCATCAGTTGGTCCAGATTATCATCTCCCACACATATATACTATAAGTGCTCAGATATATATTAAGATAGACAATCTTCATACTTTAATAGACAGGCTCCAATCTACTACACACTCCAACTCTTCAACCATCCATCCAATTGAAAATCTGATGATGGAATGCTCGAAGGCCCCTCTGAGACCAAGATTCTTGTCACACCCATGTTGACCTAAGGTCAATCTGAACCCCACATGTATTAAATGGATTATGTCCTGTACAGGTGGGCTTCAGATTGACCTTAGGTAAACCTTGGTATTGCAAGAATCTCGGCCTCAGGGTGGCCTTCGAGCATTCCATCATCAGATTTTCAATTGGATGGATGGTTGAAGAGTTGGAGTGTGTATTAGATTGGAGCCTGTCCATTAAAGTATGAAAATTGTCTATCTTAATATATATCTGAGCACTTATAGTATATATGTGTGGGAGATGATAATCTGAACCAACTGATGATTGCTGGTTTAGCATGAAATACACACATTGATGATTATTTATCTTTTCAGCATATATGTGCTTGAGTGTATTGGTGTTATTAGATAGAGTGGAGAGTGATGGGTCATCTGAAAGTCTGTTCTCATATACCCTATATATTACATATATAGACACAGGTATATAATAATAAGCCTGTGTTTCAGTTATTACATTGTAGAGATGTCTGCCCATCCTTGCATATGTATTAAATGGATTATGTCCTGTACATGTGGGGTTCAGATTGACCTTAGGTCAACATGGGTGTGACAAGAATATCAGTCTCAGGGCGGCCTTTGAGCATTCCATCATCAGATTTTCAATTGGATGGATGGTTGAAGAGTTGGAGTGTGTAGTAGATTGGAGCCTATCCATTAAAGTATGAAGATTGTCTATCTTAATATATATATATATATATATCTAAGCACTTATAGTATATATGTGTGGGAGATGATAGTCTGGATCAACTGATGATTGCTGGTTTAGCATGAAATACGTATATTGGTGATTATTTATCTTTTCAGCATATATGTGCTTGAATGTATCAGTGTTAAATGAGTGGAGAGTGATGGGTCATCTGAAAGTCTGTGCTCATATACCTTATATACTACTATCATTATGTAATCTAATTGTTGCTATTGCATTTTTATAAATATTCTTTAAAATATGACAACATCCTGGATCTACACCTTGATGATCCAATGCTTTAATCACTGAAGAAATGTTTATAGAATCAAATGCCTTTTCATAATCTAAAAATCCTAAGCATAATGGCAACTCATATTTATTTGTCCTTTCTATAACTTCTCTCAATACCTGGATATGATCTACTGTACTAAAAGCACTTTTAAATCCAGCTTGTTTTCTTGGTTGGTGGAAATCCAATGTTCTCTGTAGACGAGTAGTAATTATCTTGGTAAAAATTTTATATAAAACTGATAAAAGGCTGATAGGTCTGTAATTTCTAATATCTTCTTTATCACCTTTTTTAAATATTAATATTAAAACTGCATTATTCCAATCATCTGGTACATCTTTATCATTTAGACATTTGGTATATAACTTTGCTAAAAAAAAATTATATTTCTTCACCTGCTTCTTTTAATATATCAACTATAATTCCATCATTACCTGGAGCCTTCCCTTTCTTCTTAAATTTAATTGCATGTCTCACTTCCTCATTCAAAATTCTGGGCAATTTAGAAGATATAATAGGTTAAGGAGGCACTTGTTCTTTATTACTATATAATTCTTGATAGAAGTCTTGTACACATTTCATGATGTCATCTCTCTTTTTAGTAATAATGCCATCTTTTTTTATTGCAGATATAAATTTCCTACCAATACCAAAATGTTGTTTTACACTCTTTAGACTTTTATTCTCTTCTATAGCTTTTCTTGCTAGTTCACAATTATACTTCCTTATATCATTTTCAAATCTTTTCCATACCATTTTACAAAATTCCTTATATCATTTTCAACTCTTTTCCACACCATTTTACAAAATTCGAGATATTCAATCTTTTTTAATGCATCATGGTTGTATATCCTCATATTCCTTCTTTTTTTAATAAATTCTCTAGTCTCAGTAGAAATTTTATTGCTCAATTGCTAATTTTTTCTACCAGATATCTTTGTTACAGTTTTTAAAAGTGTATCAGTTATTTTCCTATTAATGTCATTTAAATCTAAATCATGTTCAAAATCTACTAATACTTGAAACCAATTTGTAAGTTCTAAGTTAAATTCATTAGAATATTTCTGAAGATTAGGAATATCAACTATAAATATTGTTTTTCTTAATATTTTTTGTCTCTCTAGTGTTGCATTAACATCACTTCCTGTGTCAAATTTATTAAGAACCTTACAATCTTGAAATATGTATTTTCTGTTAGTCAAAATATAATCCAATTCTGCTGTACCTTTATTTGGATGCTTCCATGTCCATTTCCTTTTAACATTTTTCTCAAAAAAAGAATTCATTATATAAAGTTTTTTTTTTTCTGCAAACTCCAGAAGTCTATGTCCTCTCTCATTTCTATT
Source organism: Epiperipatus broadwayi (assembly GCA_028023455.1). Lineage (NCBI taxonomy): Eukaryota > Metazoa > Onychophora > Udeonychophora > Euonychophora > Peripatidae > Epiperipatus > Epiperipatus broadwayi. The sequence goes on from JAQFVV010012910.1 coordinate 325,777, forward strand.
ACCATAACCAAAATTACCTACAGCATTTTCATCTTTCATTTGTTTACCAATTCTAGCATTAAAGTCTCCCATAACAATTTTAAAATGTTGTTTACTCTGATCAAAAGCCTTTTGTACATCCATATAAAAATCTTCTACTACTTCATCACTATGAGAACTTGTTGGGGCATGAACCTGAATTACCGGCATTTGGTATCTGCTATTAAGTTGTAAAACTAATCTCATCAGTCTGTCCGATACACCATCAATCTCTACAATGTTATTCTTCCATTTTTTATTTATAATGAATACTACTCCACTTGTATTTCCAATATTTGTACCTTTATGGTAGAGTATATGTCCACTTTTTAAATCAATAGTTTCTTCCAAAGTCCAATAATGTCCCATTTAATATAAGACATTCTTCTTCTAACTCTTGCAATCTTCCTTCACTTGAAAGTGATCTGCAGTTGTAAGAACCTAAATAAAAAGTCATCATCAAATGGCAGTCTGAGTCCACAATCAGGGGATTCTTATCACCCTCCATCTTTGGCCACCAACTGCTGCCTTGATTGGTGACTTTACAGCCTCCTGGGAATAAGGCCCATGATTTATTTTTGTCTGTCGTGATTGTATATATTGGAAAAAATATTTTTAAACTCAGAGGTAAAAAGCCAACATCAGACATGACATTACACAAATTTGCATTAATTTGTATCACTGAACATAAAAACCAATTGAAAAATATAAACTGTCTTGACTTATACATCTAATGGAATACTATCCAATTAAATTATAAAATGATAACAAAACCTGTTATAATTAGAGGCATAACACACCCTAAATTTATATCTCCTAATTTACACAATATGCCAGTTTCTAAGCATTTCTACATAAACATTTTAACTTGTGAAGCTAGAATCTGATTACAAATCTAATATTGACAAATATATTAATAATTTATGCCAACCTGGATATAAATTTATGATATAATTCTTACCAATAATTTTAATAAATTTTACATCAAAATTAGATCTAGATGCACACCAACTGAACCAAACCCTGGATATTTCTCCCCTACTTTTTTAACATTTTTAATGCATGAATAAAATATGTTCAGAATCATATAGAAGTGGTCTTTGAACTTCACCCATCCTTAATCATCCTTAATCATTTGATCAACAATTCTAGGGATAAACTTCTTTCTGAACAATTCCTCTATACTCTGTACAAATTCTTTCCAATCAAACTAATTGCAGTACCATATATTTCAGAGAATCCCAAGCTAGTCTTGCAGCAAGACTATCACAACACTAACATATATAGAAAAGAACTCAAATCCATCCAGATAATACATTTATAATTATTGACCGCAAAAACCAACTTGGCCATATCTTTGAAACTGCAGCAGCTAGCACTGTATGGTTAGAAAATATGATGCTAAACATAAAATAAGGGTGGAGCATATTGCCAAAAATGCCAATGCTATAAAATTATTGCCAAAAATTCCAATGCTATAAATGAAAAAGAATCCTTCTACCACCTTTCCTAAAAATGGATCACTTAAGTGTATTTACATATAATTTGCATGATATTTATATTATACTTTTCATCTACAATTCATCTATTAATTATGATGATTATGATATCTGGAATAGATATTGAAAGCATGCTAAAGCACACTTATATTAATACTATTTACTATTGAGATTTGTTTTACTTGGTGTCTACAAACACTTAAATGTCAAAATATTTATTATAACTATATTCAGATAGGAATTAAATAAATTTTTTCTAATAGCAAAGTAAGTGGAATATTCTAATGTTAATATATGCTAATGTATTTAAATTTATGGCAATATGTAACATATATAAATTGCAGAAATCTACCCTCCTATGTGAGATATATGTGAATGAATTCATGTCTGAGTTTAAAATGATAAAGAATTATTACACATATACTGAAAATGTATTAGGATGTATGTGAAGAAATTGTAATCATATCTTAAGAAAATTAATTTGGACATGGAGACACTAATGTAATTTCTAAAAGGGTTGTAAATATATTGCTTATAAACATATTTAATTTCATCTTCATATATATATATATATCTCATTCCCATATATATATATATATATTCTTAAATTAAAAAATATAAATTATATATATATTTGTGTGTGTGTTGTATATAGTTAATAGACAATAGTTATTAATAAACAGTAATGAATAGAAAAGGTTACAAGAAATAATATTCAATATATTGGTCTATTGTTATTTAATAAAGCATTCAGTTATTTAGCTTTATTTTCTTTAAAATAAAACAGACTGGAAAGGGTGGTGTGAAAGATCAATGGATTAATAGCTGGGATGCACACAATGTGAAGGAAAAGTATGGCTGTGTAAACATAAAACCATTTGGACATGTCTATGTTGACCATAGATTGTAAACTCTGTTTTTTGTGTTATCTGGATTTTAGATTGTCCAAAGAGGGGGGAAATGCTTTGACAGAGTAGATAAGATAATTACTAATCTTCTTATTAATTAGATAAGATAATTATTAATCTTTTTATTAATTACTTTGGACCATCAATTTGTGAGGTCCTGGTTGCTATCTCAAAATGAGTTATTTTTGTAGGAGGAAACTTTTAATCAGAAATATGAGATATAAAGAGTGGCACAATATTGATAAAAGGGCAGTTTTTGATCTGTTTCTGGTGATCTCAGGATGAGCTGTTGATTTTTTTTTTAAAGTTAAAGAGGAAAATGTGAGACTTTTGCTTTAAATCAGCATAAAAGATGTGCAGCTATATAAATAATCTCACAGCTAAGTTAATCTAGAAGGATGGATCAAAATTTAATCTCTTAAAAGAAGTTGGTGAAAATAATATAAAATGGTATTTATATATTTTGGATATTTTTAAGACAATGAAGATTCAGTGCAAATCTTGTTATATTTTGTTCTTTGAGATCTCACATCATGAGTTAACTCACTGATCTATCTGTGGACTTATATACAAGTCTTTAATAACCAAAGAATGGCTGAGTTTAAAGCCAACCACATATCCTATCTGAAAGGCTTCTTTTTTGTCTCCTGGCCTATTAAAGGATTATCTTTGAAGGGAGGGAGAAGAGGAAAGAAGAAAATAAAGATGTGTAAAAGCCATACAGCCAACCTCAATTAGTCTACAAATCAGTTTTAAAAGTTTTTTTCATATTTATCAAAAGTGCCTGCAATAACTTTTAAAATGGTAGGAACAAGCCAAGCCAACTAGTCAAAGTTATAAATAAGAGGGCAGTCTGATATTTGAACCTAATAAGAAATGAAAATGGATCGGGAAACTTTAAAATTTGATTAACAATTTTTTTTATTTACTTATTAAAAGTAAACTTTGATTTCTATAGTCAAGCATTTTTTTTTCTTTTTTATACATAAACATTAAGGGTTTGTTTATTGATTGTATTATTATCAATACTGCATAACATTACACACACACAGTTTAAAATTAATTAAACTTAGTTTTTCATTATTTTTTGATTTTTTATATATTGTAATACTAAAATGTCTTTTTATCATTGTTGTTTATTCAGGGTGATAATTGAGCAACCTATCAATATATGCTTTATAGTGTTTTTTTGTTTATCTCTTTGTATATTAAATTTGATATAATTTATTTTTGCTCAAAGTTTCAATAATATTTTTTATATATGTGACTTATGTATCAATGCATAATATAATGGGACACATTTTAATATAATATATATGCTGACATATCACAGGGTGTGTGCGTGTGTGACTTCTTATACCAACCAGTCAAAATAGGTTAGACATAGTTATTTTAAGGTAGCAAATTAAAGAGCAGGGTTTCACACATGTATGAAAGTAAAAGAAAAAAAACCACACACACATTGCATAAATGAAATTTACCTTAGTGACATATATAATGAGTAGGGAAGATATTAAATAAGCATTGAATGAAATTTTTTGTGTGCGTCATTTTAAGCCAGCTTATTTCAAAATCCATAGGAACATGAGCAGATATATAAATTTAATTGGTTATGCATATAGTATTGAAATGTTTTATTGTAATTATGTATTTAATTGAGTCAATTGTATAATTAGTAAGTTGATTTATTAAAAGGAAGAGTGTTAATAAATATAATTATACCGTATTTAGTTTCTGAGTTATTATTATTAGTATTGTTAATTTTTTGTAATCGTGTTTAGATTATAATTAATCATCATCACTCATAAATGTTAAGTAGATGTTAAGCATCAGATAGTAATTTACATATAATGATGTTTAAGATCACGCTTGACACATAATCAAGTTTTGAGTAATTATAGGTTAATAGTAAAAAGCTAAGATTTTATGTTGTGCCCATGAGTTTTGACCATCCTCATCAATGGTGGATATTATATTACTGGTTAAATCACCATTTAAGCATAATACTGTTCAAGTAAATAATTATAGATTTATCAGAATCTAAATTTTATGATATTAGATTAGTTATGATCACCATCATCGCTAAATAAATAATAATTAAATCCAATCTTAAATGTAATTAATATGTTTAGTAAATAGGGGTTTATAAAAAGCTAAATATCATGTGGTGAGATTCAGGATGATCATTCATCATCACTGGTAAATATTGATGATTGAGCTATAATTTTAACTATAATAGTATTTTAAGTAAATAACCATAAACATATATAAGAGGTTTTATTTTAGGCCATAAGATTCATTATGATCAATCATCTGCGCTAGTGAATATTATAATTAAATCCCAGTTTAAACATAATATGATTTTAAGAAGATGCCTATATGCTTATAAAAGATAAATTTGTTGCTATGAGTTTATTACAAAAGCTGTGGATGGTATCATCATCATCATCATCATCATTATATTACAATGAATAATTAAATTAATAATTAGGTTTAATGGTCATATATGTAAGTAATGGTCTTTACTATGTTTGTTTGGAAGCCATTAGTAAGAACATACATGCATCTGTACATCAATATACTTAAACTGAGCTGGTAATATCTATAAGAGTGTTGGATATATAAATTTTATGGTATTGGGATCTTATAATTCTATTGACATGGATAAAATATAAGAATCATTTTTTTTATTCATCCAAATGCATGTGTAGTAAAGAATGTACCGAATGGGTTTGAACCCGGTACAATATGGACAGATGATATTTATCTAGGTTTAAAACAATACCTAGTGGCGCCTGGGGATAACACATGTACTTAGCTAAACTGAATAAAAGTGATCAAATCCCTTTTCCAACTTGATAATTTTAACTTTCTCTGATATTTTTTTAAGTTTTTATAAATAGCGCCAGTGTGTGCATGTGACCATAAATGGTCTTATATATCTGGAAAAAGGCATGAGAAGGGTTCTTTGTTAAAAGAACCTATTATTGGAGATAAGCATAATGTACTCCATGGATTTCACTGTAATTTTATTCAGTTGCTATAGCTAATATTGGTTTATCTGATGACAATAGCTAGTATATTTTGTTAGTTAAAATGACTTCCTGATATCGAAAATATTTTAAATCTTAAAAGATGATAGTGATGAATTTTCATTTTTATTTTGTGTGTTTAGAAATGGGATAATTTATTTATCTCATTATTGGCTTGACTAAATTAATGTTTATGATAGTGGCAAACAGGCTATGGTATTATATTTATGTTAGTTACAAATTGGCTGTCATATTTTATATATTTCTTTATAATTACAAAGTGGCTATCCAAGGAGGGTTAGAGATAGGCCATATACCTGAGATGAGAAGAAGTCAGAATGAACTCAGGTTCCATTTTGTAATAGATATCATCACTTATTTATTAATTACAAATGATAGCAGCAATCATAGTGTATACATATTTAGTTACAATATATATATATATATATATATATATATATATATATATATATATATATATATATAATAAAACAAGTAAATTGTGCAACTTGCCTTTAAGATTGTGCTAAAATGTTCACTAGATGGATCTTGCCACTAGCTTCAAACAAGTTTTAATAATAAGTGCCAACAGAGAAAGAATTCAAAATCTCTATCCTACTATCCTCCTCTCCAGACCAATTGGTTTCAAGATTGATGGCTCACCTCAGTGAAGAGTTAGGATTCTTTGTTGGCACTTATTATTAAAGCTTGTTTGGAGCTAGTGGTAGGCTCCATCTAGTAAACACACACACACACACAAACACACACACACACACACACACATATATATATATATATTCAAATAATAAAACAATGCAGAAATATAAATTCAAACTTTTAATCCATATAGAAACACTTTCAACAATCTAAGTAGTTTTTGTCAACTAATTGTAAAAAACTTTTTAAATCAAACATGCAAGGTATGTTTGTCACATTCTGTTTTTAGCTTTCCTATAATTCATTAAATTTTACACTTTCTGCCTGTCAATTTATTAAGCATTTTTTATATTTCTTTATTAACATTGCCTCCTTTTTCTTTATTATTATTTCTTTCAATACATGATATCTTTACATTTTTATAACTAAAATCAAATTCAAAATCAGATTTTTTATTATGGTCATAAAACATTGAAGCTAGTAGAACATTATTTTCAGTGTTATTTTGTATAGATTTCTGAACTGTTTTTAGTAACAGTAAATGTTCTCTAGTTCTTTTCTCTAAAATACAATGTGATTCACCAATATAAGTACTTCCACATTCACATATCGATTTATATATTACAGAACATTGGTTCCTAAATACATTTTTATTCTTAGAATTATTTATTAAATTATTTAAATCAGGAGGTGCATAAAATGCAATTTCATATGTTTATATATATATATTATAATTTTTATTTGTTGATTTGTAATATATTTTTATTATTCATAGATTCAATCTTCATATTATTCCAATTTTTATTGTAATTTTTAACTGCATTATAAATAATATTACAATCATAACCAACATCTAATAATTCATTAGTAAATATATTTTTATTTTATTTTATTTGATATATATGTGCAAAGTTTACTATTTCAAAACAAAAAGAATTTTAAACCCGATAACTTATGTGACAGTGGCATCATTGAATTATATGAAATATACCCATCTTTGCAATAGGTTTAATAATCTAAACTATTTATATTTTGAGTTATTTTAAGATCAAATAATTTTACTGACAATAAGTCTTCATCTATTTTAATCCATTATAGACTTTATATATTATTTAATTCATTAAATAAATTATGAATACATAATTTTTACTATATATAAAAACATAATCTATGTATCTACCTTGGGAATTATGAATTCTTAATTTAAGATGGTGTTCCATTATCTTAGAATATTCTGTTAGGTTTTTTATTTTATTTAAATAAAAATACGATTTCAGGAATTTAATGATTTTTTTTAATTTAAATAAAAACGACTTTTATATAGAAATATAATCTATTTGAATTTTTTAATACATGGAAGCACATTGTCATATTACTATAATATGATCTTATAAAATATGGCTCTAGTAAATAACTTTCTTAATTGCATAAATTATTATAGAGCGGTTGATTTCAGAATAAATTATATACCATATATATTTTTAAATATTGATGTAATGTTTTCATAATCTATAATATTGTCTTTTATACTCTTTAAAATTAAAATTGTTACATGCAGTAATTGTTGCAGTGTTGCGGTTTTACTGTTTATTGTATCAATGTGTATTTAAAATTTTTACTATAAAGGAGCAATTTTAAACTTAAATTTTTTTAATATAATTTTTAATTACTTATTTATATGAAGATATGATGCTGACATTTCCCTTTAGTTATATATGAATTATATTTGATATGTTATTGAATAGGTAAATACTTATTTTAAAAAATTCAATCTTCATTTATATTTTTTCAAATACATTAATTATTGGTCTAACATACATGCTGTATACTGATTTATATGTTATTATTAACAGTTGGATTTATTGCAAAGAACTATAAATTTCGCATTTAAAAAAAAAAAAACTAGGTAAAGAAATAGACCCATATATAACTACTTGTTATACATTTTTTTAACATTGATTGCATACTCATAATTATAAAATAAGGATTTTCATAGGAAATTAATGTGAACAATGTTGGGGCTTTTTATGTATGTGTTTGTTTATATCAAAACAAAATCTTCAGCAATACATAACTATCAGAGATTGTGAAAAATAGGTAAACCCATAATATTTGCTATATTTTGTTCTGGGATTCACTCACATACATCATAATATCGATTATTTTAATAATCTCCATATTTCCTCTTTCTTTTTTATTCTTCATATAAATAAAAATACAATAAAAGACAAATGACCCCATGATGCATTTCATGCTGAACCAGCACTCATCAGTTGGCCCAGGTCATCAGATCTCATTTATATCTTTATTACATGAAAAATATTTATCTATGGTGAATTGTTACATCTTTATTTATAACCACCAAACGTGCTCCACTCACAACCTCAACTTCATACATTTTTGATAAACCTAACTACATTTATCATTAATCATTTATTAAACTATAGTTTTTCTCTAGCACAAATGTAAACTTTAATCCAAGTTCAAGATTATTATATCTGATTTTTTACACACACGCATACATAGCTTTTCACCTTCCTTCCTGTATCCATATTATCTTATTCATTATTTTAATAATTTTCATATTTCCTCTTTCCTCTTTATTTTTCATATAAATAAAGATATAATAAAAGACAAATGAGCCCCCAAGATGGATTTCATGCTGAACCAGCACTCATCAGTTGGCCCAGGTCATCAGCTCTCATATATATCTTTATTACATGAAGAGTATTTATCTATGGCGAATTGTCACATTTTTATTTACAACCGCCAAACTTTCTCCACTCACAACCTCGACTTTGTACATTTTTGATAAACCTAACTATGTTTATCATTAATCGTTTATTAAAGCTAATATTTTGCTTATTAGATTTGACACTAATGCAATATACATAATTTATTGTATTGTAAATGTACAGTACTCTTCTATACACATACACACACATATATATATATAATAAAAATAGTTTTATGTGTGCAATAAGTAAATAAGAATTAAGATTATATTCTAAACAAAATTTATTAAAAAACAATGTAGCTACTATGTGTGGGTTCACTTATTTACATTCACATAATATTAAAAACAATAATATATAACGTGTCACATTTTTCTGTTCTAATAAAATCACATATATTAATTTTGTTGCTACAACATAATAAGTTTTTAATTAAAATAACTAATAATTTATTGAAAAAAATAATAAAATTTATTTTATTATTTACTATAGCAAATATGTCATTTTAAAGTATGTCTAGAAAATATTTAAAAAAATCAAATTCTATACTATATAAAACACTTGGAGAAAAAAATATGTATTTTCAATATATTTAATATAAAAAAGTGTAGTTTATAAATGAAGTCACAATATAATTACAGTAAGTGCTACCAAATACAGTGAGGCCACAATATCCACTATATTTTGTGGTAAACACCTCTTAGATATGCCATGCATAGCATATAATAAAATGTTTTGTAGATGAACCTTGACTAGAATAGAATATGTATTGTTTATTGAACTGCAAGTGTACAGTACATATTGAGACAGTTATGTGTCTCATGGCATCTAAAAACATGGTTATGTGTATATACACACATGCGTGCACGCACACACACACACACACACACATATATATATAAAGTTGGAATGAAAAGTAGAAATAAACACAAACATTTTTTTGGATATTTATTTAAAATATATATAGTGGAATAACAGTTAAGAGTTAAATAATAATTTTGAATGTAAAAATATTATAAACTGTAGTTTTAAACCAAACATTTAAAAAGGTCGATTTAATGTTTTATTCTGATTTTGATCATTAAAAAACAGAAATCTAAAACAAGGTCGTTTTTTGTGTTACCATAGATATTATCAATAATTATAAAATTCCCCTTTTAAAGTTAAATCTTGCAATAAAATTAGTATAATATGATGCTATTTAAAGGATTAAAAAACTTAGATAAAATTTGGCTTTAATTAAAGTGAATTGAATAGAATCATTAACTTATTTGATAAAGAAAATAATTTACTTAATTGGTATGTTTTAAATTCCATGATGCATTATAAAAAGGTGGATTTGAAATTATCATGAGATCATTATTATTATGAAGGTATAACTGAAGACAAGTCAGCTGCTGCTAATGTCATAAGAATAGAGTTTGAATTCACATGGAAATAGTGTTCCTGCTTTTTTATAGTTCATAGCCCATATGTGTATTAGATGCCCTGCCTGCTTAAAGTCTATCAAATTATAGAGACTGTGTAGAATTGCCTAAATGCTATCAGTTACCTCATTTATACTTTTTCCAAAAATGTCAATAAACTTATCTACTGTTTTTGAATAGGTAGCTTACTAAGAGATTCCAGTGCTATTCAGAAGATTGGTGAGTAAAATATAATTTATTAAAAATGACATTATTTTAAATACTTAACTTTGTAATTAAAACCTTTATGTCAACAGTTTTGAAGGTAAATAACTGGTGATTGGATTATCCATGAAAAAGGGAGAAAAACAGTAAGAGTGAATAATCAGTTGTTCTCCAGATGATTTTTTTCCACTAACATTTATATACCATTTATTTTGATTAAAAATCTTATTGTAAATAAATAAACAAAAAGCCAAAGGTTTTTTAAAAAGAACTACCCACACTGGATCTAATGGTAATGTTTTTTAAAAAGAAAAAAAATTACTTACAATTAAAGGTGCTTGTCTTATAGATAAAGATTCCATTGGATGGCGCCGTTTTCAAGCTAAAACTATAAAATATGACCATTCCTGGGCTGTTGATTATAATAATTTTGCTTTGCTTTTTTGTAATGCGAAAATAAAAACAAAACAAAATCGTCTTTTATAAATATTATTTTTTATTAACGTATACAATTTAAATGATAATAATAAATGTAAAATAAAATCAACAAATTACAATTTGATTCATGTTTTTTCTATCGTATATTTTTTTATTTGTGTTACGGCTTTTTTTTATCAATTTTCTATTGGATATTTTTTTACTTGTGTTACGGCTTTTTTTTATCAATTTTCTATCGGATATTTTTTTACTTGTGTTACGACTTTTTTTTTTTGTTGTTGTTTAACTAAAAAATAATAATCATAATAAAAAGTAAAATTTCTTAGTCTATTTTTTAATTTTTTAATCTTCATTTTACATTTATTTATTTTTTTTTTTACAGACAAAGAGATATTACGGCTATTTTTTACTTGAAATAGAATGACAATAAAAAGTAAAAGTTGTTACTGTTAGTTTTAGGGTTGGTTTTAGGGTTAGGTTTAGGGTTAGGTTTAGGGTTAGTTTTAGAGTTAGGGTTAGGTTTAGGGTTAGTTTTAGAGTTAGGGTTAGTTTTAGGGTTAGTGTTCTGTTGTTTGTAATGCTAAAATAAAAAAATTCAAAATCGTAACCGTACTCAGACAAAATAAAGAAAGTCAAACTTTTTTAAACAACAACAAACACATATAAATGTCTTCTTTACTTACTAACCATGTTTATAATATTTGCTTTTTATGAAATTCACAAAGAAATGTGTATATTTGTACTTTTCTTATGGGATTTTTTTTGGTACCGCTCTTTTTTACTTCAAAAATATACACATGGTGTCCCATGGAATGTTACGAACAGTACGTTACTTGACACATTACCTAATTGCAACTGACTAAAAACATAGATATTTAACATTTTCCCAATTAAAACTTCAATACAGTACATTGTAAAAAGTCTTAGAATTGTTACTTTAAAAAATCTGAACATTTCAATACTTTAAAATAAAAAAAACATCCAATGAAAACAACATTTCCATCCAATTCAAATACAAACTCTCTCATCAAGCTGTAACTATTTTATAAACTGTGTGAATTCAGAAAATGTAATTGCTGCAATGCGACATACATGCTGTACTGCGAGCGACATAGCAGCCTGCATACTGTAGCACAACAAAAAGTTGTATTATAGGAAACGCGGTTTCGAATGTGTTGGCCATGGAAATAGCATTTTTATGTGTTTTAGCATGAAAACCGCGCCATAGAGCGGCATCTTTAGCTATAAGATGAGTACCCAATTAAAAATAATGAACTAATAACATTAATTTATTTAAATTTTATACTATCTGTTTTTTCATATATACCCACATATGTGTGCATTTTATGTATATTTTCAAACCTGAGTTAATTTTTTTTTGTAGAAATATAATAATGTGAATTTAATAAGTATATTTTTTGATGAATAAAATATTATAAAATATAAACACCAGTGTCAGCACACATTTAAATGGGTACTTTACATACATGTTAAATCAGTCATTTATACATTAAAATGCATTGATTGTTTTTATTAGTTTATGACAATTCTAATATTATAATTTTATATAATTATACAGGACCTCTGTGTGCTTATTTCTAGGTGTGTTTTATATAAACTTATAGAATGTATGTGGAAATTACAACATAATAGCATATTTTTTGTATTATTTTAATCAAAATCAGAATGATGTATTTATAGTTATATCATACTCTATATATTTACATTTTATTGTTATTGTTTCTAATTAAAAGGTTTATACTTCATTGTTTAAGCTATTTAAATGTATTCCATCCTGAAAGAGGTTTAAATTATTATTGTTGGTGTTATCTCCTTTTCACAGTAACAATTATAGAGGTCTTACTCCCTGAGATGGATCCATGCATAACAGTTAGTTATATGGATTGTAGTTTATGTTTGGTGTTATGGAATCCAGTTGATAATGATCCTGGTTGATGTAGAGATATATCCTTTAAATTCCATGCAATATATTTTATTTTGTTTAGTTAGGTTTATAATTGACTAGTAAATTAATGGTATTATGAGGCCATGTCATTAATAATGATCAGTATGGTTCAGTATCTCAGAATTATTTTTTATTCTGATAGATTGGCACATAAGCCTGAGCATCCAAATTATTGTTATATAATCTGCTTCAAGTTTGACACTGGCTAGACAAGTAGCCTGTCTACAGTGGACTATTTCAAAGCCAGTCCCAACATTGACTGTTGGTTTTTGTTGTTGATGGTTTATAATGATGAATGATTTAATTATTACTTTTATTTAATGCTGGGAAATTTGTATATAATATTTTTTCTTGCTGATCTTTCATGATCATTCATTATATTCACTGCATATTTAAATTTGATGTATCAAGTGGTGATAATGATGATATGGAGAGAGAGAGAGAGAGAACAGATGATTTTATGTATAATATGCATACATAAATTAAAGTTATAATATAAGAAAATAATATATATTAAGGCTATAACCTTAAGACTATGCACCTGAAAAAATGACAGTAGGAACCTCTGCAAATCTTTAACACAAGATTTATTTAAAAGACAAGAAAATAATAAATTGAGGAAACATATTTACCTATAGTTTACCATGTGTGAAAGTACTGTATCATATTTTTATATTTTACATGAATAAAATAGAGAAACATCTAATTTTCATCACAATTAAATGTACTCTAGATGATATACTTTTTTCAATAACTTTAATTTATGGAAATATAATCATACTCTTTTTATTAAGAAAATATAATATCTTTAATTGTTTTGCTGTTTTTAAATCAATATCAACTTGAAATATCTTTTACAATTTAATTTTGCAACTTTTTTAGCAATAATCTTTGAAAAGACTTTATTATATAAAATACTGCACATCATATTCAGAGAGGTTAACAAAAAAAATGTATGTGATTTTAACATAAAATCAAAAAATGTTCTTAGTAAACATAATCATGTATGGTGCACAAAAATGGAAAAATGGCTGCTAGTAGAATATAAAATTTAAATGTCATCATATACAGTACTCAGAGATAGAAAAATAGTTGCTCAAAAATCATAAGTTTTTAAATTTAATAACTTTAATATTGTTTTTGTTTGTTTCTTTATATTTTTTGATAAGTATATAACCGTAATCATGTTTATTGATACAGCATAGTTTGTGACTCTATTATATTAGTAATATTTATTAACTCTCTTGCTGGTTGCTTCAAACAAATTTGTTGATGGATTCAACTCACTCTAAAACTGTCAATTTTTACATTATTGTAGCGAATGTATGCTGATTTTAAAGCTTAAAAAGTACCATAAGATGCTGCTCTCTCTAGAATTATTTTACAAGTAAAAAATCAATAATAATTACATTTGATGCTACAACAATGGGAGAAGGCAAACTTTCCTACATGCTGATTGGTTGGTTCTCATTTCAAACAAAGAAGAATGCCTGACTATAATTTTCACAGTTCCAACTTTTTTGTTTCGATTTTGAAAATGAAAATGAATGTTTTAGAGTGTTTATTTAGTATTTGTTTTTTTTTACATATTATAAATTATTTTGATAAAAGATGCTGAAAATAAAATTATTTTAGAAAAATAATTAAGATTTTAGTAAAAATTATTTACTTTTACATGAATGTAAATTGAGAAAAAAAATCACTGATGTACTCAACATTTTCTAATAGGTTACAAATGTTCTTTTTAGGTTCTCCACTATAAAATGTTTATAATTATAAATATAAATTTATTTTTGAAAAAAACTTTTGTTCACTTTCATATTCTGACAAATTATTAATTTTCTTTTTACAAATGAAATTAAAACAAATATAATATTAAAAGATGAATATATTTTGACTGTTAATTCTGTAATTGCCCAATCAAAAGTTTAGAGTTTTAACTCACTCAACCAAGCAGATTTTTTATGATAAGAAGATTAAGTTTATATAAACTTCAAGGTTTTTATTTTTATTTTTTTTTAACTTTATTAGTAACAAAATATTTACAAGAATATTTACATTAAGAGCTTTTTACATTTTCTTTTATAATTTTTAATATCTTAGGATGTTTTTAGAATATAATGATTTGAAACAAGATGATTACTGTCATCGCATTATCAACACATTAATGAGCAACTAAGGAATACATTGCTTTGCCATATTTTTTGTGACATTGCTAGGTATATATTTCTGAGTATAAAGATAAATGTTATACCATTCTTTGTTATTTTTTTAAGTACATTGTATTTTTGGTTATTAAATATTACAGCACAATGGGCAAGCCATATTGTTCTCAGAGTATGAACGGTTACAAGGCCATTGAATGGTTTTAATTTCTTTATATTATTTATTAGGATATTTTTTTAATTGTGTCTTTGTGGAATACAAAGCGACATAAGGTTGAAAAGTATGGACATGTCTCAAAGATATGTGATAAATTTTCCGGGAGCAAATTGCATAGTATACAAGTAGGATCAATGTTTAGTTTAAATCGATTTATGAGAAATAACTTTGTTGGTATTATATCAAGTAGCAGATTATACAGGAATTTTAACCATGAGTGAGGCACATAGGCAAGAATATCTCCTAGAATGGCATTGATGATACGAACTTTCATTATAGGGTATAGTAATTTTGAGTTGAAGCACTTTATTTTTGAATTAAATTTATCTATGACAAGAAGATTTAAGTGATGACTTAGTTCTGTTTTTGAAAGATTAATAGGTATGCCAAGAAAGGAAGAAAATGAACCTGTAAAGAGTGAGGGAAGACTGCAACCAGTAGCAATTTGTCATAAGGATGATTTGTTTATTTGTATTGTGGATCCTGTTATAGTTTCAAATTTCTTCAGTTTATGGAGTATCATAGGTATATTTTGCAGGTCCCTGAATATTATCAAAACTTCATCAACATATATGATCTTAACAGTTGTGCCTAGGTGTGGGAAAAAATATCATCTATGCATTGTTCAATGTCCTTAATCATGGGATCTATGTATATTGTAAAAAGTAATGATGCAAGTGGGGAGCCTTGTGTGATGCCTCTACTTGGCTTAAAGGGTTGGGAGAGTCTCATGTAATTTTTAAGTTCAATAGTTTTATTGTTAAGATAGATTTTAATAGCTATAACAAAGTGTGTATGATTTGAAAGCATTTGATTTAGTACAGAGAATAAGAAGTTCCAATTTACAATGTCAAAGGCAGACTTGAAGTCTACCTGACATGTTACATAGTTTGTTTGTTT
Source organism: Epiperipatus broadwayi (assembly GCA_028023455.1). NCBI lineage: Eukaryota > Metazoa > Onychophora > Udeonychophora > Euonychophora > Peripatidae > Epiperipatus > Epiperipatus broadwayi. The sequence goes on from JAQFVV010012910.1 coordinate 341,943, forward strand.
GTTCTGTTTGATATAAAGTATTGCTTCTTGTGCTAATAAAATTGCTTGAGATGCTTTTTGACCTTTGACTGCAAAGTGTGAAGTGGAAATTTTAGGTAAAGCATAGATATTTAACTGTTTGAGTATGATTCTAGCAAACATTTTCTGATCAATGTCTTCTAATATAATGAGATGCAAGTCATTTACTGTTGGATGTGGATTTTTAGAGTTTTTTCTTATACAGAATACTATATTTGTAGATAAGTTAGGGATGTGATATTCCTTCGAACAAAGTTGATTATAGTATTTCTGTAGGAATGGAGATATAATGTATTCCATTTGCTTATATATGTTAGCTGGAATGAGGTCATTTGCTAGTGAGCTATGTTGTTTTAAATACACTATTTCATCCAAAACTTGTTGTTTAGATATGTAGTAATTTTGTGTATAGTTTGTTTCATTTGTAAATAACTGTGAAGAGCTAAGAAATTTTTTAAGGGAAATATTCAAGTGGTGCAGAAGTGCCTCATCAACATAAGTGCCAGAGAGGAGTGAATTATTTTTTGATAGAATGGAAATGGCACAAGCATATGGGATTGGAAATTTTGCATAATTTATTGTGGTTTTCGTTAGTGCTGATAGATTTGGTAAATTTTTTCTCAGCCTAAAAATCACGATGTTCTGGTTATATAACTGAGTTAAATGTTTGTTTTCACATTGGAGCTTATGGATAAAATCTTTTGCCTCATCAAACCTTGTTATAGCTTTAAGGGTTGAGTTTATGTCTTCAATATGTTGCTTTATAAGGTTATTAGAATTATAGTGCGATAAACATTTTTATTTTTTTGCTTTCTGTTATACATTTTTGGTGATTTATTTACATTTTTTAAATAACATATAATGGAAGGAATGTACAATTGATACAATGCATATTATGGTTTTACTATATAACAACATCTATAATAATAATAATAATAATAATAATAATAATAATAATAATAATAATAATAATAATAATAATAATAATAATAATAATAATAATAATAATAATAATAATAATAATAATAATAATAATAATAATAATAATAATAATAATAATAATAACAACAACAACAACAACAATAATTTCTATAATTTAATTTATTTGATCTAAATTGCTCTCACCTAATTAAAACAAATTTACTTAATAGTTTTATGGACCAGAGGGATATCACAATTTAAGTTTTTTTGGCAGCTTAACCCTTATCTTAGATATAATGATATCTCATTATGAAATTAAAAATTTTAAAATTGCATTAATTATTGTTGTGTTTACGGAAAAACTCAGATATGCTGAAATATATATAATTTTTTATAAAATATATTTTATTAATCGTGAATTATATATAACTTTTTTTTTATAAAATAAAGACCAATTAATAAAAGCAATTATCTTTATTCAACGCTAGATCCATTCCGTAATGCTAAAAAAACCATTCCCAGATCAGTTTCTAGTTTTTGCCTTTATTAGTGAAGACTAGGATTTAAAACTAGAACTAAAACATTTATGCTTATTTTACTTTTTTATATTATTAAAGTCGATATCTTGATAGTTTAAAAAAAAAAAACCTTATGGTTTCAATCCAAACTATAATTAATAAGTATTAAGTAAAATGTATAATATATATAAATAGATAAATTCAAATAATCTTATACAGAATTTGATAAAATGAAAATGTTAAATAAAAATAGACTATGAGATGGCAAATAATAGATTTTGAGATAACGACAAATAAAAATAGAATTTGAAAAAATAATAAAAGATGTAATCAGTATCATGCTAAAAGTAATCACTGAACTGTGAATTTATTTTTTTCATCTTTCCATTCTCTTCTTTGATAAAATAGATAATTTTTAAATGTATTTTAATGATATACTCAGTCATAAAAATAAACAGAAAAACACCATTTATCGATTTAATGCGTATATATATATATTAAAGAAGTATCTGTGATCTTTGAATTTGTTTTTTTATTATTATTATTATTATTATGATGATGATGATGATGATGATGATGATGATCTTATATTAAAACCTACAAGTATAAAATTTTCAACTTCCGTAAAAGTTGGTCCATAATGATTTATATACCATATCTAGGATAGATAAATTAATTTTATTTCTTTTATTCAATTAGCAATTGCCCCTCTCTCCATCAACTACTGACAAAAACCCTTATTATATTTGATGATTGGTTGTTTCAGATTTCCAGTGCTTTAAGTCTAGATACAATGCAAAATATTATGCTTCAATTCAATACAAGAATGAAGCCATATGGGATTCTGGAAAGTAAATCAAAAGAATATTCTTCTTAAAATTTATAGCATCTAGCAAAATGTGATCCTTGCATGTGAATTTGGCTGTGCAATACCATTAATCTTTTTAAAATGCCAAATACATCTAAAAATATAATTATCTGCTATTCTCTTAAGAGATTCATTCACTGGGACTTTTTCTAATAAAAATACTCTGTTTGAAGAACAATGAAGCAGCTCGTTGACAAAGCTATTGATTAAAGCCAATTACGGATGCCTGTAGATTATTCGTAATTATAAATTGAGTTGCAGTAATTTTTTACATCTAGTTAATAAGGATTATTCAGCCAACTTGTAGCTATTGATTATCGATATTAAAAAAATATTTAACAAATTGCATGACAATATTATAAAAAAGGTGTTACAAAAAATGTTCTCCTTCTTTGTTTATGTGAGAAACATTTACCAAAACTCACTATTGATATTTTATTGTTCATAATGTGTGGCAATATTTATTATAAAATTGGAAGCCCTTATTTATGGTTTCTGCATTTGGGAGTTTCAATTCAATTTGTTTTATATATGGATATTAATTTGAATTTTAAAATGTCCCCAAAGTATACAATTTATTTTCCCAAATCTCTCTATGATAACTGGTTACTAATAAATGGCATCTGTATTTTCAGAAACAGTTTTTTCATCGTATATTTCTTAATAAGATAAATGCCAAAATAAATAATAAATGGAAAGTTGGTAATCAATCAACTCCAACTCAAAAATCAATCAATTTTATAATCACAGTATAACACATATAAATAATAGTCAAATAATTGATATTGTTTTAATTGACTTATCGACATTTCATTGTATTGGCACACATTTATCAACAATGGTTGTTGGGATCAATTTGAACTAAATTGTTAAAATTTTGTAATACTTACACTTCTAGCTATTAATACCACCTTTTCGTTAATATACTAAACATGTTTTAACTACAATGCCATTTTAATCACAGTCTTTCTAAATAATAAATCTTAAAAATTTAATGACGTCCCATTCCATTATTTTAAAATAATAATATATTGCAATCACTACATAAACATTTAATACCAATATTAAAAATGCATTTGATAAAAAAAATATGCATGTATAAAAATTTTGTTTAATGCTCTCTACTTTACTCACTCAACAAAATTGTATCTAGCTAATTATATTCGACCTGCGCTAAATAAACTATTGACATTAAAATCTAAAATCATATAATCAAGCCCGAATCTAACATGCTTTTAATATGGTAATCATTTATTTCAAAACTTGCTTTATTAAAACTATGCTAATTTTTGAGCTATCCCAATACTATATGTATTTACAGTTTTATAAATAATGTGGATACCATGTTCTGCATTCCTCTTTGATCAAAAACATGCAATATTTTAAATATAAATGATGAGAGATAGTATAACCTATGAAAGCTACCTGGGGTTTAGGAATCATAATTCACAGGCACTTTAGGCAGTTTCCAATTGTTACATATGATAAGATTTATAGTTTTACAATTGTAAAAAAATTAGAAAGCTCAAAGTTATGACACAACACCTATAATTCAAGGAAATGTTTTTTGTTGAAAATTTTATTTAAATAGCCATACTTAATTAATAAACTGAACATTCGAAATATGATGGCACATTTCTACAGTCGATATAAATAGTATCACTAATGCACCACCATTGTAATAGCAATCTAATTATCCCCTCCCAATGATTTAAATACAACGCTGATGAATAAATTATCTCTATTTACTAAAAATTCTCGACTTGTGCATACTAATGTTAATCCTATGATTAGTTCTTTGGAAGATTCAAGCATCTAGATCAGCGTTTCCCAACCTGTGGTACGCGTACCACTGGTGGTACGCGAGTTGCTGGTTGGTGGTACACGAAAAATAATCAATAATGGCGGACATAAAAAATTAAATCATAAACATATCATAGAAACGTTTTTTCCTATAATTCATAAAAATTATTTTAATGAATAATATTATACAGTAAAGTTGTTAATATGTACAGTTGATGATCGAAAATCCAGCAATTGATATCGTTTTTTTTTTTTTTTTTTTGGAGTGCACTTTTAAATTTAGCCGTTAGCCACCAGTAACTTGAGATGTCGTCGCCACTGTTGTGATAGTGCTGCACTCTCATTCACTTCACCGCATGACTTACAAGTGACAGGTTATTGTTTGTGATTGTATCGTTTTTGTTTATTAAAATTTATTGATCCCTATATAACCTGCTTATTCGAACTTAGACGAGAAGCACAGGTTTTTGTTTTTTTTTAAGACAATCATTTTGATCTCTCTTCGAAATTGTATGATTTTGATTGGCTTCAGGTGCTTGCATATTTATCTGATATTTTTTGCAAATAAATGAACTTAAATTTGACACTTCAGAATAACTCGATAACGATCTTTAATGTTAATGATAAAATTGAAAGTATGATTAAGAAATTAGATTTTTGGAAACAGTGTATTGAAAACAATCAACCGGAAAAATTCGAAACTCTACATATTTCTTTGTTTGAAAATAAAGTTAGTCTGTCTCAAGATATACAGAAAATATAATAGCACATTTAACAGGATTAAAATTGTCTTTCATGGAATATTTTCCAAAACCCGAAAACACAAATGATAAGTGGATTTCAAACCCCTTCTATGAAGAAAATTTAGAAAAAGCTACATCATTATCAATAAAAGAGAAAGAAAATTTAATAGAATTATCGACACAATCTAATTAATTTTGGTTAAACATTAAAGAATATGAACAGTTTTCTGAGAAAGCTCTTAAATTATTATTACCATTTACTAGTATGGAATTAGTAGAAAGAGCTTTTTCTTCATATATTTTTTTTTAAAAAAAGTATTGAAACAGATTGAATGCAGCTGTAGACTTAAGGGTATATCTTGCATCTTCTGAACCAAATTTCAAAAAATTATGTTCTTCGAAACAAACACAAGGATCTCATTAAATTTATTTTATAAAAACATTTGATTATGATAAAAAAATATATTAATTGGGTTTTTATAATTTTGTGTTTTTATTAAAACCATTTATTAGTAGATGAAATATGACAAAATAGTAGATAAATATGATACTTTGAACAAACACATACATATATGTTACAGTGAGTTTATAATTTCAGTGAGTTTATAATCCAGCATGACGTTTAGGCATGTTACAATGTAATTTGTCTCATTATGTGATGTGAATACATGGTCACCCTATAATATGTATAATGCAAATAAAATAACACACTCGCAATAACAAATTTCACAAAATACAATCATTTTTACTTAAGTGGTACAATTTAGCATGATATACTACCAAGTGGTACGTGAGCCAAAAAAGGTTGGCAAACGCTGATCTAGATAATAGATAAAGGACAACAATTCATTTAATTTTTTTAAATTGGAAACATTATTTATATTCTATAAATAGCTATGTTAAAATGTTCTATTGTAAAACACACACTTATCTATGTAAAATAAGAATATATATCTAGTTACACCCCACATATATAAAAAATGCATATGGTCTTATTTCTCGGGAATTTATAAGAAGTTCGACCGTCAGAATCGATGCTGCGACCTTCCGATCCCAAAATTAGCCCTTTACCAATTACCAGAAACCGCTCAGAGTACCTACATCTATTATCTATAGACATATATTAATGTCATAAAAAATTATATTGACAAAAATATTTTTTAGCATTGCATTATGAATTTTACAAATAATCATCGTTATAGTTTTATCAAACTAAATAAGTAATTGAATGTTACTTTTTACACTGTATTTTTTTTTTATAAAAAGCTAATAAAAATTTGATTGATTTTGCGTGAACATGAAGAGGAGTACAAATAGAGTTTTTTTTAAAAAAAAAAACCCGTAACTTTTGCAAGTAATAAAGACTATAAGTTAAACATAAAATAGTTATATGTTGAAATTAAATATATATTTGTAGCTGTGGCAAGTTATTTAACTTTTATTTAGTCAAATATATTTTAAATTAATTGCAAAACTATTTGTTTAAAAAAAAACATTTATTTTGCTACATTTACTTAAAAATATAATATATGTATAGTTATTTATTTAATGTAAAATATATAAACCGAAAGCCGTAGAAATAAGCTAGATGCTAATTGAAAGAATACCCTATGATTCCTATTTGAGATATTGAAATACCAGGCACTCTCAAACCTGGAGCTTGATTGTAAATATAGGGAATTTGAACTCAGACTTTTAAGCCACTTCACTATCCACACTATCTCATGCTACTGATACACATGACCACACACATGCAGAAAAGATAAATAATCACTAATATACGTATTTTGTGCTAAACTAGCACTCATCAGTTGGTCCAGATTACCATCTCTCATACGTATTTATATAAGCAGTGCTCAGTTTATATTAACATAGCAAATCTTCACATTTTAATGTACAGGCTTCAACCTATTGCAACCTCTAACTCTTCAGCCATCCATACCATTGAAAATATGATGATAGAATTCCCAAATCCCATGCTGATGCCAATATTATTGGCATGAACCATGTTGACCTAAAGTCACTCTGATCCCTTATGTATAGGACAGTATCTAGTTATTATTATGTGATTACATAAAATACAAGAAAATGATTGGGTTGTTCACCAATCTAAATCATCTAACATAGTGAATTTACTATTTCTTAAAACTTTTTAATATCACTGAAAATTATAATAGATCTTTTTGACAGTTGTCTTATAGTTTTTAAATGAAATATCAATTGAGATTTTTTAAAGATGGGATAAATGTTTGTGAATATTTTTTTCTTATAGATATCTACTATTATGATAGACAAAACCGTGACTTTTATTTTCTGGAAACTATAAAGTTACTATCCAATGCAGAAGTTGGGGATGAAAGACAAAAGATACTAAGGATCAATTATATGATGACTCTTTATTTAGACAACTTTTAAGTGGAGAAATGTTGCAGAAATGAAAAAAAGAATGATGTAATATTAAATGGGACAGTGTTGGGCTTTGTCAAATTAGAAAAAAAGAAAAATTACAATTGATTTAAAAACTTGGCATATATGTTATAAAGAGAATCAAATAGTGAAATTGTATGCATCATGGCCACAAATCCATCTTCATCTTTATGCAGTCAGAGTCACATAAATTCTGTTAAATATAAATTGATATGTTATCTCACAGTTCTGTGCTTTTTTATGCCATTTCCCCACATCCCATTTCCTCTCTATGTTTTGTGTATGAACTCCTCTAAGTGGATTAATAAAATTGTATGTATGGTTTACTGTAAAATGTAATCCAGCCTGGTATATCTCCTCAGTTTGTATCCAATTCAGCAATAGGAATCACTAGCATTTTCCATAATCATATCCATACCCTCCCCAGTCTCTTTTCATGATCCATCGAATAACTATTTAGCCCTGATGGTTTATTTCTTTTAGTGACAAGACTTTCATCTATTTCAACTATTTTCTGAGGTTCTCAAATTTTGCATGATAATCTACATTAAAGTCTGATGGCACAAACTTCCTGCAAAAACAATAGTTTTCTCTGATAAATCCAACTGGTTCTTTCCCCATTTGCATGCTATTTAATTCCCCACACCAGCTACAAATCAATTTGAGTGCCATAGTAAATGAGAGTTTTGAATATTTCACCTATGTTTATTTTTGAATGCATATTTGCAATGAACATGATTTCATATTACGCTGCCATTCTGTCCTACTACTCACATAAATTTTCGTATCATGACCATTAACACACACTTTTTGGAAATGGTGTGCTGCATCTTCTGCTGTTATTGGAAGATCCCAAATTTTGATCATTTAAAAAAAATAGTAAGGTTACATTTCAAAATTATTATTATAGTAAATGTAACAAAATTCCACCAAATAATGACAACAGTGTTTTCAATGTGTTAACATTCATATGCTATTATATACATTAAAAAATTATTAATTAAATGTTGTGAAATGGCATTTATAAGTCATTTAGTAATATTTTTTAAATATCACAGTAACTTATAATTCATTTTGTTAATATCGCTTAATCTTAATAAGTAATACATATTCAGCAATGTATTTTTGTGAAAATAATTATAAACAAATGGTGGAGGCCCCTGAAAATGGATAATTACAATAAACAATGGCTGCTGAACTTCCTTCACACAGCTCCTACAAAAGTACCTAATTATTGTTATTAAATTTACTTTCATTAAAATTATTTTATAAACTTTTATTCTCGTTTTTTAGAAATAAATTAATAGTTTAAATTATTATTGTTTTGTAATTATTTTGCTAAAATTTGATTTTAATTATGTTTTTTACAATATTTTATATCTAAATATAATTTTTTTATTTTACTTTCATTTTTATTTGTAATTTTAATACTTTTGAATTGTTTATTATTAATGTAATTAATATATTATTAATACAATTTAATGATTTTTATAGAACAAATAATAAAACCAATTGGTTACATTATTAATAAAAAAATAAGAATAAAAATTAAAAATAAAGATGAAAATGAAGAATGAAATTATATGTGGTTATAAGAGTTAACGTATTTATATTACTAAAGATATAATTTTAGCAAAATAATATAGAAAAATCTCAAAAATGTATACATTCAATTTGTTCATATCAAACATAAAAATATATACTAATTTTTTATTTTAATAAATACAAATGAAATAATAATAGTAATTATTTTGATTAAATGTAAAAAGAATAAGAATATTATTTATAAAAAATGCTAATTAGTTAAATAATATTGGAGGAATTTATATAATTATATGCCAATAATATAAATATTTTAGAATTAAAACAAATCAAATTATTTGGAAAAGACTAAGAAAATTGTAAACTAAAAATTGATTACAACAATATTATAATAATATAAATCTAACAATGTATAAACATAAAATTAATGTAAAACAAAAATGTATTATTAAAATGTGAGATTTTATAAAAAAAATTATAAAGATCTAATTATAAAAAAATGTTACATATTAAAAAGTGAAAACCAGTTCTAAATGATCATGGAAAATAAATTACTTTGCTTTAATAAAATAATATAATTTAAACAAATGAAAATTAACTGTAAAATTAAAATCTAATTAACTATAAATTTAAAATCTATAAAAAAATTCAACATTTAAACATGTTGATGAATTTGATTTCAGATATTTTATTATTAATTAAATGGTGATTAAATGAAAAAGATTATTCTAAATGATAAATTAACAAATAATAAGTACTTTTAAATTTTAATTTGTGGAATTATTATTAATTGTTAATTTTTCATTATGTATTGAGGTTATTTTAATCAAGTCATTCACTTACAAAATACTTGTACAATATTCAGTCAAATCTCATTACCCATTATCAAAGCTGAATTACATATACATAACTTAATCTTAATAATGGTTGGTAAGATTTGACTTGATGGTATAAACATAATTTGATGGCTAAATGATGTGATTATACATAATAGCCAGTTTTTCTGATGGCATATTTGGTTTATTAAAATTATTTTATATTAGAAATTCTTAATTATTTAAAACATTCTATTATTTTTAAATTTTAATTATGCATAATAGCAATTAATGTTAATTTTAATGGGGCCATCAATAGAAATTTATTACCTCTTAAGTAGCTTTGTTGTTGCTGAAACAACATCAACCAATCTCAATTGGATATATGTTTGTGCCATAATTGAAGTTATCATTAGCTTATCAATTAGTTATATCACATCAAAAACAGATATGCAATTTCTATTTAAACATCACTGCAATGTTGAATTTGAGATCAAATTTTGAATGTAATTTTAATCTTAAATATGTATACTTTATAAATAAACTTGCTTTCAAATAATATTTAAATGTAAAAACAGTTAATTGGTCACTCCCCAAAAAAATAATAGTGACTATTGTTAACTTAAGTTATAATAATCATTATGAATTTATGATTTTAAAATTATCAATCTTTGTTGACAAAACCAAATATTCTTTCTGAGCAACAATTTATACAATAACAAATATTACCAATATTGTAAAGATGAACTGACTGACATTCAATAAAATATAACAATACAATTTCTACTTAATCACCATTATAATATTCGATTTAATATTAATAGTTACAGATAATTTTTACCAGATACTATTTATTTTTGCATTAAAGATTGTCACCTAGAATATCATAATTTTTTACTGACAGCACAGAATTTATCACAATTATGTCATACTCAGTAATGACATTAAAGGCAAGGTTATTTATAAAATGAGTCTGATTAAAATTCCTGTCTTCACTATTAATAGTAGTACAACACAACAATAGATTCAGACTTTATTAACAAATTATACATCACAATAATGGTTAACTAAAAATTACACCCATGCTTTTTCAGGCTGCTTGTCATACTTAATATAATATAAATATTTGTCAAACAGTGATTGTTTAATATTTTCTTCAATTCTTGTTTCTTAATTGCTCCTAAATTTTTGTTGAGTATGTAAGTGAAGATAATTTTTTTTAATATTATATATAAATTTACTACGAAACCACACTTTGCAGTGTGTGAATATACATCACTTCAATTATATACCTCCTAAAAACAATCCAAATAAACAAAAAATAAAAACATTAAAATTCAAACGTAATAGGTTTTACAATAACGTAGCAGCCATATTATCATTATGATTATTAATAATATTTTTTCCAGTAACGTTGAAAGTACATATATTTTATTTTTCATTTATTTTATTGTTTCAAAATTGTGCTGTGATACAATATGTCCTGCCATAAAATATTTTTTAATATGAAGCTTTTTTAAAAAAAAATTACCATTCTCCTGTTTTTAGATGTAATTTTTTTTAATTGACAAATTTGAATCATTTCTTTTGGGGAGAGCAATGTTCATTTGTCTTTTATTTACATAGAATTGTTTAAAGCAATAGAATAAAATTTATCTATTTAGTAGTTCCAGAACAAAAAAATCTGTTAAACACTCTTGTCAAAATATAAAGTTTGAAGGCCTTAATCAAGAATTTGAAATTAATCACAACTAGTTCAGATGATTATAAATTCTGAAATTGATAGGGTCAAAAGAACTAAAAAGATCACAGTCTGCTGCTAATTTTTTCATATATGAAAAATAAAAGTTATTGAAAAAAGTAATATTCCTAATATGCTTAACACTATTGAAAGTGTTACTTTTCTAATCATATTATTTAAAAAACAAAAAAATATAGTATATTAATGTAAAAAAATACTAAAACAGAGTTTAAATATAAAATGTAATGGCCGAGTGGTTAGCATGGCTGCCTTACAAGCAGTTGTGCCAGGTTCACTTCCCAGCTGATGCTTTGACACCTAAAATATATATATATATATAATTTAGAATGATTTATAGTACAAGTATACTTTCAATGCTTTTGCATCATATTCATGGTTAGACTGCCGAAAACATTATTTTTCAGTTGATTTGAATGCTATTTGATTTTTGGTTCATTATATATTCATTTTGTGTAATGAACCATGCTTTCTTTATTTTATGTTTGCGATTGTTTCTTTCTTCACCCATAATTTGGCAACACTTAGATCACATGACAATAATGCTCACTTTCATGCTTATAAAAAACATTAAGAAAGTAATACCTTCAGGCTTAATGTTAAACTTTTTACATATTAATAAATGCTGAATCATTCTAGTTCTAAGATTTTCCCTGGTCTCACCATGATATACATATGGGCAATACTATTTATTGTCATGTTGTATATTTGGGAAGTATTTTAACCACATATACATATATGAAACAAATCTAAACATATATATATATATATATGTGTGCTACAAAAAACTATTTAAAATATAAGTTAGAAAGAAAAAAAAAGATATACATATTTTTTTTTAAAAAAAGAAGTTAATTCATTAGATAAAAATAGAAATATATTTTTCTTTAAATAAAACCAAAAGAGGAGGAAAACCCTATTAAAATGTAAGAATTTTTAAACTTAATATTTAAAGGAACACTCATATGCTCTCTGTTAACTGAGAAAAAATAATTCCTATGGATTATAAAAAAGAATAAATTATAAATTTAACTATACATGAATAAACATTTATTTTATAACGTCTTGCGTGCGATTATGATTACAATAGAATGAGAGCCTGTTAAGCTAATTGCGCAGACGCTGTAAGGATGTTATTAATAAATGAATACCTTCGAACAACCACATGATATAGTATTGTATAAGAGTAAAAAGGAATTTAAAGTAATTTAAAGTGACTATTATGTAGTCACGCCTTCGTTACAACTACTTCAGATTTGCTCATTTATAAACATTTGAGTCGTAAGGGTAAGAGGATTCCTTTTTACTCTTATACAAATACTATATCATGTGGTTGTTCGAAGGTATTCATTTATTAATAACATCCTTACAGCGTCTGCGCAATTAGCTTAACAGGCTGTCATTCTATTGTAAATTTAACTATATAAAAGTAACTATAAAGTTTAATAAAAGAATTTTGTTGAACAAACAACAATTAAACCTAGATAATTAGTAATGTAATTAAAAATCTTTAATTTGTGTAAATTATCTGCTCAGAAGAAATTTTATGTCATTAGAAATTAATATTTCCAACTGATTAGGTAATAAGTTTGATCAAATTGTAATTAAAAAGTAAGAAGAAAACATTAACTAATTAAAATAGTTTGAAAAAGTAATTAATAACATATGTTAATTAGACAATGGATGGCAAAGGTATAAAAGTTACAAATTTCCTATTGTTTATTCTTTTTTTTCTGACAAGTTTTGCTGTCAGAAGTCTATAAAATTCACTTGAGTTTGCTGTCAATTAAGTCAGTAGTGTGCTGTCAATCATTCATTTTCCTGCTGGTTTACTATACAAAGTTTTCTGGTCATCAATCAAAAATATATAGCAATATTCACAGACATCTTCTCATTGCCATACACTGCAGAGCCAGAGAGAGGTATTCTTTTGTGCTTCACCACCTGGTTTCTTTGTCATCTGATGCCTGACATGTAGTAAAGACCTTTGTCTACCATTTCTGAGATCCATGCCTGTAAATATAGATGATATTGTGAACAAGACCAAGATATGTGCCAACATGGACTAGAAGAGCAAATATATGCCAAAAGAAGCTAGAAATACCCACTAATAAATGTCATAATCTTTGATGAAGAAACGAGTGATCACTCTAGAAATGAAGTTACAAAAAAAACCTAGGTAATTATAAAATATTAAATTAATATCTAGACAAAATGTTATTTTTTTGAAATTTTATAACTAAAACAATTGGGTTGTTTGCCCCTATTTTAGAAATGGACTAATCCTTAGAAAAGAGGACCATAATTAATTTACTTCACTTTTATATGACTATTATGTTAATGTTTTACTTTTGTTTTTGGGTGTGTGTAAATAAACATGTTATTTTCATTTGTTAATTTGGTTTAGTTCTCTCTATATCTCATCATGTAATATTTAAACACAATAGACTTAGAGTGAATTATATCCATGTGTTATATATATATATATATATATACTTGCTCTGATAATCTGATTAAAGCCAGTTTCTTACTTTTTGTGCTAATCAGGTAAAATAAAGTGCTGGAAGCATTTAAAACCCCTTATTTTGTTGATATTTCTAGTCAAGTGCCTAGTGGCACTCAGGAATTATCCAATACAAATAAAATATCCATAGAAGATGCATTTGCTTTTTGCAGCCTTAAAAATGAGTATAAGGAATCTAAAAAAGTGGCTACAGGTCATGTATTTTATACCACCCTGATCTGACCATTGGTGTGTCTAATATGTAAAATTATTAAGCATAATAACTCCTCTGCTTGGAATAATGAAATTTGCTAACTGCATAAAATATTTATTGATAAATTTAGAAATATCAATTTAATTGAAATGTAACACATGTTATGGTAATTAGCTTATTTTTTGTTATTATATATTTAAAATTGCCTAAAATGTTGGATGCTAAATGTAATAGTATTTCCCTCAGATAAAAGGTCTTGAATTCAGGCTCTACTTGATTGCCAAATACAATGGTATTAAAATGAAAGATGTCGAATGCTTATCTAATATTATTGCTAGCTAATATAATATGTGAACATAAAAAAATAGAAATTAATTTGTTTTATTTTTGTAAATAATATATTATACCTTAATTTTTTTTTAAAAATGATAAACAAAAAAAAAAATGGTCAAAATTTTTAATTGAAAATTTCATTCTGGGAAACTTAAAAATAACATTTGGAAAATATTTTAATTCTTTTTGATTTTGATTGTTTGTTTGTTTTAGAGCAGCTTGGCAGACTTATTTGTTTGTCAACTGACAACTTTTTAGCATATCTTGCAGTTTCTAAGAAAACATTACATGGAACTTATAACATATTTTTTATTAACACATTTGTAAGCACTTTTCGTTTTCAATATGATCACCTATATTCTCCATTGCTATAGCTGACTGTTTAGCATATTCCTGGATTGACAACTACTTTCCATAGGTTTGAAATAATCTTCAGATGTCAATAAAAAAATTTTTTTTTAAATATACCTTAACTTTCGAATGTGGATAATAATTTTGTAATAGAGTAGGTAGTTTTAAAATACTCATTTTAATTTGATATTTACCAAAATTTAATTGATACTTTGTAAAGAAGTTTTTTTCATTTATTCAATTTTAATGATCAAGCAGGCAAATGGAATGATGTGTTGGTATTCATTGAAATATAAAAGGATAAAAGATTGAAATAACAAAATAATAATAATGATGATGATGATGATGATGATGATGATGATGATGATGATGATGATGATGATGATGATGATGATGATGATAAGAAGAAAAAGCAGCAGCAGAAATTAAGATTTTTTCAACGTTTAAGTTGCTACAATCACCATAGTTCCATGTAAATTGTTTAGACTATTTATTTTTAAAAAAAGTAAAGAATATTTAAATTATTTTAAAATACTTAGATGATTAATTCAAATAATATTTATAATCAATTCTTATGATAATGATTACATAATTAAATATTTTGTAAATAATTATATAATTAAACATTTTGTAATGCACACATAAATTAATTAATTCAATTTAGTTTGAGAATATGTTTTATGAGCTATGTGCTTAGTTAAGTACATAAGTGCATGATAGTTTTGCATGCACACACAAATAAACTAACTAAATATTATTTCAAATTGTAAACATATGTACACATTGTTTATCAGTGAAGAGTTGTCTAGATTTTCTCTCCAAACTAACTGAAACACTGTCTTTAGTACCATAGTTTTAAGATGCTTCAATGTCTGGATTACTAGTTACAATGTATAATTAGGCAATGTGTTTTATACTTTTGAAGATCATTTTAATGCTCTCACTGCATTAGTAAAATTTTGTAAACCCCTTGAAAATATAATCGAAACTTGTGACTTCTCTGCTATACATAGTTTGAATCATTTTAAACATTCCAGTAGTGGTTTTGCTTGATTTAAAAAAATATTTTATTATATAATTTTGCTATGGACAAGTCATATTCTAGATAGCCTAGTGTTTTAAAGTTTTTTATAGTAATAACTGAACAATGTCATTATGTACTAATGTGTTGATTCACAACTGGTGCTGCAAGAAGCATAAAATGGAAAACAATTACTTGGTATATAGAGGGATTTAAACTTAAGATTTTCAGTTTATATTCACCATCCACTCCATCTCAAACAATTAACACACATGTTCACACATATGTCAAAAAAATAAATGATCCCCAATATATGTATTTCATGCAGAACCATCACTTATTAGTTGAGCAAAATCATAATTTCTTCGTAGTGCAAGCTTATATTAAGATAGAAATTCATCAAATTTTAATCTGCTGACTTCAATTTTTCTTGCCTTTCAACAATTCAACTGTCTATTTTAATGAAAAGCCAGTGATGGGATGCTCAAAGCCATTAAAATGAAATGTTGATCAACTAAGCTTAAATACCAACAAAGCTAAATAATATATTGATATTTTTCTGTGTTTTCATAGTTGATTAATGTTTACATACCTCAGTGAGAGAGCAAATTAATTTTGCTCTAATTATATATAATTTATTTATTATTAAATTTATTAAAAACGTAGATATTTAATTTGTATTTAGAGGTTGTTAAAGTGGGTTTCTGTTCTGATCCTGTGAATACTTGGAAAGTGATATCAGATTATTTATTCTACACATAAAATTAAAATAATAGGAAATTTAACTCTCTAAATTAGAACAATGTAAATCAACTAAGTTTAAATATCAATAAAGCTTAAGAAAGATTGGCCTCATACTCTTTCTTTTTAGTTGACTGACATTTACACAGCTCAGTGGGAGGACCATTTATTTTCATTCTAATTACATATAATATTAATGAAAACCAACTTATTTAGCTTGTATTTACAAATGTAATATAACGAGTGTGCTAATAACTCTAAACAAGATTATTTTATTTATTTATTTTTTCATGATAAATGCTGCAAGAGAACGCATATAAAGTCTTTATCTAAAATTATCCCTATACTAACCAGTTTGGCCATAGGAATAATTCTAGATAAAGATTTTTAGTGCAGTCTATTGTGACTTTTATCTGCATTTATCGTGAAAAATAAATAAATAAAATAAGTTTGTTTAGAACTATTAGCATGCTCTTTATATTACTAATTACATATAACTAACTATTAATATTTACTGTTATATATATATATCCCCCCCCAACCCCCCCCCCTTCAACCTTATACCTTTAAGGAAACCCCCAACATTTCTTCATACACAACCTCTCTTATCATACACTCTAAATAACTCACTTCTATCTGCTTTATTTTTAATCAATAAAATTTTAATTTATATTTCCCGATTGAAACATCATTTCCATTTTTTTCTTATTTAGATTAATATAAATTTATTTTTACATTTTAATTTTGTTTTCATATTTGATCAAAATATAGACATTGATAATAATGAAATACTAATATTATATTTAATGACATCTTATATATGCCCTCGAAATTTATTATTATTTTCCACATTTTCAAATCTCATATAAAATTATTATTAATTATATAATGAACCAGACCCCCCTCTTTTTATAACAGACCCCATTCCTATATTTTTATTGACTTTCCAACCATTCTGTCTTCTCTATTTCTCTTATGTCAGACTCTCAATATTTTTCCATGACAGAACAGAGCATGCTTTCACAAATTTTCCTTTCCACCTCCTTCACCCCTCCTCTATTTTTTTTTTTTTTTTTTTTTTTTTTTTTTTTAATAAAAAAAAATTTTTTTTTTTTTCTCCCCCCAAAGGGGCGGAAAAAAAAAAAAAGAACCACCCTCCACATTTTTAAATTTTCCAACCCAAAGAAAGGGCGCCCTGGGGGAGATTTTTTTGGGGGGTGGTTCGTCCCCCCCCTCCTTTCGCGTTATAATATATTTAAACTTTTTGAAAAATGATTTATTAACAATGAAATAAGGAGCATGTTAATAGAATAATGTGGTAATGTTAATGTTGAAAGGAAAACATAGGAATAAAAGAATGCACCATCTTGAATAATTTTAAAAAAATAATTTATTCCAGAACAGCACAAATGATGCTGGTTCCTATTATATCGGGAGATACTTTTATATCTTTTTAACCAATTTATAAATAATCCTAAGAATAATTTAATTAATCTCCTCATTCACTATTACAAAAATGAAGTAAAATAAGGTTTGCAGCAATGGTTCTACTAATAGTAAATTATCTGTTAACATTAGAAGTTTTATGCAATTTTAATTTAGACAACTTGAGACTTTGATCATCAACTGTCTTCTATTTATCATATAGGGTGGCTAATTAAGATGCCTATAAATTATCTTAAGTAATTCTACAAAATTCTTCGTAAAATTTTCAATTACCTAAAACACAGACAAATTGAATATGAGTCTTAGATTTTAACAATGGCAATGCATCATGGGTTGAGTATGACATTTTTTACAGAAAGAAAATGAAGGATTAAGAATCCAAGGTTGCTGATTAGTTTGTATTTTAAAGACTTAGACAAATATGAATTTAGTGAAAGAATAAAGTATCACAATTAAAATATAAAAGAAATATTTTAAGAGTAACATCGACATGAAATCTTAAGAATAGTTATAAATATTCTTAAGACCTAATATCTACAACTGATTTAGTTAATGTTTTCGTAATCTTTTTTTTTTAGGAATTCTATACTTCACATATACACATCTATAAACATATATTTCGGATTCGTTTGTGCATATGGTTGATTGCTGTTAATATCAACGTTATAGAAAATAATTATAATCGGATCCTATTTACAAATAACCAGTCCAGTGATTTTTGATACTCGGAGGTTGGCAGTTATTAACTATGAAACGTTCAAACAATTTGATATTAACAATAAGCAACCATATACACGGACAAACGAGATATACACTTACATCTTTTACTCAGAAAATTCTGTAGTATTCTTTTAATTTTCTGCCTAAAGGCAGTTTATACAGACAGGGATGTTATAGACCAAGTGATACTTGATCATTGTCCCTAATAATTTAATCATTATTTTTTTTACCTTCTTAACACATCGTAAAACCGGCATCTTTAACCTTAATGAGACTTTTATATTATTGTATTTACCAAACTTTAAACGTATTAAATTTCAAGCACTGTCTGAAAGCATAATAATAAATTGTAATCGGAAAATGTATCTACGTCAGTGCTTTAAAAAAACAAAAAACAGATGTACTGAATTATATAAATTTAATATTGTTTTTTTTTTTTGCTTTTTAAAAAATTAAACAAATAATTTTATAAAAAAAAAAAAAAAACATATAGATTTTATGTCATTTTGCTTTTATCGCCAAAGGATTTAGTTGTCTGCCTTCTTGAGCATAATTTTTTATCCACTTTTCACTTTTAATTATTTAATATTTCTAATTTCATGTATATAAAATTAATCTGAACTGCTTTTAATTTTCTGATTCAGAGTTTTTTGATTACTTAATTAAAACAGTGGTAATTATAACTAGCAGTTAAAATTCATTTCGGTTTTAATGATTTTAATATTCCAGTAATTTTAATTGAATAAAATATTTTATTTTAAATAAAATATAATTTGAATCTTGATTAAAACTTTAAAGTTTACAAATGCCCCAATGTGTTTAATTGTGTGTCTGATTAATTGCATTTGCGCAGAATAACCGTAGTTCAATGAGATTCTATTCGAGCAATATTTATAATTAGCTTGAATAATAAATGGACGGAAGGTCATGTAAAGTTGCTATATCGATAACCCGTGACTAGTTTCTGAAATTTACCTTTGTCAATGAGAAGTTGACAAAACCTGATCTAATTCAATTTAGTCACCTTTAACTATTTTACGCTATCAAATTAATAATGTGAATTTCCGAAACTTTTTAAGATTATGAACTCAAGCCAACATTGTTGTGTAGATATTCAAATTTACGCCCTTAATTTGCTAATGTAAATGAAATAAAAAAATTGCAAATTGTACAAATGCTTTGAATCGTTAGTTCTCATGGAAAAGGCATAATTCAGAATATAATGTCGAAATGTATACATGATGACATTAATATTATATAGTAATTAATTGCTTATGTTTACAGTATTTGATTAGAAAGTAAGGTGAAAAGAATTGCTCTTATAAACATATTTTAAAAGTCTCAACTCACTTTTAATTGTGATATACTGTATATGAACTAAACCACATAGCACATATCTCACTGTTTATCACAAGTAAGTCATATCATGCCAGTTAATATTTTTCATTAACCATCAATATTCTATTATCAATGCAACACTTAAATAATGCTTTGGTAACAGCTTTCTTATATTCTATTGGTTAATATTAAGCATTAACTGGGTGATGTGGTGTATAAAAAATCCAATTGTTTAATGCTTTGAGAAATATATAAACTATTATACACCATTATATCTTGAAAACAATTCCATAAAACTATTACCCATTTACAATAACTTAGCAATAGATGAATGTATATTTCATTGCATTGGTATAAATAAATCTCATTGATTTATTATATTTTATTACATATTAGTATTCATATAATTAAATTACACCTTTAGTATGAATGAATTATGGAGGCTAATAAATTAACAATAAAGGTCATAAATTATACAGAATAAATCCCATAGGTGATGCGATATATAACTGCCTCAAATTTTGAGAAATCATAATATTATAGTAGATATTTTAATATATATTCTTTTTAATCCATACTTTTGTTTATTAAACTATTTAAAATGTGTATTAATAGATTTTTCAATAACTTTAACAAAGAAGTAATTTTAAATCTTGTTCTGGAGCCAAAATTGCTCAGGCAGATCCTGAAATAGTATGTATTCTTTATTAGCATATGAAGTGCCAGATGATTATGATAGAATAATTTAGTTGAGTAGAGTGATGCCTTAAATTCAGTATTCATAAATTTCACAAGATCACTATTTCTTATGCTTTTTCATAACTGATATTGCAAACCTCTCCATTCAGTAGTGCCACTCAGTGCAAGCCAGAGTAATCAATGGATGCCAGAAGGCTTGTGCATAAAATCCCTATCTAGTGCCTAGTCAAGCCAATATTCCCAGACTAGTTTCTAGCTTGTGGATTTCATCAGTGAGGAGTCTTATATCTGAGAGCACTGCAGATCCAAGGCTTCTCACTAATGAAAGCCATCTAGGTGAAGTGCTCTCAGATCCAAAGTTCTTCACTGATAAAAGCCACAAGCTAAAAACTAGTCTGGGTATATTGAATGAATAGGCACTAAATAATGATTTTATGCACAAGCTCTCTGGCATCCATTGATTACTCTGGTTTGTACTGAGTGGCTCCACTGTATGGAGAGTTTTTCCTATTCATAAATTTATTAGTACCAAGTTTGATTTTTTTGCTAGTACTGTCATTAGCCAGGATAGCAACAACTGAAGAAGAGAGGTAGAATAATATCATTCAAAATCATGTGTTATATACTAATCTGTGTGTTACTATTAACAATTAAATGTATTTTAAAAGTTTAAATGAATTTTGAATTTTTCTAAAAACATTATATTAACTAATAGAACTAGTCCAATATATAAATACAACTGCAATACCATCATCATAAACTTTCAGACAAACACTAAGTATTTGGAGTGGACTCAATATTTTATCAAACTTTAGGTATTATAAAAATATGCCTAAACTAGCTAATGTTGAAAGTAAATTAACTTTTTAAATATAATTATGACAGAATTATCTCTAAAGAACTGTAAAGATTTGCAATTAAAACCTCAATTCATTTTTAATCAACTAAGAAATTTACTCAAAGCACAAGTGAAACTCTTTTAAGAGAAATAAATTCTCTAAATTTTTCCAAGTATCACAGTTTGCATTCCATTGTATATTTTCTAAAACTGTACTTATTGATGAAGATTTCATATCAAGCAATCACATGATCACCATTTTTTATGATTGCTCATAACTGTTATTAAAACAGGCAAAACGTTTCATACAGTAGTGCCACTCAGTGCAAGCCAGATCTAGGTGCAGTGCACTCAGATCCAAGACTCCTCACTGATGAAAGCCACAAGCTAGAAACTAGTCTGGGAATATTAGATGAGTAGGCACTAGATAGGGATTTTATGCACAAGTCTTCTGGCATCCATTGATTACTCTGGCTTGCATTGAGTGGCACTACTGTATGGAGAGTTTTGCCTGTTTTAATATCAAGCAATAAAAAATAGTACATCAAAGTGGATGAAAAAATAATGTAAAAGAAGGTATACATGGGCATATCAAATGATATACTGCTCCAAGCAATCTACCAGCATTATCACTTAATTCTGGAAAAAAATACTAAAATTTTACTATCACACCTTCTTAACTCTTGTATTAGATATAATAGCAGCATCTAGAGAGATCTCTTAAAAAATTGCTACTAAAAAAATAACAGCGTTATGCTGAAGAAAAAAAAAAACACTTGAGAAATACCAAAAACCAAATCAAGTATTTCCTATGATGACGAGAAAACTATTATAGCTCTCAAATTACATAAATCCATCAGTATTCTCC
The DNA here is from genome assembly GCA_028023455.1 of Epiperipatus broadwayi. Classification (NCBI taxonomy): domain Eukaryota; kingdom Metazoa; phylum Onychophora; class Udeonychophora; order Euonychophora; family Peripatidae; genus Epiperipatus; species Epiperipatus broadwayi. Next base: position 364,429 of record JAQFVV010012910.1, read on the forward strand.
TTGCTGAAAATAGCAAGGCTGCAGCTGTAATAAGTACTATTGGTAACAATAATAAAATGAATATTCTTATATGTATATACAAAGCACATGCTTTTATCAAGTCTATTTTTATTATATGAACTATTGTAATAAACTAAAGATTAGCCTTTCAAGATAATGTACATGTGCTTTTTATGAATGTTAATGAATAAGTGAATTCATTTATTCGTTTGCAAAGACTTTATCTTGTGTTGGAAATGAAAGTATTAATTTATTATTATAAAAAAACGTAAAAAGTGCATGTACGTTAGATTGAAAGGCTAATCTTTAGTTTATTACAAATTTATAAACATAGTGCTATATAAATAAATGCCTCATTTACATATATGAACTATTAATAAATGTAAATATATTAAATTTAAGCGTAAACAGATAATATATAATAACGTGAAAGCCTATCTGTTTGAAGGTGTTTAGCTTTCACGTTATTATATATGAACTATTATAAAATAAAATAAATAACATTTCAACATTTTGATTATATTCTTTTATAGTCTTTATCAAGGATCAACTAAAAAATACATTGTTATATGTATTATGGAATATTTGTATTTATTATTTTTATGTCTTACCTTAAAACTTTTCTAACAAACAATCTTAACTTTTCATTATATTCGTTTCTTATAATTATTTAATTAAATCAATTTATTATCCTCTTTTTTATTTAATATCCTATTCATTACAGGTTTCATTTTATTAATATAAATGCTTTCTCTTTTATAATTCTTTCATAATACGATCTAATACATTTTAAAGGTTCTATTTTAAAATCTTTATGTATAAATTTACTCATATGTCCATAAACTGCCGAATTTTTATCATTTAAATGCTATTTTAATCTTCTTACCAATTTATTCTTTGTAGTTTCAACATGTGACATTTCTTTATAATGTTTAAAACAATCTAAACATTTTATAATATAAACTGAATTCATAACTTCTAAATTATTACAATTAGTATCATTATTAATTAACAAATGTAAACTTTTTTTTTATAAACAGAACAAATAATATATTTTTTATTAATCATTAAATAATTTCCTAATTTTAACAAAAACCTTTTGAAACGTTGCAACCAACATAAATTATCTTACTCTTATTATAATTTTTATTTAATCTTATCCAATTCTTCATTTTTGCAAACTTTTTAATACAAAACAAACCATTAATAATCACCCTAGGATAATGAATTATAAAAAAATCATATTTTATATTAATTTCACTTTTTAATAAATCTCCCTTTGAACATAATTTAATTGTGCCGCCCTTTTTATAACAGTTATTTTACTACGATTATCAATATCTGAAAATTCAATTATTTAACATACCAAAAAATGTTTTTTTTTCTATAAACAGAAGTTTCTATTATTACCCTATTATTATTATTATTTATTTTTTAAATTCTAACATTCATATACTCAATAATATTAATATTTACCTTTTCCATAGTCAATTTAATTTTATACTCTTTACTATTAATATATTTAAAAATATATATCTGCTTTTCTCTTATTTCCATTAAACGCCAAAAAAATAATCATCTACATACCATTGATAAAAAAAAAAAAGCCTATTATTATTACAAATAAAATATTCTTTTTTAAAATTATACATATACATCTCTGCAAAAAAATCCACTTAAATTATTTTCCATACCCTTTTTTTCGTTTAAAAAACCTACTTTCATACTTAAAAAAAAATATCCTTACAACAAATGACCAAAATTTCATATAACTGAAAACTCTATATTTTTAATTTACCTTGCTTATTTTTTATATATAATTCCATACGCTTATTAATAGCAACTTCCGGATCAATATTAGAGTGCTTACGAACAATATATAATTTTACAAAATACACATTCTTATAATCTTAATTTTTCAAAAATTCATTCAATATATTAACAAAACTGTGTATAAATCCATTTCAAAAATATTTGCATAAGTATTTTCACAATATGTATGCTTATATTAATCTGGAAGCTGTTATTAATAAGGTTTATCATCATCATCATCATCATTAACCATTATTAATCACTGCAGTATGAAGGTGTCTCCAAGTTAAATCCAATTTTTCTGATCTTTAGCTTCCCTTTTCGACATCACCTCTGCACACTTTCTTATTTCATCCATCCATCTCACATGTGGTCTTCTCCTGGGTCTTTTACAATATCTTGGAATCCAGTTTAAGATTTCAATTGTCCAACTATTATCATTTCTTTTAGCAATATGTTGAGCCCAACTCCACATCAGTATTTTAATTTTTTCAATGAGGTCAGTAACGCCTGTTTGTTCTCTTACACATATATTGCATTTTCAATCTCTTCTTGTTACTCCCAACATGCATCTCTCCATACTTTTTGAGTGGCCTCATGAAGTCTCTCTATCCAGAAGTAAGAACTGGTAAAACACATTTATTAAAACCTTCTTTTTCAAATACATAGGCATATTTCCTTTTAGTATCAAGTTATTTCTACCAAAAGCACTCCAACCAAGTTTAATTCTATGATTAATATCATCCATTAACTTTCCATCCGTATTAATAATCTGACCAAAATTTTTGTAGCTGCTAACTTTTTCTAACTCATCATAATGAATCTTTATTTTCATATTTTGAGAAAATCCATATTAAAAAACATTACTTTAGTCTTTTTAACATTTATCTTTAGTCTTACTGGCCTACTTTTATCTGATAACTCCTGCAACATTTTCTGCAGCTCTAAAGCATTATTTGTAATATAAGTGATAAGAAAGTTAAATTAGAAATAGATTTTTCATTGTAGGTATGTTATTTTTAAGTATAAAAGTAGGTTTTATAAACAAAAAGAGGATTAACATATGGGAAATAGTTTAAGGGGATTTTTAACACAAGTGTATAGCATAATTTTGAAAAAGAATATTTTGTTTGTAAAAATAGTAAGACAATTTTTGATGTACACTATGTAGATAATTATTTTGTGGTGTTTAATAGAAATAGGAGAAAGGCAAATATTTTTTTAAAATATTATTAATAGTAAAGAGGATAAAATTAAAATTACTAGTGAAAAAGAAAATATTAATGTTATTGAATATATGCATGTTGGAATTAAAAAGGAAGTAATAATAATAGGATAGTAATAGAAACTTCGGTTTATATAAGAAAAAAAAAACATTTTTAGTTGGTTAAATAATTATTTTTAAGATATTGATAAACATAGTAAAATATATGTTATTAAAATAACAGGATTCAAAGAGCATTGTTTCAATATTTAAGTAATTTATTTTCAATCTGTTTTAACTAAATCATCTCCTTTAATAAGTCTTAAAAATAGCTTAAACCATAAAAAGTTAAGCAATACAATACCTGGACTTAATCCTTTTGTCAGATAACAACTCATAATACCTTTATTAATAATATTTAAACACCCTAAAGATTAAAATAACTTTAATCCGAATTATTTTATAACTGAATTCAAACTAGTAAACCTGTATGACAATAGAAATTATCATATCAAGACAACTAAGACAGATAGTGTCTAGCACTATTTTTATATGGGAACATTTATCAGAAGCCATGTACACACACACACATATATATATATATATATATATATATATGTGTGTGTGTGTGTGTGTGTTGAAATGAAGATTTTCACGGGTTTTATATATATATATTTCATGTCCATGTAATAAAAAATGTTAACCTTGAAATATCCTACCAATCCATCAGAAAATCATTCTCAGATGGTGATGAAATGACATTGTGTATGTGTATTTCCTATTAAACTATGCACCAAAGAAAAAGCATTTAGAAATTACTAATACTTTGTTAGTTCGCTTGTGAACTACTGGCAAGGCACAGCAACACAATATAGACACTGTTTCACTTAACAAAAGCACTACAAATAACAAAGTGCCCCTTGAAGAACTACATACTTCAACATCTATCCTATCATTACCATATCATTCTTAAAAATTCAAATTACTTCACCTTCCATGGTGGAAAATAATTAACAACATCATGAGGGATATATTTATAAAGACAGGCTCCACAGAGCAAAACCACATGAATAAAAACAGCATGGTGGATTCTAATACCTTTATCTTAAGCAAAAAATGCATGTGTGGACAAGATTTCAACACATACAAAAAATGGAATACACACCATAAAACAATCCTCTTATGGGACCTAGATACCTTAGAAATATATGAAAGTAATCTTAGAATATAAACACTATCCTCTCATAGAATACAAAATGTAAATAATGAGGAGAGTGCATTCCATCCCACAAAGAACAATAAGTAAAACAACATTTAATAAGGTCTAATGCTTGGAGGCATAAATCCTAGAACAAACAATGGCAAGATAACATAATTATCACTTATAAACTAGATAAATTAATATTCATGCTAAAATTACATACATTAAACCAGGGGTCCCCAACCCTATGCCTGTGGGCACCATGGTGCCCACAGACCATTTTACGTGTGCCCACCACTATCAGAACACAATAAAAAATTATTTATCTGATACAAATAAATTTAATTTTTAAAATTTCTTATAAATTATTGTATTATATTGTAATCAAATTGTAGAGCATACTATACTTTTACAGCGTAAAAATATAAATGTTAATTATATGTTAAAATTTTATTTTTGAAATAAATATTTTTTTTTGTATATTATGTGTGTTATTAACAATATTCAACTATAAATTTACATGAAAAAAAATAAATGGTGCCCACCACCTGGCCGGTATTATAAAATGTGTTCTTAAATGCAAAAACGTTGGGGACCCCTGCATTACACAATGTCTGAAAATAAATTTACTGTCAGTCAAATGACGAGAAAATATTTTAAAATAGCACAATAAAAATTCTGCACTGAATAAGAAATACACACACATGCAATGAACAGTATAAAAATTTATAAAGATAAAGTGGACATAATAGCAAAGTAAATATTAATAAATATGACTAATAAGTGCTTAGTTATATTAAAATTTAACCATAAAATTATATCCTAATAATTATGAAATTATTGTGAACTTCTGATAAATACACATCAGCTGTTTACCTATGAATAAATGAAACACTTGTAAATGCTATTATATAAAAAATGTAAGTGATAGTATCTCTGCTTGAACTAAAAGGCATTATAAAATTTACCTTAAACTAATAAATGTAAAATAGATACATTTTACTTTCCATGTTGTATAAACACCTCACATTCTGTTATAAACCAATTAAAGAATATAATAATAATAATAATAATAATAATAAAATAAGACCGCAGCAAATCTCTGCTGAGGTAAGAAGCAATCCTTAAGTTCTCCGATGTAAGTATTTATTTTTTACTTTTGTTCCAACTTGTTATTCGCAAAACAAACATAATACAGGAAAAATCGAATTATATAATAGATTAATAGTGTTTTTTGAAAAATATCGGTGTGTTTTAATATCTTTTTTTTAAAAATAAAAAAATACTGACT